>CM053787.1:380691098-381291098 GCA_028749045.1 Cupressus sempervirens | reverse complement strand
GAGATTGCAAGTTGGATTTTGTTGGATCTTGTAGAACTAATATTTTAATTGTTGTTTGTATTTGGCCCTAACTCAGAAGGCCTTATTGTTGGGCATATTACATGTAATTAGTTATTTTATGAATAAAGAGTTGTGATTTGGTATCAGATCTTTCTTTATTGTGGTTTTTTGTTATGTTTCTATCATATGGTTACTTGCTAGGGGTTTGGACATCTCCTTTGGGGATTCTCCTATCTTGCATTGCATCATTTTCTAAAACTTCTATGTAGTCTAACTTGAAGAGATGCCTAAAAAAGATCCCAAAGTTGACTTTATCTACCTAGCTAGATTCACCATTACAATTAATATAGCTAGGATATCACTATTAACCCCATACCTATATAATTTGTAATAAATTCCTTCCCTAGGACTCTAAATACAAATCCCAAAACCAAGAAATGGGTAGATAAAGTACCTCTTTCATTTTTTCTTAAGTGATCTAGGCTCATCAATTGTTATTTCAGACATTGGTCCTCTAAGTTTGATTAAGGTATTCATTGTGAGGACCACACAATATTTCAAAAAGCTAGATCATCCATTATAAATGGTTCCTAACCACCTCTAGAATAAGACCAACAATCAATCTATGCCCCTCCATATATTAGGAAAGGCATGGAATTGCAATAGTCCTTGAGATTAAATTAGAAAAGGAGACCAAGGGTCATCAAAGAAATACCCTAGAGATATAGGACTAAGAATGAGACACAAATATGTACTTTTTGAATCTCATAGGAAATCTCGTATAAATAATTCTTTTTAAGAGATAAAGGTAAATTTGGAAGAAGTGTCATGCCCAAAATATGGGAAAAACACACAACAATTTTTTTTAAAGAACTATGATTCGATAAGATGATACGATAGAAAAAGATTTAGATGCTTAACTATAATGGAACTAATTGATCGAGTAGTTTGAGATTCAGATAGCCATAGGTACTTTGAAGATAGATACAAGTTCACCATCGATATAAAAAGGTGACAACTCATTTTGAAACATAACCTAAAAGAGATAATTTAGGTGAACTTAATGTTTCTTAGTAAATCAATTAATTAAATTAAATGACTCATTCCATTTAACTAAGGTCCTAACCCCTTCAATAGTTTTAATGATTCCTTAAATTATTACCTCCTAAGGATGATGATAGATTAACACGATGACTTATTCGATATGTTTAAACTAACATGCTAACTGAATGACATCTATCTCTTAATTACATAACCTTGTTTAACATCACTTTAATTATGATCAACATACCACTAACCTTATAATGAACTAATTAACTAGTCCCTTCCATTAACTTAATAACTTGAATGACATTACAAATTTAATCATTTACTTTAGGCTTAATATAATTAATTAAATCCCTTCGACTTCATTCTAAGATAGTTACATCCCGATCCATAATCTATCCTAAACAAAACTTATCAATTACTAGAATACTAACATTAAGAGAATTTAGAACTCTAAAAGATCAATCAAATATAGCTATCCAACCCATGCTAACTACATTTTAAAACTTTACTTTAATACTAAAGCTAAGATTATTGAATACTAATAACCCTTAATTTAAAACTACACTCCAAAATTAATCCTTACTAACTATTTTTAACTTAAAAAATCCAAATGCTTAACATCTACTATATTGAAAGTAAAATTACATTACAAGACTATATAAAACATAAATATAAAAAATTTAAAACTTTGTCTAACAATGTGTATTAACCCAAATCTCTTCTAACATCTAGTATTTAAGCAAACATATTTAATCACAAACTTTAAACAACCCTAAACTAATACTAAAAGAATATAATTATTAAGCTAACACTAAAAGAGTACAATTATTAACATTACCAAAATATGATACTACTTAACTCCCGAGTACATAGCAATTAGCATAATACTAACATTAAAAAGCCATTACTAATCACAAATTTATCCAAAATTCTAAACACAACAAGACCCTATACCGCCTACCCCTTAACCCCTAACTCCCACCAAAAATCCCTACATTCCCAACCACCCTAGCCACTTGGCCCTCTACACCTCTCCCTAGGCCCCTGTGCATTTCTAAGCCACTCCACTCATCACATCAAGAAAGGTACGTTGGCTACAACGGAGGGAAAATAAAGTGGGGATGTTTAATATCCTTGTCAACATCCCACAAGATCTTAAACTAAAGTGCTTGCCCTATGTCAAATCACTCATGGTAGAATTATCAACTCCCAATGTAGCCCAAGGTGGAGAATACATAGCCCAAGAGAGGGATATGCCAGTTAGATGGAGACAAGAAGAGATAAAGGGAAAAAGGGTGGAGACAAAGTAAGGTTCAAATTACATACAACTTGCAAACTTGCTCCAATTAAAAACTTTCCCAAACCCAAACTCTGTGAAGGTTTGACATGGGGGTCACATACATGCTATAGAGATTTCATTGGGGATTACATGGGTTAAAGAAAAAGTCAGCACCCCATCTAATTTGCCAATGGGTAGATGAATCTGCACCTAGGTAGTAAATGCAAAAGTTTTGTTGTTGAGAGAAGATAATAAGATATATATTTATTTTTTTAATTTTAATTTTATTTAATTTATATTCCTTTTTAAAGATTTAATAATGTTTTTTGTTGAAATTCAAAGAGGAATAACTCAGAGAATATTCTCTGTGAACTTGGGGGAATTAAAATTTTCTTCCATACATTTTCCAGAGAGCTTTTTACTCCTGGAGATGCAATTTTTTTTGACACCAAAATTTTTCTAAGTGTTGATATATATATATATATATATATATATATATATACATATATATATATATATATATACATATATATATATACATATATATATACATATATATATATACATATATATATATGTATATATATACATACATATATATATACATACATATATATATATACATACATATACACACACACACACACACACACACACACACACACACACACACACACACACACACACACACACACACACACACATATATATATATATTCTTTTTCTATAATTTATGTTTTATAATTCATCACATCAAATGTATATGAACCTTTTCTTTTGAATTCAAGGAGATGTAAAATTTCATAATCTAATTTGATTTTGTCACTTATATAATTTAACAAGGAGAGGAATGAATTTTTTGTTCACAATGTAGGATTGTTCATTTCCTCTTAATACATATAACATTGAATTGAAAACTTCAACATATCCAATTTGCTCTTCCTTAACATATTTGAAAACTTGAGAATTCATAACTCAATAATATTATCCATTAATCTATTTTCTCACATACATATGCATAGTTTGAAAATACATAAGAGAAATGCAAGGAGGTTTTCACAATTTTTTCCTTTCTCTATTATTTAACCTGGTTCAAGGCTCCATCGGGAAAGAACCAGTAAGAAAATCTGACATCTTTTCCAAATACATCAAAATTTAAAAATACATTTTTACAAATATTACAATTCAATTGAATTCTCATCAAGGGCTTTCACAAGAGATCTTCTCCAATATCTTCAATGCATCAAGGGAACCATGGGAAAGAAAATAACCAACATGGAGGTAAAATAACATAATAAGATGAACAATTCAAGCATGCATTCCCAACCCAGTTTTGCACAATAGGTTCAACAATGAACCAAAATAGGGGGGAGGTGGACTTTTTCAATAGGAGACGTCAATCGCCATACCATAACATAGCCCTTTCAGGGCTAAAATTCAAGAACTTTTGTTCTTCTACAAATGCCCTTTTGGAGCCAATATATCAAGGGTATTCATTCCTTCCCTTCTTCAAAATTTTAAATTTTCATACAAGGTATGGGATGACAAGTAGGGGCCCATAGACCCTACCCTCTTTCCCTCATCTTACCATGAGAGGAGACTCTACACTACTGAGGTCCAACTAAGGCACTTCCCCCATACATGGCCACTTCTTCCCTATCCAAGGGTGAGTAATGCCAAAATAATCCCCATAAAATCTCCTCAAAAAAAAACATCAAGACAAGCATAAGAATAATATCAAGAACAAGTTAAAATCCCTCCAATCAATCCCAATACACAAGCAAGAAAAACAAAGAACAACACAATGTCTTATGCATGATTCAAGCATGAACAACATGAAGAAACAATTCAAAGAGTGAAGAACTCCTACCTTCACAAAAAGTTAAGGCAAAATGGTAAGTTGAGAAGAGCTTTTCCTTTTCTTCCTTCGATCTTCAAACTTTCTCCAAAACTAGAGATTGGGTAACAACCCCAAAACTACTCCAAATTGCCTGTAAGTATGATCCTTAACTCAAATAGACTTCAAGTAACTCAAGATGGAGTTTGAGTCACCAACTCATGAAGGAGACAACTCCATTTTCGCAATCAACCAAAAGTAGGGTTTTTGAGTGACCCTAAAAATCAAACAAAGAGGCTAAGGGGGTGGAAAGTACTCCCCACCCATACCCTTACTCCTAGGGCACTTAAATTTTATGTTTTTAGGCCTTAAAGGCTTAATAGAACCCAAAAAAATTCTAGGAGAATTTTAAGACCAATTAACAACCTTCAAAGAAGACTGTCATGCCCAAAATATAAGGGCAAAAACACACAATTTTTTTTTTTTTTAAGAACTATGATTTAATAAGATAATACAGTTGACAAGGTTTAGATGTTTAACTACAATGGAGTTAATTGTCTGAGGGGTTTAAGATTCAAATAGTCATAGGTACTATGAAGCTAAATGCAAGATCACCATAGATAATTAATAGGGTTATGACTCAATTTGATCATTTCATAAAAGAGATTATTTGGGTGAACAGAAAGTCTCTTAGTAAATCCATTAATGAAATTAAATGACTAATCTATTTAACTAAAGTCATAATCCATCAATTTGTTTTAATGATACAATTTAATTACGAGTAATATACCACTAACCTCAAAGATGATCTAATTGGCTAGTCCCTCTTATTAACTTAATAACTTGATCGACATTACAATCTAAACCATTAAACATATAAAGGAATCTAAAACTCTAGAAGATCAAATAAAAATTTACTATTCAACCAAGCTAACTACGTGTATAACTTTAATCAAAACCTAAACTAACTTATTAACTTATCATTTACAATTGAAATTGATATCTAGAATAAATTCAAAAATCTATAATTTAATCTAAACTTCATTTGAAACTATCATAAATTTAAATCCACATTAATAAAGCCCATAGTAAACTAAATCTAACAATGCTCACAATAGTATAAAACTAATTAATAAAACATTAAAATTATTTTAATTAAAACATACAAATTTCAAGTTAAAACTTTTGAATTAGAACTAAAAAAATAACCTAATAACTAAGTAACCAATCTAACAACAATTTAAAACTAATCTTATTCAACACTTATTAATAAAATTATCTAAAATTAATAAAAGAAAAATTAATAATTAAGATACTATCATTGTTAAATTAACTTATAATCAAGTTCCTAAAATACTAACACTATGTAAAACCCACAATTAAAATATTAACAAATCCTATTCTAACTTAAAAATATTATTCTACTTTCTAATAACATGAAACATCTACAAATCTAACTAAAGTCTTAATGTTACTCTTATTCCAATTTTAAATATAAATTTAAATCCTATCTTAACATTTAATAAGCTATCCTAAATCTTCATATTAACTAATACTTAACAATTTACTAACAAAGAAATATAATACTAAAAGTAGAGATAAAACCTTATGCTACTAACCTAGTCTACAAACTCACACACTACACAAACAAAAAAATATATTAAAATATATATATACACATTACCCCTACAACTAACCTAGACTGCAAACTACTCATCATCCCTAAAATTAACCTACATACCTACCTAGCCACCACTTGGCTTCCCCACCAAGCTTTCCATGGCTCCTCATGCAGCTTCATGCTGACCTAGACTTGTCAACATAGGTCTGCCCTCCCCACCTTGCATGAGTGAAGGTCAGCAAGTCCCCAAGTGCATATGGGGAAGAGGATTGGTGGGTGAGTATTAAAGTTTATATTTTTTAAAAACACTTACCTTGCTCTCCCTCATGGTAACAAGGTCAACGTGTACTTAGCCTAGTAAATGACATGATAGGGTTGGTGGGGTCCATGCCTGGCCTCCAAATAGGGAGTGAAAGAAAAAAAACAAAAAGTGGGTAAGCAGAGTTTGAATCAAGCATTCCCCTACGCCATGTGAGCTGCCCAAGTCAAATCAAAATGAGCAAGTGCAAGAACATTTAACCATTTCCTAGTTTTATATATATATATATATATATATATATATATATATATATATATATATATATATATATATATATATATATATATATATATATATATATAAAGCATGTCCCTTCAATAAAAATGGTGCCAGGAGCAAGTAGGGGGGAAAGTTATTACAAAAAGTAAAGTTGGTAACCAATATTTGTATAAGTTTAAGTTGTATACATTTTTTAATTTATTTAATTCATATAGTTTAAAAAGTTGACAAAAGATTTTTTTTTTTTTAATATTCAAAAGGGAATAATTCAGAGAATATTCTCTATGACTTGGGGGGGAATTAAAATTTTCCCCATACATTTTCCAAAGAGGTTTTTCACTCCTAGAGATGCACATTTTTATTTTGAAGCCAATTTTCTAAGTGATGATATAACTTGCTTCTTGCCATATATATTTTTATATAAAGAGTGCATTCTAGCCTAATGACAACATAGATTTCCTATGAACCATATACTAATCCAAGGATGTGCATAGGATTATACTTTTCTTTTCTCTTATAATTCATGTTTTATCAATCATCATATATTCAAGGTGTGTGTTCTCTCTTTTTTTTTGAGAATTCAAGGTGATGCATAATTCTTGATCAACTTGATTTTGTCAATTATGAAACTTAACAAGGAGAGAGACAACTTTGTGATCACAATGTAGGATTTTTATTTTCTATTAATACTTAAACATCGAATTAGGAACTTCAACATATCAAATTGCTTTTCATTAACATAATTGAAAACTTGAAAGTTCATAATTCAAAGACATTATCTATCATTCTATTTCTCACATACATATGCAAAATTTGAAATCACATGAGAGCAATGCAAGAAAGTTTCCATAAATTTTTTTTTCTTCTATTATTCATCCTAGTTCAACGCTCTAATTGAGAAAGAACTAGTAAGAAAACCCAATGTCTTTGCCAATACATCAAAATTCAATTACATTTTACATAGTATTACAATTCAATCAGATTCACTTCTAGATCCTTCACAAGTTCTTTCTTCCAAAACCTTCAAAACTTCAAGGAAATGCAAGGAGAAGACAAGAGTTAACCCAGGGCAAAACATCACGACATCAAGAACAATTCAAGCATGCACCCCAACCTAGTTTTTCACAATAGGTCCAAGCATAGAACTTTCCCAATGGGAGACATCAATCACCATACCATAACATAGCCCTTTCGGGGCTAAAACTTCAAGATCTTCCATTCTTCTACAAGGCCCTTTTGAGGCTATTACCACAAGGATTTTTACTCCTTTTCATATTCAAGAATTCACAATATCAACAAGGTATGTGATGACAAGTAGGGGCCCATACACCCTACCCTCTTTCCCTCCTCTCACCATGAGAGGGGACTCTTCACCATTGAGGTCCAACTAAGGCACCCCTGTACATGGTCACTTCTCCCCTATCTAAGAGTTAGTAATGCCAAAAAAATCCCCATAAAATCCCCTCAAAATAAATCATAAAGAACAAGTTAAAATCCCTCCAAATCAATCCCAGCACACAAGCAAGAAAAAACAAGGAACAACACAATGTCTTATGCAATATTCAAGCATGAACAACATGAAGAACAAATCCAAAAGAGTGAAGAACTCCTACCTTCACAAAATGTTATGGTAAAATGGTAAGTTGAGAAGATCTTTTCCCTTTCTTCCTTCAATCTTCAAACTTTCTCTAAAACTAGAGATTGGGTAACAACCCCAAAACTACTCCAAAGTGCCTCTAAGTATGATCCTTAACTCAACTAGACTTCAAGTAAACTCAAGATGGAGTTTGAGTTACCAACTCAAGTAAAGAGACAATCCATTTTTGCAATCAACCAAAAGTAGGGTTTTTGGGTGACCCTAAAAGTCAACCAAGTTGGCTAAAGGGGTGGAAAGTACTCCCAACCTATACCCTTACCCCTAGGTTACTTAAATTTAATATTTTTAAGCCTTAAAGACTTAATAGGAGAAAATAAAAGCTAGGGGGATAATAAGACCAAATAACAACTTTCCAAAAAGACAATGCAAGATAGCACAAAATTAACAAGTGGTTTAGTTCCATCTTTCCATTGAGTTTTCTTGGCTAAATTTCCTGCACACTCGTTGCACACATTAGTAGATCAAAAAATCACATGCATTATGTAAATTACGTATCAAAAAATCATATAATTTAAAATATCCATTTTATAATAATCAATTGTTTACCTAATTCTACTCATATTTCCAACCATTAAAATTGCACAATCAAGTGTTAGTTTTGCATTCATTTACTTCATCATTATACATGTTCATAAAGTATTCACTGATGAAATCAAATAACTGAAGTAAAGCATCACACATCATAAAATCACATAATAATGTTTAGTGCATCAAATAATGTTCTGACATATTGAGTCATGAGTATCAAAATAATAATGTATCATCAATGCTAGGATGGGTTGAGGAGAGGCCTCACATCCTCCCCCACTAGGCATGAACTTCCTCCTAGAGTTCATAAAAAATATATGGGTACTGAGATCGCATCCATACCGCATCCTCCCATGAAGACATAACCTCATCATAGCAATCCCACCGAAATCTAACTTGGTCCAGCTCTCAACCTCGAAGTGCTAGGGTCCATTGAGAAATAATATGGATAGGCTCTAATGCTAACTGGTCATTTGAATCCACCTTCAAAGCATCCCAATCTATAATATGAGACTCATCATAAATGTATCCTCTAAGTACTGAAATGTGAAACACATCGTGGATGCATGATAGGCTAGGTGGCAAGGCTAAATGGTAGGCAACTAGTCCTATCCTCTCTAGGATCTCAAATAGTCCAATGAAATGAGGTGCCAACTTAGATCCCTTTTTGAATCAAATCAGACTCTTGTGTGGTTGCATCCTCAAAAAAACTCTATCCCTAACTTGATACTCTCAATCTATCCTCTTCGCATTAGCATACTTCTTCTGTTGATCTTGTGCCTCTCTTAGGTGCTGTCTAATTAGAGTCACCTACTGTTCCATCTCCTTAACTAACTAAGGGCCAATTGATACTCGATCCTTGATCTTATCCCAACTCAAAGGAATCTTGCAAGGTCTTCCATACAAGGCCTCATAAGCTGGCATACCTATGGAGCAATGGTTCCCATTGTTATAAGAAAACTCGACAAGGTGTAGGTATTCCTCCCACTTGACCTGATGGTCCATCACCTACATATGCAACATTTCCTCCAAAACTTGATTCACTAGCTTAGTCTGCCCATCAGTCTAAGGATGGTATGCTGTGCTGAAATTGAGCCTAGTGCCCAATGCTATCTGTAGCTCTCTCCAAAATGATGAGGTAAATAGTGAGTCCCTATCAGAGATGATCTAATGGGGAACGCCATGAAGTTTGAAAATATCTCATAAAAACACTTGAGCTATGTTCTATGCTATGTATGTAGTACACATGGGAGAGAAGTGGGCACCCTTGGTCAATGTGTTAACTATCACCAAAATGGCATCATGGCGATGAGGTGACAAAGGGAGACCAACAATGCAGTCCATAGATATAACATCCCACTTCCACTTTGCAATCTCATGAGGCTAAAGGAGCCCACCAGGATGACAATACTCTGCCTTCACCCTTTGACACTTGAGGCATCTCACAACTATGTTAGCAATCTGCACTCTCATGCCTAGCCAATGATATAACTACCTCAAATCTGCATGTAACTTCTTAACATTGGGGTGCACTGCATAAGGTGCTCTATGAGCCTCAAGTATAATGAGCTCACACAAGCCCCCAATGGAAGGTACATACGTACATCCTCTATGGTGTAAGAGTCCATCAAACTCCAAAGAATACTTTGAATACTTCCCTTCCAAGGGTCTCTGAGCATGCACCACCTAACTAACCTCTGCATAAAGCTCATCTGCTAGCAAGTGCTGAAGAATCCGCTCTCTTAAATTGGTACTAGTAGTCATAGATGATAACTCATGGCACCTTCTACTTAAGGCATCTATAACTACATTCTCCTTCCCCTTGATGTAATGAACATCAAAATTGTACTCACAAAGGAACTCCATCCACCTTCTCTTCCTAGCATTAAGGTTTGGCTACGTGAATATGTACTGCAAGCTTTGGTGATCGAAATGAAGCTCAAATCTATGACCTAGTAGGAAGTGTCACCACCTCACTAAAGCATGAACCATTGCTGCAAGCTCTAGATCATGAGTAGGGTAATTGATTTAATGAGTCTTCAACTTCCTAGACTCAAAGGAAATAGGTCGGCCATCCTACATAAGAACTACCCCTATACCATCTAAAGATGCATTAGTGCACACCACAAAGTCTGCAAATGGATCTAGTACTGCAAGAATCGGTGCACTCATGAGGGCTCCCTTGAGCTCTTTAAAAGCTCTATTAAACTTCTCTTTCCACTCATACTTCTTTCCCTTCCTCTAAAGAGATGTGATGGGGTGTGCCGATCTAGAGAATCCTGCAATGAAGTGTCGATAATAACCTACTAGTCCCATAAAGCTCCTCACCTCAGCGACACTAGTGGGTGTGGGCCAATCCATGATGGCCCTAATCTTTGATGGGTCTACTAAGACACCATCGCCTAATATGACATGACCCAAATAATGTATCTTACGTCTAAAGAATGCACACTTTGACAAACTACCAAACAATTGATTCTCCCTCAACTTCTACAATACCTATCTCAAGTGCTCTTCATTCTCCTTCTCATCATGAGAATATATCAGGATGTAATCTAGGAAGACAACCACAAACTTATCCAAAAAAGTATGAAATACTCCATTCATGAGACTCATGAATACAGTGGGAGCATTCGTGAGGCCAAATGGTACAATGGTGAACTCGTAGTGGCCATACCTAGTATGAAATGCAGTCTTAGGGATATCACTATCCATAATCCTCAACTAATGATAACCCAACTTAAGGTCAATCTTTGAAAATACTCAAGCACCCTGCAACTGATTGAAGAGATCATCAATTCTAAGAAGAGGGTATCAGTTCTTGATGGTTACTTTGTTCAATTGTCAATAATCAATACACAACCTAAGTGATTTATCTTTCTTCTTTACGAAGATCATTGGTGTGCCCCAAGGTGACACACTAGGTCGAATATGTCCCTTCTCTAAGAGTTCTTCCAACTGAATCCACTCCTGGCACAAGATCAATATGAAAATCCACTACTCTAGGTGGAGGCCTACCAGGGAGCTCTAAAGGAAAAACATTTGCAAACTCCTGCAATATAGAAAAGTCATTGAGGGATGGCTCCCCCTCTGAATCTTCCTCCCTGTCATTGATGGTGATAGTGAACAAGTGACATCCCTTTCTCATGCATCGCCTAAGTTGCATAGCAAAAATCATATGAAGGGATATGGGTCTCTTAACCCCAAGGATCACTCTAGAGATACCATCAACATCCACACATTCCACCCTCTTTTGTTGACAATCCATCTTGGCGTTGTGGGCATAAAGCCAATCCATGCCAAGAAAAACATCATAAGACCCTAGAGGGGTAATGTGTAGATCTGACATCATGGACATGTCTCCAATCTAAATTGGGCAATTATACACCATGGAACTAACTGACACTCTGGCTCCTGAGGCTAACTCTACATCCCGACTAACTGCTACTAGCTTGCAATGCTCCACAAAAAAAGGACATATAAATGAATTAGTAGCTCCAAAATCAAATAAAATAGTAACCATGCTACCCTATATACTACTTGTGGCCTCAATAATTGTGGCTTGATGCTCAGCCTAGTGGTTGTCAACTACTGCAAAAACTTGATGGAACCTACCTACATCGCCAACTGTTGGCTTTGAATATGCCCCTCTTTGACCACTAGAGGACTATCCCTGAGGACACTCTCTAGCAATATGCCCCATGCCACCACAAGTGTAACATGGTCCTTATGTATAAGATCATGCACCTTAAGATCTAGATTGTTGTGAGCCTCCTAGCTTGCTAGATCCATTGAAACCAACCCTAGAAGACTGTTGAGTCTTCATTAGCTGTGACTATGGGGTCAGTACTTTTTGATCCAGCCTTGGACCTTATGAATGCTATTGCTTGAGCTTGGAGCCCTGATAACCCTGTGAGGGTTTTTGCTGCTGCTGCTAAGGTTTTTTCTGCTGAGACTGTTGGCCCTTAGAGGACCCTACTGTGTAGTTCTAATTCCCTTTCCAAGTGGGTTTTTGCTAGGTAGAGTTTCAGTTCTGAGATTAATCTCGTGACTCATGTCTACCCTGAGTATCCTCTGCAACTAGTACAACCTCAACCACCTATCTGAAGGTAGTAAGAAAGGCCATATGAACTAGACCCTAAAGTGAGAAATTTAGGCCCATAATGAATTGATGCACTCACAGTTTCTTGTCCTTCATGTACTTGACATATGGAAGGAGCTTAAGAAACCTGCTCTCATACTAGGCTACGGTGAGACCCCTCTAATGTAGTGAGTGAAACTCCTCAATCTGCTTCTATCTAAAGTGCTCAGATAGGTACCTCTCCCCGAATCTCTCTAAGAAGGACTCCCATGTGAGGGTATCCATGCTCACTCCTCCTATAGTCTCCTCCTGATGCCACCAATTAGAGGCATCTCCCCTCAACTGATGAACTGCAAGACGTGCCTTCAGATTACTCCCATAAGGATGTAATCCAAAGCATCACTGAAGACTCTATAACCAAGCCTCTGCTACTATCCCCTCTATGGAACCAGTAAAGAATGGTGGTCTGAGTCGTATCAACTCCCTGATATCATCTCTTATATGTCTAGGAGGTCTATCAAGTGGTGGTCCTCTCTGATGTATCAACTCACCCTGATGCTCACCCTGACCCTCACCCTGAATTTGTGGAGGACTCCTACTCCTCTCTCTATCTCTAGCCCCACCTCCTCCAGGAACCTATGCTCCCCTCTAGGAATCTATTGCCCTAGCTATGCTATAGGTGCTACCCTCTACTAGTTGTACTATCACACATCATAAAATAGCATAATAATGTTCAATGCATCAAATAATGTCTCGACATATCGATTCACGAGTATCAAAATAGTAAAGTATCAACTAAGCCACGATGGGTCAGGGCGAGGCCTCACAAGAAGAAAGAACAGAATAACCTTTATGCATTGCTCAAGCATAACTATTTATAAAGAAAGATAGTTACAAAAAGTTAGCAAAGGACCATCTGTAAAGTTTATAGATCATTTATTGGTGGAGACTTAATTAGACTAATAATTCATTTATGTAGTATCTTGATCAACATTCAATTCAAGTATTGTTAATATATATGTAATTCTAAACTAGAATGAATATCCTTATATGATAGAATATTTCCTTTTATCTTTGTATTGAAATATTTTTATGTATATCTATAGATTTGAATGTTTGTGATGCAATTTCCTTTGTTATTGATTAATCTAGAAAACATAATTCATGCAATGTGTGTGTGTGTGCATGCACATTGAGATATGACTAAGTAGGGGTATGACCCTACGTAACCATACCCCAATGCATACTTAATAAATAAAAAACCAAACACTAATAAGATAAACTAATTCACCTTAATATAATTTCAGCCTTAACTAAGACTAGTGATGGTTCATGTATTGGTTTGTAAGTAGCACTTGATACATGTCTTATACAACACATATTTCTTGATCGACAGGCATAAATAGGTTTTAATGTGTGTGTGTGTGTTAGAGGGAGGGAGGGAGGGAGGGGGGAGGGGGGGGGGTGGAGAGAGAGAGAGAGAGAGAGAGAATGTGAAGACATGAATATATATATATATATATATATAGGGAGGGAGGGAGGGGGGAGGGGGGGGGGGGTGGAGAGAGAGAGAGAGAGAGAGAGAGAATGTGAAGACATGAATATATATATATATATATATATATATATATATATATATATATATATATATATATATATATATATATATATATATATATATATATATATATATATATATATATATAGTTTCAATTACCATGAAGCCAATATATTTAAGACTCCCTCTTTAGCAAGAAGGGAATTGAAGGAAATATAACACAAGGTTATACACCACTTAAAAGTGGTTAATTATGGTGTCCGACAAAATCTGGCCTAAAGAACAATGATGGTTATCAATGTGTCCAAAAAAAATGACCCAAAGAACAATGATAACACTTACTTCAACACTTTTGGTGTTAGAATGGGAATTTACTATAAATAAGGTCATCACCTTATGATAGTGATCTTACACAAGAAAGATTATCAGCTTTCATAACATAGCTTTGCAAAAAATCTAATTTTATTCATGAATATATTTATTTACAAATTTTTCATACCAAGTTTACCTATGAAGTACACTATTTTCATCTTTGTAAGAGGCTTGGTGGAAATGTTACCATTTTTCCCATTTGTGTTGATATAAATCAGCTTGATAACATTTCTATCAACCATGTCTCTTATGTAATGATAAGGAGTCTCGATGTACTTTGATCAATTGTGGAAAATAGGATTTGCAAAAAGTTTGATGCAACTTTTGTTATCACAATGAATCATTGTAGGAATTAGTTGTTTTCCAAAAAGTCCAAATAATAGCTTTCTCAGCCGTATTTCTTCGCATGGTCCCATGGAGGCTTCCATGTACTCAACTTCAACGTAACTAAAAGTGATTGTTGGTTGTTTTTCTACATAACTAGGATATTATTGTCAATCTAGGACTAAAGCAACACCCTATAGTACTTTTGTGGTTTATGGGACAACTAGCCCAATCAAAATTAGTATATCCTTCAAGTTTGACCTCTACATTTTTATACTTCAAACTTACATCAATAGTTTCATGTAGATATCTCAAAATGTGTTTGGTGGGCATCAAATTAATCTTCTTTGGTTCACAAATAAAATGACTTAAAACATTTTTGGTCTAATAGTTACAAGATACATAAGTGATCCAATGATCTTTCTATAAAGAGTGAGATCAATAGACTTTGAACTCATAGATTCTTCTTTTAGTTTGTGTAGTTTTGTTTCCATTGGAGTTGTTAGAGGTTTTTTGTCCATCATTCCAAATCTAGTCAAAATGTCCTGAGTGTACTTCCCTTGATTTAGAAAAATATGATCTTTCTTTTAACAAACTTCTAGGCCCAAGAAATAGTGTAATAGACCTAGATTCCTTAATTCAAATTTAGCTATAAGATCTTGTTTGCATCTTTCAATCAAATGATCATTACCTATTATCAATGAATCAGGTCTACTATTTACAAGATATGTATAAGTGATCCAATGATATATCTATAAAGAGTTAGATCAATAGACTTTGAACTCATAAATTCTTCTTTTAGTTTGTGTAGATTTGTTTCCATTGGAGTTGTTAGAGGTTTTTTGTCCATAATTCCAAATCTAGTAAAGATTTCCTGAGTGTACTTCCCTTGATTTAGAAAAATATGATCTTTCTTTTAACATACTTCTAGGCCCAATAAATAGTGTAATAGACCTAGATCAATCAGTTCAAATTCAGCTATAAGATCTTGTTTGCATCTTTTAATCAAGTGATCATGACCTATTATCAATAGATCATCAACACATACAACAAGAATTAACATGTCATTGTTAGAAATTTTGAAGTATATGTTCCGATCAACTTCATTGTTTGAGTATCCTAGTTTAGTGAGGTATCTATCTATCCTATCATACCAAGCTTGAGATGTTTGTTTGAGCCCATAGAGGGATTTATTGAGTTTTCATACACATTTATCCTTATCTTTCATAAAAACCTTCAAGTTTTTCAATATACACTTCTTCATTTATGACACCATTTAGGAATACGGTCTTGACATCCATTTGATGTATCTTCCATCCTTTGGATACTATGATTGCAATAATTGTTCTTACAAAAGTGTAGCAAACACTTGAAGAAAAAGTTTCCTCATAATCAATATCCACCTTCTAAGAAAAACTCTAAGCAAGAAACCTTGCTTTATGCTTTTCAATACTACCATTCAAAGCATATTTAATTTTGTATAACCATTTTGATGAAAGTTAACTCAAGTTTAGTTCTTGTAAAAACTTCTTCAGAAGTTATGTTTTATAGAGTAGAGTTAGGACATCTATTTTGAATGTATACTGTTGTATTGGTGATCTCTGACCAAAATGAGAAATGTAAATTTTGATCATGAAGCATGGTTTTTCTACTTCAACAATGGTTCTATTTTTCCTTTTTGCTACCCCATTCTGTTGAGGATTATAAGGTATTGTATACTCCCTCTTAATCCCAATAGAGGTACAAAAAGATTTGAAATCTTTAGAGGTATATTCTCCTCCATTGTTTGATCTTAATGTTTTAATTCTTTTTGACATTTGATTTTCCACTATTTCTTTGAACTATTTAAATTTTCATAGGACCTCATTTGATTCATTGACCTTTAAAAAATAGATCCAAGTTCCCTAGAGAAATCATCAATGAATATTATGTAATAATAGAATCCTCCTAGAGAAACTGTTGATATAAGTCCACATAAATCAAAATTAACTAGTTCCAAATTTGATTTCAATTTGGGTTCACTAGGAGGAAAAGATATTTTTATATTCTTTCCTAGAGCACATCCTTTACAAGTGCCTATATGATTTTAATTTAAGCTAGGTATTCTAGTGGTGATTTTTTCTATATTTGGAAGTAAACTAAATCCAATATGTCTGAGCCTTCTATGCCATACTTCGTTAGAATTTTTCACTTCATGGCTTAGAGCTTACTTTTGAATGTTGCATAGTTTATATAAGGTCTTGTCTCTAGTCCCTATGGTGATAGCATTCTTGAGATTAGAGTTTTTAGGCTAATACAATACTTTGTCTTCATTGAACGTGACTTGAAACCCTTCATCAACAAGTCCAGAGATTGATACTAGATTTCTTTTTATGCTCAATGTGAAAATAACATCTTTCAATTTTAGTTTTACCCTAGTTCTTAGCTATATAGGATAGGTCCCAATTCCTTTTACTGGATATGTGGAATTGTCTCCAATGGTAACTCTTTTAATGAGATAGTTTCCAAAAGTTTAAAACTTATTTATGAATCTTGTTATATGTCGAGAAAAACCACTATCTATTATCCACATATTTCATTGGATTTTATCTCACTTGATAGAGTTGAACAAAATAACAAGTCTTCATTATTTTTTTTTTAGGCTAAGGAAGCTATGATTTTTTCCCTTTCTAGACAATTTTTGAAAGTATGTCTAGATTTCTCAAACTTAAAACATTTAACTTTGGAGAAGTCATTTCTTTTTTAATTATTATTTTCATTCATTTTATTATATTTCTTTCCTTTAAATTTCCTCTTCTTTCCTTTGTTGTTGGAGACTAAGAAAAGAGCTTAATTTCTCCCTCTTGATTTGAAATAATTTCTCTTGAAATTAGTCTTCATTCTTCTAATGTGCAATCAAATGTTTAGTTGATCAAAAGATGGTATAGAGGGTTTGCTAACAACCTGAATAAATGATTCCTAAGATATAGGTAATCTTCTAAGTGCTATTATGGATAGTTCTTGGTCTTCTACTTTTCTTCCAATAGAAGATAGATGATTCTTTATTTCATAATTTTTTCCAAAGTAGGATGAAATTTAGTCTTCTTTATTCATTTTTATATTTGTTGGTTGATTTTTTAATGTAGTTAATCTTCTAGATTTGTTTATTTCAAATGTATCCTTAATTTTCTTGAATACTTCAAATGCCTTTTTGATATTTGAGATGGAAGGAAGAATATGATCTTTTACTAAATCAACAATGATTTTCCTAGATTTATTCTTTCATCTTTTCCAAGTGGCCTTTTTTTGCCTCATCTTCAGGTATTGAAATATCCTCTACTTTAACATTTTTTGACATGTCACTTTTGTTTCAATATTTTAATTGTACAACTCTCTCTACCAATTAGGCTCTAATACCATGTGATGTTTATAGATCATTTATTGGTGGAGACTTAACTAGGCTAATAATTCCTCTATGTAATATCTTTATTAGTCTTCAATTCAAGTACTATTAATCTATATGAAATTTTGAACTATAATGAATATCCTTATATGATAAAATATTTCTGTTTATCTTTGTACTGAAACTGTTTTATGTATATGTATAGATTTGAATGTCTTAGATGCAATTGTCTTTGTTATTGATTGATCTAAAAAATAAAATTCATGCAATATAAATGTTTGCATTGAGATATGATTATGTAGGGGTATGAACCTATGTAACTATACCCCAATGCATACTTAACAAATAAACAACCAAACACCGATCAGATAAACTGATTCACCTTAATATAATTTTAGCCTTAATTAAGACTAGTATTGGTTTATACTTAGCACATGATACATGTCATATACAATACATATTTCTTTATCAACATGTTTAACAAGGTTTTAATATATGTTCCCATTTGTGTGTGTGTGTGTGTGTGTGTGTGTGTGTGAGAGAGAGAGAGAGAGAGAGAGAGAGAGAATATGAAGACATGGATATATATATATACATATATAGCTTCAATTATCATGAAGCTAATATACTTAACACCATCAATAGACTAGAAATGGGAAGAAGGTTATGGGAGATGTAAGGATCACAAACAAAGAGTAAAAACTAATAAGAGAGATTCCTAGGAAAGAAAGATGGTGATAAAAAAAACTTAAGAAAAGGCTCAAATTGTTACAAAAATGAAAAAAATCTTGGGGACGAAAAGACTAAATGATAGAGGCATATAATAGACATGCGAAATAACTGGAAGACAAGGAAAAAAATTCAAAGGAGGAGTATGGGAGATTAAAACATGGTGAGGACTGAAAGAAAACATAATAGAGGAATATTTTACCTACCACATCATAAGAAATTCCTTTATAACAAAGCCAACAAGACCTTAATTTAGAATAGGAAAATTTAATAGGAACCATAATTCTATGACTAGTTAGACTCACAAGAGTCGTGACTTAGATTACAAGCATGAAAAATTAAGAGACTATTTTTTTGTATATAAACTCCATCTTCCCCTAAAATGGTTAAGGAATAAATTTCTTGACTGACCTCCCTAAAATTATGATCAAATTTAACCATTTCAATTTTTTTAATTAAATCTAACAAAAAGCTTCCAGTATCTAGTTTGGAGTTCTTTGCACTCTTAATGCATTGATCACTATTTGGGAGTCACCTTTGATGATAAAGTTTTTGATTCCTAATTCAATACCCAATCTACTCCCATCTATTTGGGCATCAAATCTAGTCATATTATTGGGCATATCAACAAATGGGTAGGCTAGTTTTTCAAGAATCTCTCTAGTATTCTACCAAATATTTTCTTACACCAACCCATCAAAGGAGGTTCCCAATTACAATTTAGTCTTAAATTGGCTTTATTTATATTAATTTTACTAAAAAAAGGAGGAATAATGAGATTTGACTAATCCTTTCTTGTTTAATTAAGCATACCAAAATAAGAAGGTTCCATATATATGATGAAGATTAAGGATTCTATTATCAACTATTTCCATGATATTGGCCTCAATTTTATTCTAAAGGGTTGAACTTTCTAATTTCACATTCTAGAATATTCTTTTGTTTTGATCTTTCCAAATTTCCCAAGAAATAATTGAGGGGCCAATTGTTAGAAAGAAAAGTCCACCAAGATAACTGATGTTGGAATTCTTTAGAATAATTGAGACCAAGGTCCATGTCTATAAATAAATTTTTTTACAGATTAGTGAACCCATACAACATTTATCATCATGCATGCATCCATTAGAATATGCAATAATTTAAAACTTATAGGTTACTGTCAAATCAATTTGCAAAAATGTAAACAAAAAACATAAAATATTCAACAATACACTTGACACAATGATTTACATGGAAACCCAATTTGGGAAAAACCACCAGTAACATGCTACTCTTTTTCACTCTTTTGAAGTGACGCTTTGTGAAAGGAAAACCCTGTTAAAGGTTACAATACACACTATTAAATGTGACCCTGTTAAAGGATTTCATTCACCCTATTAGGAGTGAGCTTTGTTAGAGGACTTTAGACCATTCAATTGGAATGTCACCCAGTTAAAGGATTTAAAAATGACTATTAGGTCAACCTTAATCCAAAGGATTTACCCTATACTGATAAAATTATTAGAGAGTAACAATAAGGCTTGATTAGACAACAACTTACAACTCCATTTATAGATTATAGTTCTCTATTTTAGTCCTCCATTCCACTTGGCTTTCACACATTTCAGGTTTGATAGTCTGTTCACCCTTCAAGCATTCATACCCTTAAGCCTTATTTGTTAACATGCCAATGCAGACTCTCAACTAGGTCACTTGATGAAGAAATACCCTTGAATTCTTGTCTTCCTTAGGTTCTCACACATGACAACCCTTGCTTTTGAACATCGATCCCTATAAATAGAGAATAACATCTTTTGTTGTTCATTCTCCATCATCCAATTTAGGGTTAAAACAAATTAGGTAGGATAAAATGAATCTACCCCTCATTCCATATCACTTCTAGAAAATTCTCCTTGAATCCTCTTTCAATTCACCTCAAAATGGTTTACCATGAATTTTGTGCCACCAGCTCATCAATCTTATCTTCCACCTGGTTCACACAATCCAAGAAAACAAACTTATTGGCTCTGATTCATCAAATTTGTGATCTTTTTAATAATGTTAACACTCAACATTAACTTACTTCTGATGCTTGACACATATTGTGTTGCTCGACATCCACTAAAAAATCACTCGGCACGAAATAAAGTTTTTTGGTGCTTGACATCAACTAAACTTTATTCAACATCCCTGTTTTTCTCAACATACACTAAAATAAACTTTTACTCAACTCCAATTAATTTTTTTCTTGGCTTGCATTAACTTTTCTTGGCTCCTACTATTCATTTGTTCAAACTCAGTAGACAAACTTAGTTTGAATTGTTCTTCTGAAGTTGCTTAGTGTAACCAACCTTTGTAAACTTAAGTGGATTTTCAATGCACTATAATATCATTATCTTATTTGATTCTTGTACTTTCTTTTATATTATAACTCAACCATTCCTCTAGGTGCTATTGTTACATCTTTTTATCAAATCCTCTTCATCAATCAAATAGGTAATAGTACTTGAATCATATAAATAGTTGTCTTACTAGTAAAATAGTAGGTTTGACATCAATGAAAAAATAATAATTGAAACTCATTTATCATACTTGTATCAATATGTTTTCAACGATCTCCTTCTTCAACAATCTCCCTCTTTTTCATTGATGGCAAACCAAATTGATCAACCAAACTGACTAGGTTAAAATAGTAAGACAAAAAAAATACCCAAGAAAAAAAATTGTATATTTAAATCTCTCCCTCTGTCAGTAACTTTCATCTTCTAAATAGGTTACAAAATTTTATTTTGTTCTAATCAATAGATAATCAATAATCATTTCATCCTTATGAATCACTCTGAATTACTTCTTATATCTCCCTTCTATAGTTGTATCCCTCTTACTAGGTAGATGTTAGGATTTCTCCCTCTTTGTTCAATCTCCAATCAATTGTATTTCTTCCTTTAGGATCAGTGTAATAATGTATTTCTCCCTCTTTGACAATAATGCCAAAGACTTGTCATCTTAATATGTAGATATGAACTTCTTCAGTTTCTTCTGTGTCACCTTGCTTGTGACTGATTTGTAGTTTCAACTTTTGGATTACTTTAGGTAGCTCCTAAAGTAAGATCCACTGCATTAATTTGTAACATATGACAATCAGCTTGTTTGATGTAGGGTACTCCTTTTGTTACTTAGATAGCCTTTGATAGGGGTATCACCCCTAGTTTACCTCTTAGATACTCATGAGCATCCTTAGGTAATTCTTTTGTGAAGATATCAGCAATTTTCTCTTTTGTGTTAATATATTCCATCTTCACCTCTTTATCTTAAACTAATCCTCTCAAGTAATAATACTTGATTGCAATGTGCTTAGTCTTTGTGTGTATCACACAATTTTTTGATATATTTATAACGCTTGTATTATCACAATAAAGTATCACTGGTTCTATGATCTCTTCCTTCATAGCTTTGAATAGTTGTTTGATCCATACAATGTTTGTACAATTTATAGCAACAACAAAATACTTAGCTTTAGCAGTAGATTGTGAAGTGCATTTTTTTTTCTTGCTAGTCGATATAACAGACCTCTTGCCTAAGAAAAATTCTCCTCCATTGGTTCTCTTTTTATCATCAATGTTTCCATCTCAATCACCATTAGTATACGCTCTTAATTTAAATTTTTCAATTTTCTTATAATATAGAATATATTCCTCTGTTCCTTTCAGATATCTCATTATTTTGTCTACATCAATCAAATGATTCTCCCTAGGATTAGCAAAAAATCTTGCAACTATTCCTATAGATAATGTAACTTCAGGTTTACTATGTACTACATATTGTAATTTACCAATCATAGACCTATATAATGTTTGATTCACCTCAGATGAATCATGATTCTTTGAGAATTTATGTTGTATCACCATAGGTGTACTTACTAGTTTGAAATCCTCTAATCCAAAAGTTTTCAGTATCTCCCTGACATACTTTGACTGAGTGATGTATATACCATATTTCATCTGATGTACTTACAAACCCACAAAGAACTTGATCTCTTCAAACATAGGCATCTCAAATTCTTGCTTCATTTCATTTGTAAAAGCTTTACATAAAGCATCTTGACCTCCAAATATGATATCATCAACAAAAATTTTAGATAGTAAAATACCTTTGCCTTTCTTTGTCTTCATGTACAAATTTCTATTATAATCAATAATTTCAAATCCAATCTTCACAAGATAATTATGAAGTCTCTCATACCATGTCCTTGGTGTTTTTTTCAAACCACATAGGGCTTTGTGTTTCTTATTGTTAATATCAATAACTCCTTCTCGTTGTTTTATGTAAACTTCCTCCTCTAATATGCCATTCAAAAATTTAGATTTAACATCCATTTAATAAACTTTGAAACCTTTGTATGCAAAATAAGAAAGCAAATTTCCTACTCCTTCGAATCTAGCAACAAGAGAAAATGTTTCTTCATAGTCAATTCCTTCTTCTTGTGCATATCCTTTGTAGACTAATCTTGCTTTGTTCCTTGTGATTTCACCATTTTCATCTAGCTTTTTCCTAAATACCCACTTAGCACCAATCACATTTTTGTCTTTTGGTCTAGTAACTATAGTCCATGTCTTATTTTTCTCAGTTTTTTCAATCTCTTCTTCCATGGATTTACTCTAGTCCACATCTTCTAAGGAATCTTTCACTATCTTAGGTTCTTTCATACTTAGCAAGCATGTATCATTTCTCAAATTGTTCCTTGTCATTGGTCTAGCATCTTTATCTCCAATGATTTGTGCAGTAGGATGATGTCTCTTAACATATTTAGACAATCTTGGTTCAACTCTGGTTTCTTCATTTGGTCTATCTACTTCAAAGTCACTATGTACATCTCTATTAGGTATTTCAACATCTCTCTCATGTACAATAATCTTAGAATCAGAATGTACCTCAACTTCATTCTGTAACTTAACATCTAAATGTGGCTCATTTCCTAAATGCCACTCGACATTCATAATATGTGACTCGATAGTCACTAAAACTTGCTATTGGTTTGTAGCTTGATTTATAGCATCTTCTACAGTAGGCATGCCTTCATAAAATTATAGAAATGATTTTTATTCTTCTATTTTTTCATAGGTTTAGCCTCATATACTTGTATATATTCATCAAATTTCATATTTTCACTTTCCATAACTTTGTTAGTGTTAGTATTTAAACACTTATAAGCTTTACTTCTTGTGGAATAACCTAGGAATATACCTTCTTCACTTTTTTCATCTAATTCACAATTCCTAAAATCTTTGAGAATAAAGCATTTTCTTCCAAATACCTTAAAATATTTTACATTGGGTGAGTGTCCATACCATAGTTCAAAAGGTGTTGAATGAGTACCTTTCTTGACTTGTACATGGTTCAAGGTATAGACAGTTGTATTTACAACTTCTCTCTTGTATTTCAAAGCAACATTTTTCTCCATCATGAGCATCCTAACACAATCCATTATAGACCTATTCCTCTTTTCAACAATTCCATTTTGTTAGGAGCAAATGTCTATTTTTGATTCCTCTATCATTATAAAGCATCTCAAACTCATTCGATATAAATTCTCCTCCTCTATTAGATCTTAAACATTTCAAACATTTTTCCTTCTCAATTCTTGTTAAGTGCCACTTAAACATTTGGAATGCATCAGATTTCTATTTCAAAAACATAATTATCTTCATTCTAGAATATTCATCAACAAGCAACATAATGTACTTATCTTCTTTGTACCATTGCACTTCAATTGGTCCATACAAGTCAGTATGAACAATCTCTAGTATTCCTTTAGAGGTATTAGATTTACCCTTAAAATTTGACTTTTTCATTTTGCCTAACTAACATTGTTTGCATATTATATTATCAAGCTTTGTCAACTTAGGAAAACTTCTAACTTTTCTCATGTTATTGATACTAACCAAGTTATCAAAATTAATATGACATAACCTTTTGTGCTGTAACCACACATCATCAAATTTTAAAATTAGACAAGTAGCATCCTCTATATCAATATAGAATAGATTACTCCTGGTTTGATCACCCTTTCCAATCAATTTTCCATCAGTATCATATATCTTAGCAATCTTGTTTTCAAACTCAACCTTACATCCTGAATTATTCAATTGTGAAACACTCAATAGATTATAGTTAAGTCCTTCAACATAGTATGCATTGTAACATAATTTTTTTTGGTGAGTTTGATAGAACCTTTACCTTTTATCAAACATTGTGCATCATTACCAAATCTTATGGTATTTTCATCATAGCAATTCAAGGTAATGAACTTACTTTTATCTCCAGTAATGTGATGTGAATACCCACTATCAATGATCCACATATCATTCTTGTCCACATAAGACACAATTGTAGTTGCCTCATCTTCATCAGATCACTCCTTCATTACAACATACACCACTTCATCATCATGTTCAATAGATTCATCTTTTGTTTCCTCTTCAGCAATGTAGTAAGACTTCTTGCCTTTGTCTTTGTAATCCTTTTTGTCTTCATCTCTTCAACTTTTTTTCTTGTCACCACCTCTGTAGTTCTTCTTCTCTGGACATCTAGCAAAAATATGACCAACCTCATTGCAATTGAAATAAATTATAGGTAGTTTACCTTTAATCTTCCCTTTACCTCTATGAAATCTCCTTGCTATTAGTGCTTCAAGTTGTTCTACATCATCCTTATCTATATCACTATCACAGGACACATATTTTGTCTTTTTCTTCTTCTTCTTCTCATTAGATTCCTTTGATGGTAGATTAGCTTTGAAAGTAGATTCAATATTTTCAAGTCTTTAATTATCAAAGTCAGATAATTCAATAGCTGTGAGCCTACCTACCATACCTTCAAGAGATAGAGTATTCCCTTGTATACATCTCAACTCTTGTATTGCAAAAACTCTAATACAATATATAGGTAGTAGTGTTCTTAAAACTTTTCTTAGTATAGTATCATCATCTATTGTACTAGTAGCTCCTTTTATTTCATTAACATCTTTTATCCTTGAGTAATATTGAGCAATATTTTCACCTTCTTGCATTCTCATATCATCAAACTTACCTTTGAGACTTTTAGGTTTGGCTCTTAGAAGATTAGTGTCTCCTCCATAGATGGTGGTTAAAGCATCCCAAATTTTCTTTGCACTATCAAGATTTTTTATATCATCAAATTCAACATAGCTTAGGGTAGAGGCAATCTTCAACATTGCCTAGTTGTGTTCTTTCTCTTTTTTATATCCTCGATAATTAGGGCTCTAATAGGATCAACATGCTTAGTAGTAATGGTAGATTCTGCATGATCTCCAAGTCCTTCAAGGTGTAGCTTCATCAAACTTTTCCATGCAATAAAGTTATCTCTATTAAACTTGGGTACATCTCTTATTGACATCTAGATCTTTGTGCTTCTATACCTTTACACTAGTCCTCTTAAGTAGATCGCTCTAATACCAATTTTTTGAATTCTTTAAATTAACTAAGAAGGGGGGTGGGTCAATTAGTTTACAAGGTCTAGATGTATAAATAAAACTATTCACAAATTAGTGAACCCATAAAACATTTATCATCATTCATGAATCCATCAGATTATACAATCACTTAAAACTTATAGGTTATTGTTGCTTCAATTTGTAAAAATGTAAACATGAAACATAAAAGATCTAGCAACACACTTGATTCAATGATTTAGGTGGAAACCCAATTTGGGAAAAACTACCAGTAACATGCTACTCTTTTTAACTCTTCTGAAGTGCTGCCCTATAGAAGGCCAACCTTATTAAAGGTTACAATACTCACTATTAAATGTGACCTTGTTAAAGGATTTCAATCACCCTATTATGAGAGAACCTTGTTAGAGGACTTTAGACCATTCACTTGGAATGTCACTCAATTAAAAGATTGACAAATGATTGTTAGGTCAACCTTAACCCAAAGGATCTACCCTAGACTAATACAATTATTAGAGAGTGACAATAAGGCTTGATCTAATAACAACTTACAACTCCATTTGTAGATTATAGATCTCTATTTGAATCATCCATTCTGCTTAGCTTTCACACATTTCAGCTCAGATAGTTTTTTCACCCTTCAAGCATTCATACCCTTAAGCCTTCTTTCTTGACATGTCAATGTAGACTCTCAACTAGATTAGTTGATGAAGAAATACCCTTGAATTCTTGTCTTCCTTAGGTTCTCACACATGAAAACCCTTTCTTTTGACCAGCCCTCCCTATAAATAGAGAATTAAGATCTTTTTCCATTCATTCTCCATCATCCAATTTAGCGTTAGGACAAATTAGGTAGGATACAATGAATCTACCCCTCATCCTATCTCACTTCTAGAAACTTCTCCTTGAATCCTCTTTAAATTTACCTCAAAATGGTTTACCATGAATTCTTTGCCACTAACTCATCAATCTTATTTTCTACCTAGTTCACACAATCCAAGAAAACAAACTTATTAGCTTAGATTCAATGAATTCACAATCTTTTTAATAATGTTGACTCTTAGTATTAACTTACTTCTAATGTTTAGCACATACTGCATTGCTTGACATCCACTAAAAAATCACTCAATGTGAACTAAAGTTTACCGGTGCACAACATCAACTAAAATTTACTTAGCATCCACTATTTTTCTCGGCATACACTAATATGAACTTTTACATGGCTCCAACTAATTTTCTACTTGGCTTCCATTAACTTTTCTCAACTCCTACTACCCATTTGGTTAAGCTTAGTAGAAAAACTTAGTTTAACTTTTTCTTCTGAACTTGCTTAGTAAAACCAACCTTTGCAACCTTAAGTAGATTGTCAATGCACTATAATATCACTATCTTATTTGATTCTTATACTCCATTTTATATCATAACTCAACCTTTCCTCTAGGTGTTTTTGTTACATCTTTTGATCAAATCCTCTTCATCATTCAAATAGGTAATAATACTTAAATCATATAAGCAGTTATCTTACCAACAAAATAGTAGGTTTGACATCAGTGACAAAACAATGATTGAAACACATTTATCATAATTGTATCAATCTATTTTCAAAAATCTCCTTCAACAACTAAGAGGGTGGGTGGGTAGGGGGTTGGTGAATTAGTTATTTTTTAACCTTATTAAATTTGAAATATTTGATCACCATAAACAAAACCCACAAGAAGATAACCCTACATAATAACACCATATTTTGTTAAGTAGGGAAGCCTTTGATCAAAGGGAAATCCCTAGTGGGGATGGTACCCATAAAATGATTTACTAATAAGTTCGTTGCAAGAGGATGGACTATATTATGAGCTAATGAAATATATTCAATAGATATTAGTTCATACTAAAAGACTTTGCATCACTATGAGGATATTCCAACCTATTAGGAGTTTTGCTAACCCTGTTAGGAGTTGTAGAAGGAAGAAGGACTCACTATCCAAATAGCTTTAGGGACAGATCACTGAACTCATGATCCAACTAGTCTTTATTATCTTTTGTGGAATAATACCAAATATAAATTATTTGAACAACTCAAATTCTTTCTCTTTCCTCTTGTTGTGCCTCTTCTACACAAATGCTTCTTAGATCTCAATACTAAATCCACAAACTCACATCACAATAATTCCTTACATCACTTACTAACTTTTTTTAATATTCTTCACTTATCACATATGCATACACTTTTTCAATTAATACAACTAAGGAAACAAATCTTCCTTTATACCAAGTCCTCAAAATAATTTATTGAGACAACATTGTGGCTTTCCCAATTTACAATTACAATAGTACCTTATTAAGATTATTACATTACATCTTTTCATAATTATATAACACTGTCGGCTCATAGTCTTTGCAACTCATCACATGTGTAACCTTGAACTTCATGCATGCAACCATGTCATTAGTGAGATTTATTCTACCTCTATCCAAATTTTCTCATCTAGATTGTATACTTGTTAGGAGATATAATCCAATAATCACAAATTACTTCTTAATAACTCTGTTAGAATACTATCTTTTGTAAATCTTGAATAACTATCACCAATTTTCAACTTTTTGTACACATTCTTAACTAAATCATTAGGAAACTTTGTGTAACACATCCTCAACTCAACACAACCTTATCTATTATCCTCCCTCTATGCTAGCTCAATCTCTATCTACTATTCTATCAAATTGCATAGTATTAATAGTATGTTGTCATCAATAACAAATAGAATAATGAATGCAACACATAATCATGCTAACAATATTCCCAATGTTCCAACAAAGCTAGGATACTCCCCCTATGGTAATATCATTGGCATTCATGCTAACACCAACTACCCATATGATATTATATAATATATGACCAACACTGGTACTAAAAGAAGAGAGATTCTTAAGAAGAGCACTAGGCAAGGGGGATGACTAGGTGAGTTTATACAAAGCCTAGACAAACAATATGAAGCATAAGGGAATTTTGAAAGGATGTGATTTACTATTTTAATGTCATGTTCACAAAGAGGACATCTTGATGGACTTTCAAATCCAATATTTTTAAACCATTCTTCCATCAAGATCTTCTAAAGGGAGACCCATAAAAATATACCTTCTTTAGGAAGGCAGACTTGATCTCAATATAGCTTAAGAGGAATGTCTATATTTTTCTAGTGTTTTGATTCAATTATACCATTGTAACCTTCCTTAACACTATAAAGGCCATTTTTGGTGCCTCCCTAGATAAGTTTATCTGATTTTTCCTTGAAATCTATAGAACATGACATGATTTTTTTCTTCCAAAATTCTTTTTCTTTAAATCTGAGAAGGAGAGGTCATCTAGTGATTTCCAAGACCTTAAGCACCAAAAATTTAACAATTTAGTGCACCATAATAACATAAAATTTACCCCCATGTTATTTAGCTATTTCCTAGATTCTTGATGACATCCCTAATTTAATCAAAATTGACATCCCATTCTAAGAGATTTCCCAAAAATGAACATTCTACCTATTACCTAAGTTCCAACTTAACCTATTGTTGTTAAGAAATCTATAACCCATCCTAAAATTCCAAATTATTTATGTCTACAAGAGTTTTTAACTCTAAAAAGAAGGATGGGATCAACTACACCAAAGTATTTGTTAAGTAAGATTTCTTCCATTTCTAATGGGATTCATGGTACATTATCTGAAACAATTTAGTGCTCAGACCCATATTCAACCATCCTAAATCTTTGATTTCTAGATTGCATTTGTTTCTAGGTTTGCAAAGATTTTTCCATTTAATCAATGCAATATTTTTCTTATTTGACACACCATTCTAGAATAAGTTCTTTAATTTGTTGTGTAGCTTAATTTTAATATCATTAGTTAAAGGAAGACATGACATATGATATGTTGGGATGAATTAAATGGTATAATTAATCAATATAGTTCTTCTTTCTTTCATTAGCCATTTCTCTTTGTAAATTTCCATTTTTGATCAACTTTGGAAACTACATTGTATCAAATTTTCTCTACCCTAACACCTTTATCTAGGTTTATATCCAAGTATTTACAAGGAAAATTACCTTTATGATAACCCATACTATTGCATACATTTTCTTCCAACACAAAAAACTATTTAGGATTAAAAAAATCAGATTTTGAGGTGTTTACCCATTGGCTAGATGTGTGAAGATATAAGTCTCTAGTTTCTTTGAAGTTTTAATATTCATTTTTAGAATTTCCACTAACAAGAAAAGTATCATTGTCAAATTATTGATGAGATATATTTGAACATTTTTAGTAACAAAAGATCCTTGAATATCTCCAAAGTTGGGAGTTGCATGAATAGATCCCCAAAATTCTTCTACCATAATAATAAAAGGGAAAGGAGAAATAGGGTCTCCTTGTCATAGTCAGTGAGATATGCTAAAGAAATATTGGGTGATCTGTTAATAAGTAAGGAGACTTTGGGAGTCTCAATGCAATTAAAAATGAGATTAATCTATTGGCATAAAAAGCCAAAAGCTTCAAGACATTTACACATGAATCTCCAATCAACTTTATCGTCGCTTTTTTGAATATATAATTTCATTAGCATGCATGGTTCTTTGTGTAACAAAAAATATCATCATTTCCACATAATCCATAATATATTTGAATTAAATAAATACTTATATTTCATATGTAAGAGATTAAAGAGCATTACCAAAATATGGGACACAAGATATACCCTAGGAAATCCTCACTGAGAGAAAAACCCAGTCTCCAAAAGCATCCATCATCATGTATTATTTAGCAAAAATGTCATTTCAATACAACCATGGAATCCTTCAAAGCTGTAGCCACAACCAAGAAATCTATGTGAACAAGCATGAATCCATGCATTCCATGCCATGCTTTCAACCTCCACAAATTCTCCCTTGGCTAACCTCTCCCACTTTGCATTTTCTAATCAATAACTACCATTCTAGTTTATTTTATAGTAGCAAGCTTCAAAAAAACTATTAGAACATATAGTCCAGCAGTATAAATAGGGGAGCAAGGTGAATCGGTTATCCAACTATTATAACAATTATTAGCTTTATTAATCCTTAACCATATGAGCATTATAATCAACAATCATAACAAGATACTCATACAAAATAACACCAAATATGTTAACTAAGGAAAACCTTGATCAGGGGGAAAACCTCTATGGGGATGGTACCCACAAAATGAGGTACTTATATAAATATTCCTTGTTAGAGGATGGACCCTATTAGGAGTCTTACGACCTACATTCAGTACATATCAATCCATGTTATGAAACTTTGAATCTTTGTTAAGAGATTCCAACCTTGTTAGGAGTTTTAGAAGGAAGATGGACCCACTGTCCAAATAGATTCATGGGAAAAACCAATGAACCCACTTCCCAAATGATCTCTATATTATTCCTTGTAAAATAATAGAATTGTTGGCTCAATATCATTAAAACTTCTCAAACATGCGACTCCAGACTTTGTGCACTTGCTGATTTCATCATTAGACTATCCTTTATCACTTTCTAAGCTCACATAACATGAATCCATCTCTATTAAGAAATAAAATCCATTCATCAGAAACTACTTATCAGTTACTCTATTTTTGTACTGCTCTTTATAAATCACATATATCTTCTGTGTATATTTGACTTATTCAATGCCCACTTAACCTCATCATTAGTACATAGTGGAGAATACATCCTTACCTTTGTCTATACGACCATGATCTCTATTTGCTACTTGTCAGTATTCATAGAAACTATACTATGTTGTCATCAATGATAAACACAGTCATGAATGTAACATATCAATCATGCCACATGCTCACCAATGCTTAGGATACTCCTCCAAAGGAATACCATCAATATTCACGCTAAAAATCTCTCCCTTTGGCATTGATGAAAATATAGATGAAAAAAATCTAGGTTCAAAGAATACCAAACAACACTCTATTGCAACTATTGTTCTTTTCTTTTAAACATCTCCATCAATAAAATCTTAAATCCTTTTGAACACTACTCTATTGTGTATCTGTATGCTTTGGAACACTTCTTATTTACATGAATCTTTCTAAATCTCCCTATTGGAACTCTTTTATACATCTCCCCCATTAGTATACATAGAGATGTTTTTCATGTACACATCTCCCCCATTGACATCAATGAAAAATATCTCATTATGGAAATCATCTTTTAGAAGTTTTCAACCAGTTTGAGTGTCCAAAGAAATTATTCAATACCAACTAGCAAGAGTCCTAGATGACTTTTCTCAACTCAAATTCTCCCCAATTTAGGAAGCATCAACATTCATTCTAGCCAACCAATAGCTCTTTGTACCACTAGATTGATGCAATCTCTACATTATCTACTCTAAAATAGGCAGGGGCATAACCCCAAGCATACCTCTTATTTAATTAAATGTATTTTTAGTCAAGGGCTCTATAAAGATATCTACAATATGTTTCATCCACATGACTTGATTACAATTTTTTGTTGCTTCTACATACTCTATTTCAGCTGTACTTTGTGAGATACAATCTTGTTTCTTCTTTAGCAAAGAAATCAGTATTCCTTCCAGGAAAAATTCTCTACCACTAGTTCTTTTTCTGTCATCCATTTTTCCTACCCAATCTATGTTAGTATAAGCACATAAGGTGAAATTACTTGATCTATCATACCATGTCCCATAATTAGATGTTCCCTTCAAATATTGAATATCCTTTTTACTATTACATAATGATACTCCTTAGGACCACCTTGAAATCTAGCTACAATCCCAACTACATTTTCTATATCTAGTCTAGTGTGAGTCAAAATTGCAAACCTCCAATCATTAATTTATACTTCTTATGCTCAAATGTAGGTGTCTCTTCTTTGCTAGATAACTTGTAAGTATTTATCATCAGTGTACCAATAGGCTTACAATTTCTAAGCCAAATATTGTCAACAAGTCTTTCAAATACTTAGCTTGTGATATGAAAATTACATCATTATTTTTCACAATCTACAAACCTAGAAATAATTTCATCTCTCCTATAATTCTCATTTCAAACTCATTCTTTATTTCTTCAATAAACTTATCACTTGCTTCATCATTGCCTCTAAATATTATATCATCAAAAAATATCACTATTATCAACAAATACAAGATACTATCTTTTGTACCTTTATAAAATCTAAACTTTGCCAAATATTTGTCCAACCTTGCATACCAATTTCTAGGTGTTTTCTTTAGACCATATAGAGCTTTATTTGATTTGCATACTATATCCATGTCTTCTATCAAATAAAATCCTTCACATTACTCAATTAAACCTCTTGTTCAATTTCTCCATTCACAAAGGATGATTTGGCATCCATTTGATATAATTTGAACTTCTTATTTTTTGTATACATTAAAAAAATTCCCATTGCTTCCATTATGGCTATAGTGGCATATGTTTCCTCATAATCTATTCCTTCTTGCTGTGAATAACCTTTACATACCAGTCTAGCTTTATTTCTCATTACTCACCTTGTTCATTCATCTTGTTTCTAAAAACCCATTTAGTTCCTATAGCATTCTTGTATTTAGGTCTAGGAACCAATTCTCATGTGTCATTCTTCATAATTTGATCTAGTTATTCTATCATTGCTAGAATCCAATGATCATCTTTACATGGCCCATCCACACTCTTAGGTTCAACTTGAGAAATTAGACACAATTCCTCATTCACTCTATTTCTTTTCATTACTCATTTGTCTTTTCTTCCAATTATTTTCTCTGAAGGGTGATTTTTTGTTAGGTTTTTATTAGATGTATGAGTTTCTATTTCAACTCTTATCTCTTCTCTTGCTTTAGGTCTCTATTCTCCTCTTTTCTCAGCAATTTGTACATCATTCTACAAATCACTGTTAGTCTCAAAGAAAACTTCTACATTCTCTCTAAAAATTCTAGGATTTTCTTCTTCTTCATCAAAATTATAATCCATAATCCTTTCTTTAACTCCAAACTTTTCATTAACTTTTACATTTGCACACTCAACAATTATCTTATTTCTATGATTAAAACATCTGTAAGCTTTTATTTTCAATGAATAAGTAAGGTGATGAGGAGTTTCCTTCCAGAAGAGCTTGGTGGCTCTAAAGGAGGCTATCTATGGCCTTCTATGGTTATTTCTTCAACCCTACTCTTGGAAATTACACTCCAGATCCCCTTCTTCCAAGAAAACTGCCCAATAATTTAGGTTTACCTTCTCTCCTTCCCTTTCTTTCCACTGGACACATTCAAGTCTACAAGGGAAAATCCCATCACCTCATGTTCCTCAACACAAACCAAGCTTAGGCTCTCTTAATGAGTTCCTTGACAAATTCCCCACCATTTTGCATAATTCTTTTAGGTCCATTACACCCATAACTCCAAATTTCTCAAATTGGCCTTGTACCCCTAAGAGTCCCTATTAGCCCTCCTAAAAAAAAGGGTTTAGTAATTCCTCCCAAAAACCATTAATAAGGCCAATTGATGTCTAAAGGAATTTGTTTCCTATTGACCTAGGCTAAAGGATTTTGGTGGTCTTAGCTCACAGTAATGTTTGTATAGTATGGTTTCTAAAAACCCCTATTTTGAGGGTTTTCAAGGTAAAAGAAAGGTTTTCCTCCTCTTAAGGTATTGAAATTTTCTCCCTACCTCCTCCTCTGATTCCAATAATCTTAGTACCCTACTCTTGCCATAACTTATAGAGATTTACTTATTCCAATCCCCTATTCACGACTACACTTCTTTACAAGCATACATTGTGCCTTGCCAAACTCTGCTAGCTTGCCTAGGGCTCGCTTGTAAATATGACCAACTATCTTGAACAAACCCCAAATTCCATATTTACAACCTATACAAAGGCTATTTCTTTATTTCTAAAATCCATGTGAGTTTGACTATGGAAGTTTAAGCCATAGCCATTTCCATGCCAACAACTCAAAACTAGACAACAATATTACACAAACAAAATGATTTTCTAAGCCTAAAGAAATGAAACACTTGAAACCAAAAAAATATGTATAGTTTCAAAAAATGATCTAAGGAAACTAAATAAATGAAAATAGTAACACAATAAACTCCTCAAATTCATTAGTTCACAAAAAAACTACTCTGATGCTCATACAGTGCTACACTGATAGGTGTTGTCTGTACATCCAAGTATCCAACCCCTGGAACTAGATTGAGGGATGTTTAAATAGTTTCCCCCCTCCTTATTTTCCATTGAACTAATCCATAACTACTCTAATTAGTTCATTTCCAAAAACTTCCTGAAAAGTTACTAAGAAACTTTGCAAAATTGAAAAGTTGTCAATAGCAACTTTTGACAACTTTTGTAATTGTTGCAAACCAAGACTCCAACCTTGACCAGTTTAGTCCCAAATATTCCCACATGGATTCATATCATAAAATGAGAAATTTTTACCTATTTTAATCACTCGTTGGGTCTTTTTCACATTATTTTTCCAATTGAAGCACTTGAGCAACTTTTTGCTTCTTAGGACCTACTTGACAACTTTTAACTCCTAGACTCAAATCAACCAAATTAACTTTCCTACACTCCCCTTGGGACTCTATAAGGTGTCCTTATTGTTTCCATGGTTGGTTAGGCCATTTAAAAATCAAAATACCTTTAGGATTTGACATTACACCTAGGTGCTCCTGCACCACAAGGAACATACCTTCATCACTTCTTGGATCAAACTTACCAACATCTTCATCTCTCTTTATGTAACACTTTCTTCCAAATATTTTGAAATACTTTACTAAAGGATTATGACCATAAGGATTCATATTCATACCTTTTCTAATCTATACTCTATTCATGTTGTATATTGTTGTAGTGACTAGTTCTCTCGAAAATGTCTTGGATATATCATTCTCAAACATCATTGTTCTTTTTGCCTTTGATACTAATTTTTTTCTCCTTTTATCTATCCCATTCTACTTAGGGGTCTTAGGTGATGATAAATATCTTTTAGTTCCATTCTCTTCACAAAACATGTTAAACTCTCTAGAAAAAATTGTCCACCTCTATGTGATCTCAAACTTTTAATTTTAACACCAAATGCATTCTGAACTCTATTCTTAAATATATTGAATTTGTCAAATTCTTCATATTTCTCTTTAAGAAATGCTAACCACATCATTCTAGTGAAATCATTAACAAAAATCATAAAGTACTTTTCTTCATAGAATCCTTTGCTTCTCGTAGGGCCACTCAAATCTGTATGAACAATCTCCAACTTCTTTGTAGTAGTAAACTTCTTCATGAGAAATTATACCTTCTTCTACTTAGCCATGATACACTCTTTGCAAATAATATTAGTAAGCTTCATGATCTTAGGTAAGTCTCATGATCTTAAGTAATTCTCAAACATAATTTCTCCTTTTACCTCTGATACTGATCTATTTCTCTTTTCAGCTATCCTAGTCTACTTGGGGGTCTTAGGTGATAATAACTATCTTTTAATTCCATTCTCTTCACAAAACATGTTAAACTCTCTAGAAGTAAATTTTCCACCTCTATGTTATCTCAAACTTTTAATTTTAACACCAAATGCATTCTCAACTCTATTGTTAAATATATTGACTTTGTCAAGTGCTTCAGATTTCTCTTTAAGAAATGGTAACCACATCATTCTAGTGAAATCATCAATAGAAATCATAAAGTACATTTCTTAATAGAATCATCTTGTTCTGGTAGGGCCACTCAAACTTGTATGAACAATCTCCAACTTCTCTATAGTAGTAAACTTCTTCATGGGAAATTCTACCTTCTTCTGCTTAGCCATGATACACTCTTTGCAAATAATATTAGTAGGCTTCATGATCTTAGGTAAATCTCTAATTTCCAATATGCTACTGACCTTCAAAATGTTAATAAAAAATTATATGAAAACAACCTTTTATGCCATAACCAACTATTATCCACTTTTGCAACCAAACATGTCATCTCAGTAGGATTTAATTGAAACACATTGTACCTCTAGATCTTGTACTTTTTCCAATCAACTTACCATCCTTATCTTTGATAATACAAGTCTTCTCTATAAACTAAAACTGATAACCTTTATCCACCATCTATCCAACACTCAACAAGTTATGTTTTAAACCATCAACAAACAAAACATCATCAGTGTTAGTCTTTCCATCAAGAGTAATAGATCCTATCCCTGTGATATGATATGTCACATTATTACCAACTCTAACAATACCTCCACCATGATTCCATAATTTAACAAATTTGTTCATATCACTAGTCATATGGTGTGAACATCCACTATCTATCATCCAAATAAATTTCTTTTTAATTTGGGAACTAGAGAATTTTCTTTTCTAATTTCTTTATCAAGCTCATCTTCTTTTATGACTACAAATCCTAGCTCATCATCACTTTCACTTTGAATTCTTTTCTTAAATTCACCATCTTCATTCACATACAAAAAAATCTCTAGGTCTTTTGGGCTTAAAATTTTTCTTATTCTTTTTCTCTCTCTCTTTTAGGGAACTTGGATACATAATGACCAAATTCATTACAAGTCCAACATTTAGAGGTTCTCTTACCATCTAGTTCTATTCTGACAAGTAGGGCTATACTTTCTTCAATCTTTATGTCTACTTCAGATTTGGTTCTACCACTATTGGAAAAATCTCCATGAGCTCTTGAAATTCTTGATAAGAATGGACAAACACTTAGGGCACTAAAATATGTCTCCACTCTTGTCAATTCTCTTGATTGTCTTAAACTTTCTTTTGTTGCTTCCAATCTTCCAAGAAAAGTTTCCTTGGAAAATTTTTCAATACAAGGTATTAGTAATTCAATCATATGTGCTACTTTTTTGAATTGTGGTGTCAAAGTTTTCAAAATATTCCATATGATATCATCTTCTTCCTTAGATCCACCACATGATTTGATTCCTGGAACAATCACAAATGTCCTACCAACACAACTTCTCACAGATTCATCTTCTAACATCTTAGCATCTTGAAACAAGCATATCCAACTCTGTAATCTTACTCTTTTTGTATTTTATCCCTTTCAAAAGTATATTTTAAAGCTTTCCAAATCTTATGTGATGTTTCTATTAATTTTACTTAAATGTATTCATTCTCAAAAAGAGTTATCACTGGAGCTTCTTTGGCTTGCATATTGCACATAAATAGATCCCTCTTTGTTTCACTCCATTCTTTGAGCTTTCCTTCTTCCACAATATTTGTGTTGTCCTTTTTCAAAATATAGTATCCTCAACCCATACATAATAGATGTGTCTTCAACTTTTCTTTCCAAATGTTATAGTTAACCCCATCAAATTTAGGACCATCCTTTTTGAATTCACCCGCCATTGATCTCCCAAATTTGTTAAGATTTCTCTCCAAGGACCTCATGTTCTAATACCAATTGTTAGAATATATAGTTCACTAATATAACTAAGAGGGGGGATGAATCAGTTATCTAAAAATTATCACAATTATCAATCTAATTAATCATTAACCATATGAGCAATATAATTAGCAACCATAAGAAGATGCTCATACACAATAACACCACATATGTTAACTAGGGAAACCCTTGATAAGAGGGAAAACCTTGGTGGGGATGGTACCCACAAAATAACGTAGTGATATAAATATTCCTTGTTAGACAATGGATCCTATTAGTAGATTCCAACTGTATTTGGAGTTGTAGAAAGTAGATGGACCCAATGTCCAAATAGCTTCAGGGGCAAGACCAATGAACCCACTATCCAAATTATCTTTATATTATTCCTTATAGAATAATAGAATTAAACAATACTTCTCCTTCCTATTTATTTTTCCTATCAACTAGATTACTCTTCTTCTTCTGATCTTGACACCCAATCACCTACTTTGCATCAAATAATCCCTTAGATCACTTACTTACATTTACCAAACACTCTACTTTTTCTCACACTTACTAATCACATCTCATCTTTTACAATCAAGGAAAATACTTTTCTTTCTACCTAGTCCTCAAAAAAAATCCTTGAGTTGTCCTTGAGGCTTTCCCAATTAATTATAATAAGACCTCATTAAGATAAATAAATATTTTGTAACTACACAATATTTTCAGCTCAACATCTTTTCAAATTCTTAGACATGCAACTCCAAACTTTGCACACTCATTGATGTCATTATTAGAGTTTCCTCTATCACTATCTAACCTTGCATGACCTTATTCTATCTTTTTTAAGAAATAAAATCAATTCATCAAAAATTGCTTATCAATTACTCTATTTTTGTACTAGTCTCTGTAAATCACATATATCTACCGCATATCTTTAACTTATTAAATGCACACTTAACCTTATCATTAGGACATACTATAGAATATGTCCATAACCAAATTTCACCTAAATATCAAACCTCTATCCATACAACAACAATCTTTGTCTACTACTCTATCATTCTTCACATAAACCATAATATGTTTTCATCAATGACAAATATAGTCATGAATGCAACATGTCAATCATGCCACATCCTCATCAATTCTTAGGATACTCCTCCAAAGGAATACCATCAGCATTGACACTAACAAAAAAAACAAAGTGTTATTACATAAACCATGTGCTACCAAATCCCCATTTACCCACTTTTAATATTGGATATTTAATTTATTTTTCTTGATATTAAATAAATGTGTCAAATATTATCACAATGTTGCAATACAATTCATCAAGAATATTCTATGAGAATCTCTTTCTTTTGAATGTCCATCTAGGCACTTCTAGTGTAACATTACATAATAAATTAATGTAAATAATATTATGCAATGTGTGCAACACACATAATCTCATCAATCTCCCACTTGTTGTAGACATTAGATAGGGTCAACCTATAGCCACATAAACAAAAATGAAATAATTTTTCCTAGCACATCCACCACCATGGATTATAATACATCATGTGATCCATCTAGGCCCTTGTATCAAAATTAAAGTATCTAATATCTCAAACATAAATGATCCCACCTCTTATTATGCCATTGCCACCAGGCATACATAGAAGCCATCCAAAGAGAAAGCAACCCACCCTATCACACAAGAGTCATATGATATTTTATTAATTGAAAATGAAAAGCACAAACTCCTAATAAAAAAGTAAGCACATATATATGTAGCCATCAAAAAATCCATAGCTGAAATAAAACCCATAGCAAATGCCAACCCATCTAACTTTCCATACCTCTAAGGTTATACCAAGTGAATCTCACATGAACAACATATCAAATATGTAATGCCCAATCACAAGCCTAAAGTAAAATAGCTACCACATATATACCAAGAAGCTCCATTTGCAAAAGATAATGTCAAATCTATAACCAATCCACTCGCAATATCTCATATAAGTGAATCTATGTAGTATCAGGACATCCATAACACATAAACTAATAACCTACAAGAATAACTCTTATAGAAAATGTCCAACACTCTCCATATTTCTCCACAACCAATAAAGGAAAGATATAAAGGGATAATAATGTCATATCTTGCATGACATACAAGAACACAAAAAAAGTGATCAATATATCTAACCAATCATAAATCATATGTAAGTGATGTTTTGATGTAGAGCCTAATCAAACTTAGAGGTTTATTTGATGCAATTTCCCCTAAGATTATTTCTATCGGGGGTTTGGGGGTAGTGCCCCCAAGATAGGGTCAAGGGGAAACACCCTTTTTGGGGTCTTGGTGAAGCACCCTAGGTGTGTTCCCTATTTTAGTACATGGTGGGGTCAAGGGGGAGTTCTCCAATAGGGGTTTTTGGGGGCAGCACCTCCGAAGCCATAAATGACTCACTATTGTAAAAGGTGTTAGTTTTTATTTTTTCTATTGGATGAGTTATTCTAGCCCTAAATTTGTAAGTGAAAAATGCTTGTATAAAATGGTTTAAGGTTAGGAATTTCATAATGTATGATGATATTATAGCTTCCTACAATAGTATTGAGCTATAAGGGATTTTAGATTGTTATCACTGGATAATAATAATATTGGACCTGTTGTTAGTGGACCTAGCTTAGGGATTGGGTGAACCATATTAAATCTATATGTCTTGTGTTCTTTTTTGTGTGATTCATTATTTTTTGATATTGTTTATATTTGTATGTAATTATTATTTTTGTCTGTCATTGATCCTAAAAAGTGGTATCAAAGCTGGGCTATCATCTTTTTTTTAGCTATCCTCTTTAGTAAGGTCTAACAATTGAGTGAGAGTCTCATGATTGAGTAGAAGTGATGGAAAATGAGAGTAAGTTGAAGGTTGAGAAGTTTAATGGGAATAAATTTCACTTTTGTAAAATGTAAATGGATGACTATATTTATGAAAAGGATTTATGGAAGCCATTGGAAGGAAAAGGCATGAAACATGGAACATTGATAGAAAAGGAGTAGGAAATTTTGGATAGAAAGGTACTTGGAAGTATTCAATTATGCTTGGCATAATCGGTGATATTAATATTACAAAAGTGAATACAAATAAAGAGTTGATGTTAACCCTAGCAAGGCTGTATGAAAAGCCCTTTTCTTCAAACAAGGTATTTCTCATGAAGTGTTAGTTTAATATGAAGATGGTAGAAGGTGGATCTCTTGGAGATCATTTAAATGCATTTAATATAGTTAGTGTTGGAAATAATAATGGAAAAGTAAGTTTGGGTGGGGGGGGGGCAAGGTGAATCAACAATTAAAACTTTAACCTCAAAAATAATTCAGCTAACATCCATCTCATTACTTTTTATGTAAAATGAAATAAGAAACCCTTCATCACATTCATAACATAAAGAAAATTTAACACATAACACAAATAATTTGGTTACCCAGAAACCCTCCAAGGAGAAGGTAAAAATGGGTTGGGGATGACACCCACAAATCTTCAGTATTGCAATTATGGATTGTGGCCAATCATGGCTACAATATTTTGATCATAAACAATGATCTATCCTATGAAAGTTATGTCCCATTAAAGGCTTACAAAGTCTATTAGATCTCACCTTGCTAGAGGATTTCAAAATCATAATTAAGTAAGCACTTGGTTAATAGATTTACAAAAGTCTATTAGGACTACTCTATTAAGACATTTAATCTATATCACCTATTAGAATGATTCAACACCATGATCCTTTGGTTAGAATCTTACTACTTAATGTTAGATCTCCTCCTTATAGTTCAAATCTTGATCCTCTTGATCAGATATGCCATCTCTTATCCTTTCACTTTTTCACTCTATTCTTCTCAAACTAATTTTGCAATGTATAACACTATTGTAGCCATCTAATCCACCATTAATGCCATCTCTACTCTTAGCATTCATCTACTCGCGCTACACAAAACCTTATAAAACCTTTAGGGTTTTACCTCCTTAAATAGGTATTGGTGTAGATGGATTAGGTTAGAATCAATGATTGTGGTTGATCCTTATTGCTACTTAATGCTTCCCTCAATTTGATTGGTTGCATGCATTGCATAAGGATTCATAATACAACTTCCTTCTTATTCTTATGATCAAAATTATGAATATGTTGGCCCAAAAATGGTTTACATAGAAGTTTGTGCCATTACAAACATCTATGTCATAAATGTTCACTCAGTATCTAAAGGCTCTAGTCCTCAACACTCACTTTTCTCTTTATATTATAACTCAGATGCTAAATAGGTTGACACTTATTTTTTACTTGGCACATACCATTTTACTTGGCTCCTTCCATTGGCTCGACACCTAGATGACTCAGTAGACATTGACTACATGACACCTACTAGTGCTTGACACTAACTATCATATTACTTGGCATGTACTATCTGGATGCTTTGATCACTCAACTCACATTGATTACTCAGCTCTCTCTGATCACTAAGCATGCACTCTACACTTGGTTTGTACTATTCTTTGTTGAATGATGACTAAGGGTTTTGTCACTACTTTGTCAAAACCAATATGAGATTAACAATTTCCCCTTTTGACATGAGTGGAAAAAACACTTCGTTGTGCCTTATACATCCTTATCTATGCATAAATTAGAATGAATATATATATATATATATATATATTTCTTGACTTTCATACAAAACTTCAAAGTTTTAAAATTTGCAAAATTGTTGTCTATCTTCCATACCTTTTACTCCCTTGAGTAAATACTTCATTTCTTTTTCTTCTCTTATTACTCCTATTGATTACACATCTAACTTGACAAAGTTTTTGCAAAATTTCACAAAAATTTATAATCAAAGCTTTATAATCCCTCTTTTTTAACACTTAAGTCATTTGGGTTGTACACTTATAATGTGTTTGTCCAATAATGTCTTGTGTAGCTCCATGATAATATTCAATGTTGCATCCTAGTTATCACATGCCCCATCTAATGAATGAATCTATATTTCAAGATTAGTAGCTAGGTAAAATAAGCCTTCATGAGTAGAAAGATGAGAATCTTTCTTCATCAATGTTTCTACATAGACTAGTTCCTTGTTGAATACTTCAATGTGAAGTGTCCATATGGATTAGATACTAATCAGAGTAGATCTTGTGTTTGCATCTTTTTCTTGAAACTCAGCAAGCCTACTTTGAGTCATCATTAACCTCTAAAAATGTATCTGACTATTACCAGGAGATAGTTTTACTATGTTACCTATGAGTTGCAAATCTCCTTGTAGCTAGTCAATAGCCTATTGATTTTCCTTAGTGAATGGATCAAAATTGCATAGCTTAGTGTATAGAGAGAAAATATTCTCTAACACCTTGATATTTTTCATCTTGGTTTCTAGATCAAACTATCTCAATGCAATGCCACTAGATATCTTTTCCAGGACTTGTGTATGAAACTTCCTTTCAAACCATTCTAATAATATGACATTAGATTATAGGTCTTCATCTTTTATCTTGTTCACTGTGTTGACAAGTTGCTCTATAATAGGATTATCTTCATTCATTTCTAGGAGGCTAAAAGCATCAATACATATTTCTTTAATTTCATGAAAAACTTAATTTTTCTTATGCTCCGTCCTTAAGATGTCTTGCCTCTTCTTCCTTTTTAGAGCATCTTGAAGAATGCTTATTTCTTCATTTATGATTGTGTTCAAATAAGACTTGGGTATCTTAATCACCTCATCTAAACTTACATCCCTAAATAATGTAACGTTAGCACTCTTGGGTGTGTTGGAACTTGGCTTTGATATTTGCAATGGTGAGTCCTATGTAGTTGGCATCTAAAGAGTGTGACTACTAAGAGGAGTTTCAGAGACCTATGAAGTTACCAATGTCTATATGGAAATTTTCTCCTATGGTGCAGTAGTCAACTTGGGTTCTTCAGTTATATCTCCTTCTTTCTAAACTTCACCCTAAGATGTTGGAATAGGTATAGGAATTTCTTCCTTACCCTTGTTTACTTTTATTCTACTAATGTTTGAAACTACTGAACAACAAAATACTCAATACCAAAGTGATAGTACTCACATAACCTAAGGATTAGCCAATTCCTATCAACAATTACATGTGCAAACCATTTGGATCCAAGTTCAACAAAACCAAGGATGGTTTCCTACTCTTTGGGTTCTGCAAAACCAAGGCGGGTATACCTAAGGATGATTCAAATGCCAACTATTGTATGAAAATCATCTTAGTTTCATTCTAATTCTCATCTTCAAACTTCAAACACACACACACACACACACACACACAGTTCATGCAATTCTTCAACATTTTCAGATTTATATACATCCCTCATAAGTAGATATGGTCATAATCCTCCTAGAGTTTAAAAATATTTTTGGAAATAACAGCTACCTAAGACTTATAAATTAGATATAAATTAGTGGTGACCAGCATTGATAACTTTGAATAAAATGGTATGAAAATGATCTTTGATTTTATAATTAATTTGATATGTAGTGACAGAATTTACCCCTACTCACTTCTAACTTATGTGACGAGTGCCTTATCCATTGGGCAAAAGACTGACTATTGGTAGGATATCTAATTCAAGTAACTTGTAAATGAATCTATCAATTGTAATCACCCATTCCCATTCTTATGAATTATCCATTTCATAAAGTCACAAACTCTACTGATCTACTAAAGCATTTACTTAATTCTTTGAATTAAAAGCAACAATAGAACCAATATACAACCCATTCAAACTGCATTCAATCAATTAAACCTTATTCAAAAGACTTCAAAGTAAAAAAACTCATAAAATGGAGATAGAAATTGGTGACACAAATTTGGTGCAAGTACCCATTTGTATTATCCTTTTAGATGACTAATACAATGACCAATAAAAATTCAATGAGAAACCCAGAATATATTGTTAATTCTTTCATTTCTATATATTATTAGAGAGTGCATGTTTCACAATAAACTCAACACATATACATACAATTGGATTGATTGTACCTTTTTGAACAAAACAAAAATTATACAACATTAGGATCCCTCTCTAGCCCTAGAATCTCACTTATATAGTGTGAGATACAACAAGCTTTAGGCATAGAGAACTGATGGCTATCCTAAACAAAAGATATTTGCAAACAACTATCACAAAAAAGACAAAAATGAGTGTAACAGAATAACTTATACATCAAAGATTCTTTTGGCAGGCCCCTTTTTCTGTTACATCTCTTGGAATGATAAAAACACTATGATTTGATTCTTTTATCAATCTAATTCCTCAGAGTAAGTGGCTATCAAGCTTGAAAGTGATGTGTCATCTTTGGTTACTTGCAAATTCACTTTAACCTAGGGATTCTCCTCATCTTCATCATCAACTGTAAAGGTAAAAGTTACTTCAACATCATCTTCTGCCCCATTATCTTTTGCCATCTACTCTATAGACATGAATTTTTCCTTCCATTCATTGTAGGTAGTGTCATCAGGCCAATCAAAATGTAGGACCTCCCTTTGTATAGTTATTAAAGAATTTTCAAATGCCTCTATATCAATGAAGTCTTTTTTGATGGAACTATAGAATAACTACCATTTAACAAACTCCTCATTAATCATTACCCATATAAAAAGTGCCTAGTTTCATTTATGACATTATTCATCCTTTGACAAAATATATCATCCAACTCCTTTTTCCACTCTTCTTTTTCCTTTACTTTATCAATAATTTTTAGAGCACTAGGAAATAAATCAAACCTTTCAACTATGTATTTGGAAAAACAAATTGTCAATTCTTTTTAGAAAAGAGTCTCCTTCGTCATCAAAACCCTCCAACTTAGTAAAAAAATAAAAAATCTTCTCTATTTGATTAAAAGGAAATTGGATGAGAGATATGCACATAACAACCATATCATTATTTCTTTCTGTCCATTTCTGTATAAGAAGCTTCAATTTAACTTCATCTCTAATTTTTGCAATCCTTTCCAACTAATCAAAAATGTTGGCCATTCAATTCTATCTATCAAATACAGTATACCCTACCTTATCTTTTCTTCATACTGATTATTTAACTCTACATGCAATGCATACAATATTTTCTTTTTCTTTTTCAAAATCTTTTGTAGTGTAGAATTGAGGTCTCTCTAGGGTGTCTAGTATCTTAATGATAGGTGTTGACTTAAATGGCTCAATAGGTGGCTGTAGGGGGTATACAATTTTGGGTCTACTAGATTCTCCCACCTTTCTTTTCCCAAGTCACTTCTCCATTTGAGATACTTGATTTTCCAATGATTGTATCTGTTTACCCCTATCTTTATATGCTTTCAAAACTTCCTCAAACTTAGAATTGAGTTACACAATCCTATCCTCTTCCTGTGTAGACACTACATTGCAAAATTTCATCATTTCTATAGCCACTCCAAAAAAATTTTTGCTACCAATCTCACTAGCCATGAATACTATTAGTGCACCAGTGTGTTCTGTAGTAGAGATTTCCTACTTTCTAGTTTTATTTCTCTTCTCAATCAACCAATTTAGTAGGGCATGGTGGTCATAACTAAATTTAAATCCCCTGTGGTCCTACAAAACTTATTTCTCTATTTTATACTATACATCCTTTACCTTTCTAATTAAATCAAAAATCATAGCATTAGCTATGTACCACTTTGGAAAAATTAAGACTCATGACTGCTTGACCAATTGTCTCCCAACCTCATGTAAAACTAGGCAAAGTCACTCAAAAGCTTGGCCTTTACCTCTTCTTGAATAATAGATTCTAGTTTGCTAGGTTACTCTATTTTTATTTTCTCACATGTTTTCTCAAAATTTTCTATATTCTTCCTCCACAAAAATTGTGCAAAAGCCCTAGATTTAACAAAAAATGCATCATTAATAAATTTCTTAGAGGCCTAGGTAATTATTTGATCTATCTCCTTACCTTGGTAATCAACAATTCTAAGGTCCAAGGAGTGTGCATGAGGCTCTTGTGGTTCTCCACTTTCCAAGTCTGCGGTAGTAACAATAACATCCCCTTCTCCACCAATCTATCTAAGCTATTCCCTTAAGGATGCTTCATCATCTATCCATATTGGGGTTTGGCTTGGGGAGTACTATTTTACATGAGAAGAGGATCCTTGTTCCAACTTTCTCCTATTTAGGGCACTAGCTGCAGATGGGTTTTCTGGCCTTGGTCTTCCCCAAGGGGGAACCTATTGTACATGTTGTACCATCACATATCCTGCCCTCTTCTACAAAGTGCACTGACCAAGAGCTACTATGTTTTTGTTATTTATTATTCTTTGTACTTCTATAGCTCTGTATGGAATTTTTTTTCCATATGTAGCCTTCTTCTCATTCATTTTTTGTATTATTACAGAAAAATTGTTCATCAATGCATGCATTTTGGCTCCCTAGTATTTTTTTATCTTTTAGAGGGTCATAATTAGAGTCAAAAGCATTGATGAATTCCAAATTTTTACTAAACACTATCCAATTTCCCTTCCTAACCTCCTACTCTTGTAAAGAGAAAACATTTGTAATAACATCCTCAAGAAAATGAACTTGTTGCACCATATGAGTAGCTTTCATTCTTTCTCTCAAAAGTTCATAAAATCCCTTAGGGTCAATATATCTGGCATGGGATTCTGCCATGTTATCTACCCAAAAATGAGCTGAGGTGCTTCCATCCCTTTTTAACAAAAAAAAATCATGGGCCACAATGACTACTAGGAAAAAGGTACTTTTTTAGTCATTTATCTTTCCTCTATAGTCCCAATCTACCATTACAACTCTGCCATTCCTATCTTTAGAGGAACATGGAAAGGTAACACATGAGGCTTCCCCAAAAATTCATATACTCTAATCACAATAGAAATGATGTATGGGATTATATCCCCTGAATTATGACTAACCAAAATCCCCTTTGCATGGTCCTTGGGTTTGACCAATTCTAGCAGTGATTGTGGAATCCTCAGGTTATCTCCTCTCAAGAGGAGTCTAAGATCAGATGCAAAATATCTATCAAACCTCACAAAATTGGCATCTATAGCTTCTCAAGTCATGTCTACACTCCATAGTTGGACTAGATTCCTTTCCCCATTTCTTGTTATTTCCAACTTCATACCCTTAAAGAAAAAGGTAACTCCCTTATACAAACATATATGCATAAGCAATGAATACCAAGAGAAGGGTTTGTTCACCTTTCCTTGTGTTATTCCCATCAAACCATTATGAATTTCTTGTGAAAGAGAAGTACTAAAATCAAGAATACTACTCATTACAAATTACAATGTCTGAGCCATAATAAGAACAATAGATCCCTTAATATGCTCCTCCTTGTCCATCCCAAATATTTTGCACAAGGTGAAATATAATGCCTAAGAGCTAGGGTTGAAATTTTTCCTCATCAATGGTTCTGGTGTATGGGCTATAACCAAAGGCAATGTGCCAATCCTAGCAAAATGTTGTTGTAGAGGCACTATCCTTAGATATGTTCTCTATGCATCATACCTTTCCTAAAGGTCATCCAAATCAATTGTTTCATGCACAACATGGTTAGGGTTTAGATTGAAAACTCCACTGATCAATTCAGGAGAAGCCTTAAAAAGATTGTCTCTAGCATAATTCTTTACAAACCCAGTGATATGATCATACTTTTTAGCTAAATTAGAAAGTAGATCACTATCAAAGAAAATCCAGGTACTACCTATTTCCCAATGTCAAATTCCCAAACATTTCTCAAAGTGGTGTCAAGATTTCTCTCAGCAAACATTTTTTTAAACAATTCCAAACCTCCCATAGAAACCTTTGCATCTCTTACCAAATTTTCTCTAAAATAGAAGCCCATAGCTACAAATACCCTAGGGTTTTTAGGAATCAACTCTCTTCCTTTAGTTATTTCATTTACAGATAGTGGGAATTGCTCAAGAAAATAATCATGCACAACCCTCTTAAGATAATCAGTTTGTCCCAAGAATTCCTTTCATGGAGGCATTTTCTAAGATTTTAAACTTTCACAATACTAAATTCTTACTTTTTAGAAGTCATAGAGTACTTACCTAGTGAATTACACTTCTATCTATGTAATTTTCACTGCAATTCGTTGAATCACCTAACAAAATTTTTGTGCCCTACCTCTGGAAATTCTTCATGCTTTGATAAGTTTTTGCACTTTGGTGGGTCAATAATGGTGAGATCATGAACTATATTAGGGCATTGAAATCAGACGAATAAGCTTTAAGAAATATTAACTTCCATTAGCCATTATTTGCATATTTTACTTAGATTTGAATCTTATTCATTGATGTTAGCAGATTAGATAGTCTCAATTCAAAAAAGTAGACTTGATTTATTTCTTTAATATGGCCATGTGTCAAATAGGTGCTTCCCTGCATTGCTTAACCAGTGAGCATTTTCATGATTTGAGAAAGCACCAGTTGTTGATCTTTGTAATATCAATGGAAACACATCTTAAACCCTTTTGATAGTCTGAGGTGGAGGATCTAACATTACCATGAACACATGTCTACATGGCACTTATCTACTTTGCTTAAACTTCTTATAGGTTCTTAATGCAGGCAAGTGCCCTTCGTCGATCTGACCAAGATTGATGGTGGGTCCAAATCTTTGTCTTTTATGATCAAATCACCCAATTTGACCAATAAAATAATGCCTTTTAACCATCATGCTCTGAAAAATCCAATTGTCACATTAATTGTTAAAGTCTTTGTGCCCATGACATCATCACTCCTAGCTTGGCATACACATCAGATTTGACCAATGAACATGTTTCAAATATTATAGTTTTACAACATGGATTTATGCAGTACTCTTCCCAAAACTTAGTCCCACTTGGCCACATGGAACAAGGGTGCTTACCCATGTTATTTAAATGTCAAAAATTTCTTATTGTGGGTAAGCACTAGCCAATCATCTTTAAAAGATCTACGGTCATGAATATTCAATTCATCTTTGGCAAACAACCCTTCTGAATGGCCCAGCTAGTAGTACACATCAACATCCTTTTTTACAGCTTAGCACAACTCAATACATACCCTACATAGTTGGTTCTACCTTGCCACACATCAGATTTGCACTTCCTCACATTGCTTAATATTCATGCAACTTTATAATGTGGGTATGTGCTAAACATAGATCAACGATAAAAAATCTTGCACCCTAACAACATTGAGCTAGTTGAAATGACAAATGAGAAACTTCCTTTCAATCCAACTCATCTAAAAACTACCACATAAATTATATCATTATTAGCCTATAAAAAGGTAGGCCCATGATGTCACACTATGCTATGTGTCTTATTGGCACTTGCCCACATTGTTTAAACTAGTTGCATTTTCTTATTGTGGGCAAGCGCTGGCCTTTGATCTAAACAAGATCAATGGTGCATAAAAACTAAATATAAAGTACTACCTTCATTTTAAAACTTAACTAATGACATTGTAGGAATTTTGAAATGTGCATTAAAGGTACTGAAAATTCTACAAAAAGCTCCAAACAACTCTGACAAATCATAAACTCTGCAGTGCTTTGAAATTATGTCACGAGCAAGGGCTACATGGCTCAAGGGAACTTTCCTGAAATAGCTAAAAATCTTGCATTTCAATGTTGCAAGGAAGCACCCTCCATCAATTTGACCAAGATCGATGGTTGGTGAAAAAAGGTGCTACATTTTAAGATTTTCAATAAAATATTCCTAATAACTACAATCAAAACAAGGACATAAAAGGTTTAACAAAATTTATGAAGTCATCCATGCATAAGTTTAAAAACTTAGGGTAAAATGTCACACCTAAAATCATTTTGAAAAAGTATTTTCAAAAGTTTTTCAAAACCTAAGGTAAAACAAGATAAAGCACTAGGGAGTTTTGATGAGTTTCTACCCAGGATCTTAACCTAATTTCAAATTTTCAAGGCACATAGTTAGGGTTTTTCACTACTGAATGCATAAAAAAAAAGGTGAAAAACCAAGCCAAAAGTGGCTCTGTCTGGGGATGATAGATACTTGAGTCTACGCAAGAATTTAGAATATATGGTAGAGTAGACCACATACTTGACACAACTATGATAACTTCTTTAGAGAGCATAGAAAAAACCAATAGAAACATGGAACCAAAATATACATAGATATTTACAAGGATTTACAAAATATACAAAATGTACAAGAATACAAGGACCCCTAAAAAATATTGTTCATAGAAAATAGATACTTTTAGGAAAAGTACCTCTTCAAGAATTGTCCATGAACTAGCAATTCAAGAATACCTCTAGCTAAATCCCTTAGGAAAAAAGAATCTTCTCCATTTGTGTCACAAATGTTATATTGGCCAAGCCATATTGGGTCAAATTTACCATGCCTTCCTTTATCTTCCATTCTAGCATTCCACTTTAATACCATGTCACCTATTTCAAACTTCCTCTCAATGGTCCTTTTGTCATATAAGTGCTTCATCTATGACTATAACTTGGCATTCTAAACAGAAGACTCTCTCCTTGTTTCTTCTAATTGCAAGATATCATCCATTCTGAGTTGCATCTCATCAATGATATCATCTTCATAAAGTTGAATAAATTTGTACATCTCCTTTATGTTATTCTGGGGAAGGCTAGCTTGTATACCATCAATCAAATCAAATGGGGTACATCCAATGGATTTTTTCACAGTAACCCTATCAGCCCATAGAGATAATGGCAATTTTGAATCCCATGCCTTCTTTTTTTCCCCTAAGATTATTTTGATGATCTTTAGTATGCTCTTGTTTCTTGATTCTACCTAACCATTCCCTTGAGGATGATAAGGTGACGATGTGTATTCTATAATGCCATATTTGTTACAAAAATTCTTATATTCCTTAGATCAAAAACACATATCATTATTAGTCACAATTTTCTATGGGCATCCAAACCTGGTCACAATATTATTTAAAATGAATTTAATAACTACTTTACTTGTTGCATTCTTAGTAGGGACCACCTCAACCCACTTAGTGAAGTAATCAATAGCTACCATGATCCAAGAATCTCCACCACTGAATTTTTTTGTAATCTCACCTATGAAATCAATTCCCCATTGTTGAAATGGTGCCTACACTTCAACAAGTCTAAATGGAAATTCCTAGAAAATTTTATCTTTCTAGTAAACCTTTGACAAACATCACATATCTTCACAAACTCATGAGCATCTTTGAAAAGTGTTGGCCACCAAAAGCCTACCCTAAGAATTTTATCAACAGTGGTTTTAGCCATATAATGACCACCACATACACCTTCATGCATATCTCTTAAGATTCTCTTAAACTCAATTTCATCTACGCATTTCAAGAGAACCCCTTCCACATTTCTCCACCACAACTGACCTTGCACTATAACATACCTTATAGCCTATAACTTAAGGGATGTTTTTTGGTTATTTGTTAACTCTAATGGAGATTTCATGTTTTGCAAATAATAGATCACATCTCTATACCAGTCAAAGGTATCCATATCACAAAGATTTTGCCTACAACTATCATCAAGTTGATTGATTTGGTTTGCATCTAAATTGGCTTCTATCATCAATTTGGCCAAACCTTGACCCTTGACTATTTTAGTAATCTGAATATCAATGTTAAATTCTTGTATCCTATTAATCCATCTACATCTTCTACTAGATACCTCTTTTTGCGAAAAAATATCTTTTACAACAATTGTAGGAACAAATGCAATAACAATAGATCCCATTAAGTAACACCTAAAAGTCTTTACCCCTTTCACTAGTGCATATGCTTGTTTCTTAGTTATATCATATTCAAGTTCTACTGCCTACAATGATTTGCTAAAAAATGCAATGGGCTGCTCATAACCTTCTTCATTTTTCTGTAATAGTACTGCAACAACAATATGAAATGAAGAAAAAGAAAGGATATGCATTGGCTTGTCACAATTGGGTGCTCTGAGAATAGAAGCATCCTTAATAGCTTGTTTAATCTTTTGGAAGGTAATGCTAGGCTCTCCATCCCACTTTATCTCAGATCCTTTCTTCAACATCCTTGATATAGGTCTACTAATTTCTACAAAATTAGTCACAAATCTCCTAAGAAAGTTAATTTGTCCAAAAAATGACTGAATTCCCTTAACACTCTTAGGTTTCTAAGTCTTGTCTATTTCTTCTACCCTTTTAGGGTCAATCCTCACTCCATGTTTACCAACTAGATGCCCTAACAACTTTTTTTCAATGACACCAAAATGACACTTTCTGGGATTTAAAGAAATACCATACTTGAGGGCTCTGATAAATACCTTCTCTAGATGCATGCAATGATCATTCTCATCCTTAGAATAAGTAGTTAAATCATCCTAATATATAGCTAAAAACTTATCAATAATATTAGCAAAAGCTACATCCATTGCATGTTGAAAAGTAGCCCCAACATTAGTAAGCCCAAAAGGCATCCTAACATACACATAAGTACCCCTGGAGTGGTGAAAGAATTATTAAATTTTTTTGATTCATTGAAAACCACTTGATTATAACCTAAAAATCCATCCATCATAGACATAAGTTTAAAGCCAGTGACCCTTTGCAACATAGCCTCCATGTTTGTCAAACTGTAGTTATCTTTTAATGAAGATATATTAAGATTCCTGAAATCAACACATAACCTTATATCTCCATTTTTCTTTCTTACTAGCACTAAATTGGATACCCAAGAAGAATGTCAAATAGGCTTTATAATCCCTACATCGCTTAACTTGATCAATTCTTCTTGCATTTTGGAAGCCAAAGTTGGATTTATTAGCTTCTATTTTTGTCTAAAAGGCTTAGCATCTAGCTTCAAAGGGATTCATGCTAAAAAATATCCTCTCTATAAGCCTTTAGGTCATCATATGACCATGCAAACACATGCCTATATTTCCTTAATAGATCTATTAAACCTTGCCTTATTTTAGGAGATAACTTCTTGCCAATATATACTCTCTTAGGTGCTTCTATAGGTCCTAAATTTATCTCCTTCCAGTCTTTAGCATTATACTCACTATTATCCATTTGGAATCTATCTTGGTTGTCAAAAATAGTTTCCAAAACAACTAAACCCTTTGAGATTTTTTTTGTCTTTAATTGCACAACTTCTTGCCCAAAAATAGTTTTTTTCCTTTTATATTTTCTACATAAGCTACACAATCAATCTCTTTCCCTGACAACATATTTTCACAATTCAAAAATCTTAGAATATCTTTGTCATCTTCAAATACTTGCCAATTATGGACATTATCAGGAAAGAGGGCCTAGTTTGAATCTCAACTTTAAATATACCAACAAATGTAATGTCATCAGGTTTTATTGCTATGTTTTCTAGAAAATTTGCCATCTTATTGTTAGTTCTATCCTTCCAAACTACCCTAAATGCATCAAAACATTCAATCATGTCTCATACAACATTCATGTACTATTTTAACCTTTTATTCTTTGACAGATAAGCATTTCTTACTTGTGATACAACCAATTTAGAATCTCCTACAACATGTAAACACTTTATCACATGCTTATGAGCTAATCTAAGTTCTAACAAAAAAGCCTCATATTATGCTATGTTGTTAGTACAAGGGACACTCAATCTAAAAGAAAATTTATATGTTACCCCACCAAGAGAAATCAACAAGATACCTACACCTGCTCCATCTTTGCAAAAAGCACCATCAAAGAACATGGTCCATAAATCACCTTTATCTATTTTTGTATGAGATTCTACTTCCATATAAGATTTGTGCTTGCCTTTCTTCAAAGTTAGAACCTCAACTCTAAATACATTAACACCTGTATCCACAAAGTTTTTCATATTATCTTCTATGTCTTCTTCTATCATGTATACACTTTTAGGCTCCCTATTTAATTTTATCAAATTCCCCTCAATGTTGTAAGTAGGAAATGATAAATCACACTATAAACTCCCTCCCATGGTAGTACTCCACTTTCTAGATAACAACATGTTGTACTAAAGTGGAATATCAACAAAAAACACACTCATGTTAAGTTCTTTGTCAAGATATGTTGTTAGTCTATATGGAAAAGAATTAATAGTACCTATGACTATCACTTCTCTTTTATCCATAGCACAACATCTTCCTTGAGTAGTGTCTAGCTTCAAGACTAATTCCTTCATTATTTCAAAAGGCATCATAGTATTAGAAGCACTAGAGTCAATCATGCAATTTTTTAATGTTTTACCATTTACTAAAATACTCAAGAAAAATGGCTCAACATTTCCCAAACATTAATTCACAGAGTTATCCAAAAACATCTAATGAATTTGAGACACAACTACTTCAAATTCTTTGTCCTTCACCTTTTCTTTACTGCTTTCCTTGGGATTATGATTTTCATTACACTTGTGTCTCATCTTTATATCAGTATCTCCCAACCATGATGAAAGCTTTATTTCTATGTTTAGGAATTCTTAATAATTTAGAAAAAGGGACTTTGATAGTAATTTGTGATAACATAGTAGTCATATCTATAGAAGAATCAAATGGGCTATCAATAACCACATTCCTTCTATCATGATGTTTATCTAAAATGTTTACAACACCTTGGTGATTCTTATCACTTATAGTGATTGCTTTTGGTATCTTCTCATCTAACTTCCTAGGAGCATCATTTGGGAACTCATAAACCTTGGGACTATATACCTTTCTTGGCTCCCATTTCTTGTTTATAGCTTTGACCTTTAGAGTGTGGATATCCTTAGGCTTTATAACTTCCTTTTTCTTACAATCATCTTTCTTGATAAATATACTAGCCACCTTACCACCATTAGCACTCTAAGCCATATGTCTAGTCTGTACTTGAGCTACCATGCTAGCAGTGATCTGATCAACCTCTTCTCTAGAAGGCTTCCTTAGTATCACCTCCTCTGTAGTAGATGCCATGTTACATATACTGGCATTGACATCATTCTCTCATTAGAAAATACCTACTGCTGCATATGATTTTGAAACTGTCTTTTCTCATCTACATCCGTGTCATGATCATCACTATCATAATGGTGATAATGTGACTCAAACATATTGCATCCTACAACATCACTATTCTCTTCATTTTCTTGATTTTCTTCTACCTTAGTTTGATTTCTAGTCAAAGACAAAGCTACTGCACAATATCTAGGAGCATGGGGTAACTGACCAAAAAAACACCATGTGGGTTCGATAGTAAACTCAAGATCATCCACCATATTTATTGAAATTTTTGATAAAGGATCAGGGGTGACCTTGTTACCAGCATTCTTAGGAGGAGGAACATTGGGATGACCATCCTTCCAAATAGTATTATAAGGGAAATTTTGCAATCTATTCTGTCTACTAAAGTTAGACTAATTAGGGATCTTGTTTTTAGTGGGAATTCTATCATTCTTTCCTTGAGGAAGATTCAAACCCTTGATAGCATTTAGAATTTTACTCATCTCACTAGGCTCTTTTTTTTTCCTCCTGTAGGTTTGTGTTCTTCCTTTCTATTTCCCTTGTTCCCAAATAATCTAGAATCATCTCTTTTTCTTTCTAATCTCCCTAAAATCCTTAAATTATTTTCTATATTTATAGAAATTTTGAAAGCATCTCTTAAGGTTCTAGGCTCCTTATCCCTAAGATGGTATGCCATTTTAACATCAAAAGAATTCAAATAAGTGATCATACATACCTTATCATCAACTCGCATAGCTTGTATTAGCTTATACATCCTTTTCTAGAGCCACGTGTTGAAGTCAGTAATAGATTCATCGTACAACTTCTTAATATTATTGAAATCACTTAAAATATAACTCAAGTTTTGTTTATCACCATATTGTTCCTTGAAACAATATTCAATGTCTTTCCATTCTATAATAGATGACTCAAGGAGCCTCTTGAACCATTCTCTAGCATCTTCAGTTAATGACTGAACAAATAGCTTCATGATAACATCTTCAGCCTCAACCTCATAACCACTCATCATGTCAAGAAAGTTCCTCAAGTGATCCTCACAAGTGATAGCATTATTTCTAGAAAAGTTAGGCAATATTTTCCTCATTTCTTGTGGGATAGGGTTAGGGAAACCAAGAATACCCTCAAAGCATACCTTCTTATAACCTTCTAACTAAATAGGTCTCCTTTGTAGATCAATCTTAGAGGTATTAACAACATTTCTTTCATTGTTGTTAAAAAAATTACTAGTACTAGCATCTGTAGTAGATTTATTATGATCCACTTTCTATGATGAAGAAGAGAAGAAAGAAGCAGACAACTTAGCAGTATTCTGATATGCAATATTTGGTCTATCATTATCTTCGAGGGTAAATATAGATTGCTTCTTAGCATTCTCCAAAAATTTAATCTTGTTATTCATTTCAGCTATGGCTACCTCATTCTTTGCAATTTCCAATTTCTTAGCCAAAGCGTCCTTCTCCTTCCTCCTTTTATCCAACTCAATATCAAAAGGTGACAAAGAATCATGGATCTGGATGAGCTTTGTTGGTTCATTGATCCTAATACCAACTTCCTTTTGTTTTACCCTATCTTGAACACCAACAACATGTTCTACATCCCTTTTAACCTCTAAGGTCTTATAATTCTTGATCTATTATATTATAGGATCCTCTTGGTTTATATCTTGGTCTTTTAGCAACTTTTTCTCTTGTAATTTAAGCTGTTCAACTTGACCCACAATTTTAGGCTACTAAGCACTAGCTGCTATCTCATTCTTCTTCTTCAAAGTAGCAATTTGCCTAAGTAATTCTTATTTTTCTTCATATTCTTTCATGATCTTTTCTTCCCTTTCCTTCCGAAACTTCCTAGATAGCCTCCTACTCAACAAGTTGTATTCTCAATATTTCATTCTCACAAGGGTCTAGGTGAACCCACAATACTGGGTACCACTTTTGGGGGACAAAGGAAATTGTGAAATGATGAAAAATTTACATGTAGAATTTTACGTATGTTCGCCCAAACTTGCTAACTATGTTCGTGTGAACATATTAACAAGGTATGTTCGCATGAACATACCTAATTTAAATTAGGTATGTTCATGTGAACATACCTTGTTAATATGTTCATGTGAACATACTAGTAACGGTGATTTTCCAATAAAAATTCCACTTTTTCATTTGACATCTTGATAAATTTTCCTTTTTTTGTATGTTCGTGCAAACACAAATGATTATAGATGTTCATGCGAACACATTAAATTAAATTTATGACTATCAGATTAATTTTTTCATACGTTCGTGTGAAGATTTGTTCGCATGAACATATTAGACAAGTTTGCCTTAACATTATGTTCGTGTGAACATCCCAAATTACAAATTTTTGGTGTTGTTTTTTGGAGAAAAAATGAAATTGGCTCTTTTGACCCTAAAATTGAGATTGAATGATCTCCTACTATAAAATAAAAAATGCCAATTTGTGCTACTAGGAGAAAGCTTTCCAATGACTATAATTGTAATACATATTATATTCATTAAGACTTTCAAATATGAGTTCAACTCATTATAGGTTCATTACTGATTCAGCATCAACTGACTTTGACACCTCGGGAAAATTAGTAAATTAGGTCAAATTTTTTTTGAGAAATATGTAGGAACTAGCTTATTGAGATACTTTTCTATTCAAAAAAAAAAAAAGCTTCTAATAAATTGACTTCGAATTATCTGTGTCAAACAGAACGTATGTCTGAATTATGATTCGTGTCACTTCAAAACTTCATAAACTATACAATATTCAACCAAAATGAATTAAACCAAATGCATCCTCTAGATATTGATGTTAGGAATCTAACACCAAAAGAATTAAATCATTATCATTTCTAGAAAAAAAAAGTTATGTGTGTCAAACAGACTATCACTCTTTAAAAATATTGAATTTTATTATGCACCACTTTTGGAAGGAGATGAAAAAATTAACCTAATTTTATTTTTTCAGATTAAAAAATATGGTTACAAAGTAGGAATAGAGTACTCAAAATCATTATTTTATGTCATTTTGAAATTATTTATAGTTTTCGAGATATAGTCAGTTGAGCGTGATGTTTGTTGCAAAAATATTGATTTCAATGTCAAAATTGGTCAAAAAGTGGAACCCATTATTGTGGGATCACTCATTTAGAATGGTAAACTGAGAACTAGAGGTCTTTTCATCATTGAAACTATCAAGTTCTAAATGTTTAAGACTTATCTTTTTAGGGGAATAATCATACATGAAAGGGTTTGTACTATGTTGGAAAATTTTATTACTATTCCTATCATCCAGACTAAATGCATGTGGTTGCACAACTTTCTCTTGACATATCATTTCAGGAGTATTATAGAAATTATCATCAGATAAGCTAGGATGAGACCTAGGATCTTTGTAGAAGGGTTCCTTTTCAACAGTAGAAAAGAAAGTATTATTTTCCCTTGCCATTTGCTCCTAGGAATAATTTCCTTTTTGCACCTAAGATCCTTTCACAACCCAATTTTTCTTTCCTTTAGGAGGAAGACCAGTCTGTAATTTAATAGTTGGATTTTTCTTCACATTTTCCCATGTATTTTTCACACTTCCCATGATATAAAAACTTCCTTAATATTTGACACTGGTTAAAACCTTTCTAAGTTGCCACCCACCTAGGGAAAGAGTAATGCAATAATCTTGTTGACCTAGTAAAATATCATAGGATTATGAGGAAGGAAAATGACAATTAGAATGCAACCAATCAAAACTTGTTTAGGGAGTGCAACTCTTTTTTGATGGATAAGACACCTCTATGAGGATTGTACATACAAGTGTGCACCTATGGCATGGGGTTTTTCTCTCTTTCTTTTTAAATTCTCAAGGTTTGTCACTAGAAAAGCCCACCTAAACCATGGGTAATTCCCAAAATATCTAACAATTGCAATACTGACATGACCAAGGGAAGTCTAGTAATTCAACACCTAAGCATATATTGTACAGTTGTCCCCAACAGAGTCACCATTTTGTTGGTGTTTGAAACTACTGAAAAAAAAAATGCTCAATACCAAAGTGATAGTACTCACATAACCTAAGGATTAGCCAATTCCTATCAATAGTTACATACTTCAAAAAAACCAAGGATGGTTTCCTACTCTTTAGGCTCTGCAAAACAAAGGTGGGTATACCTAAGGATGATTCAAATGCCAACTATTGTATGACAATTATCTTAGTTTCATTCTGATTCTCATCTTCAATCTTCAAACACACACACACATAGTTCATCAAATTCTTCAACATTTTTAGATATATATACATCCCTCATAAGTAAATCTAGTCATAATTCTCATAGAGTTTGCAAATATTTCTAGAAATAGCAACTACCTAAGACTCAAAAATTAGATATAAATGAGTGGTGACCAGCATTGATAACTTTGAATAAAATGGTATGAAAATTATTTTTGATTTTAAAATTGATTTGATATGTAGTGATAGAATTTACCCCTACTCACTTCTAACTTATGTGACTAGTGTCTTATCCATTGGGCAAAAGACTAACTATTGGCAAGAGATCTAATTCAAGTAACTTGTACATGAATCTATCAATTGTAATCACCCACTCCCATTCTTATGAATTATCCATTTCATAAACTCACAAAGTCTACTAATCTACTAAAGCATTAAGTTAATTCTTTGAATTAAAAGAAACAATAGAACCAGTATACAACCCATCCAGATTGCATTCAATCAATTAAACCTTATTCAAAAGACTTCAAAGTAAACAAACTCATAAAATGGAGATAGAAATTGGTGACACAAATCTGGTGCAAGTACCCCTTTGTATTATCCTTTTAGATGACTAATACAATGACCAATAAAAATTCAATGAGAAACCCAGAATATCTTGTTATTTCTATCATTTCTATATATTATCAAAGAGTACATGTTTGATAGTAAACTCAACACATCTACATACAACTGGAACAATTGTACCTTTTTGAACTAAACAAAAATTATACAACTTTTGAACCCCTCTCTAGCCCTAGAATCTCACTTATATAGTGTGAGATGCAACAAGCTTTAGGCATAGATAATTGATAGCTATCCTAAACAAAAGATATTTACAAAAAACTGTCACAAAAAAGACAAAAATGAGTGTAGCAGAAAAAATTATACATCAAACATGCTCTTGGTAAGCCCCTTTTTCTGTTACATCTCTTGGAATGACAAAAACACTCTGATTTGATAATTTTATCATTTCGATTCCTCAAAGTAAGTGGTTATCAGGCTTGAAAGTGATGTGTCATCTTTGGTTACTTGAAAATTCACTTTAACCTAGGGATTCTCCTCATCTTCATCATCAACTATAAGGGTAACAGTTACTTCAACATCATCTTTTTCCCCATTATCTTCTACCATTTGCTCTATAGACATGAATTTTTCCTTCCATTCATTGTAGGTAGTATCATCAGGCCAATCATAATGTAGGACCTCCCTTTGTATAGTTATTAAAGAATTTCCAAATGCCTCTATATCAATGAATTCTTTTCTGATGGAACTATAGAATAACTACACTTTAACCAAATCCTAATTAGTCATTGCCCATAATAAGTGCCTAGTTTCATTTATGACATTATTCATACTTTGGAAAAATATCTCATCCTTCTCCTCTTTTCGCTCTTCTTTTTCCTTTACTTTATCAATAGTTTTTAGAGCAACAGGAAATAAATCAAACCTTTCAACTATGTACTTGGAAAAAAAAATTGTCATTCTTTTCAAAAAAGAGTCTCATTTGTCATCAAATCCCTCCAACTTAGTTAACAAATAAAAAATCTTCTCTATTTGATAACAAGGTAATTGGATGACAGATATGCACATAGAAGTGTTATCATTATTTCTTTTTGTCCATTTCTATACAAGAGGATTCAGTTTAACTTCATCTCTAATTTTTGCAATCCTTGCCAATTGATCAAAAAATGTGGGCCACTCAATTCTATCTATCAAATACAGTATACCCTGCCTTATCTTTTCTTCATGCTAATTATTTAACTCTACATGCAATGCATACAATTTATTCTTTTCTTGTTCAAAATATTTTGCAGTGTAGAATTGAGGTCTCTCTGGGGTGTCTGGTATCTCAATAATAGGGGTTGACTTAAATGGTTCAATAGGTGGCCATGGGGGGTATACAATTCTGGGTCTACTGGATTCTCCCACCTTTCTTTTCCCAAGTTGCTTCTCCATTTGAGATACTTGGTTTTCCAATGATTATATCTATTTACCCCTATCTTCATATGCTTTCAAAACTTTCTCAAACCTAGCATTGAGTTTCACAAACATATCCTCTTCCTGTCGAGACACTATATTACCAAATTTCATCATTTATGTGGCCATTCCAAAAAAAAAAATCTACCAACCTCACCAGCCCTGAATACTGTTAGTGCACTAGTGTGTTCTAGAGTAGATATTTCCTACTTTCTAGTAATACTCTCTTCTCAATTGACAAGATTACTAGGGCTTGGTGGTCATCACTAAATTTAACTCCCCTGTGGGCCTATAAAATTTCTTCCTTTTTTTTATACTGTATATCCTTTTCCTTTCTAATTGAATAAAAAATCATAGCATTAGCTATGTCCCACTCTAGAAAAATTAAGACTTATGACTGCTTGACCAATTGTCTCTTGGCCTCAAGTGTGAATTGGGAAAATTCACTCAAAAAATTGGCCTTTAGCTCTGCTTGAATAACAAAGTCTAGTTTGGCAGGTTGCTCTATTTTTATTTTCTCACACGTTTTCTCAAAATTTCCTTTATTCTTTCTCCACAAAAATTGTTCAAAAGCCGTAGATTTAACAAAATTTTCATCATTAATAAATTTCTCTAAGGCCTGAGCAATTATTGGATCTATATCCTGACCTTGGTAATCAGTAATTGTAAGGTCCAAGGAGGGTGTAGGAGTCTCTTATGGTTCTCCACTTTCCAAGTCCATGGTAGTAAAAATAACATCCCTTTCTCTACCAATCTATCTAAGTTGTTCCCTTTCTCCACAAATCTATTTGGATTGGGTTCTGGCATGGGGAGTACTCTTCTACACAAGAAGAGGATCTTTGTTCCAACTTTTTCCTCTTCGGGGCACTAGCTACAGATGAGCTTTCTAGCCTTGGTCTTCCCTAAGGGGGAACCTATTGTACATGTTGTACCATCACATATCTTGCCCTCTTCTAAAAGGTGTACTAACTAGGAGCTACTATGTTTATATTGTTTATTCTTCTATGTACTTTTGTAGCTCTATCTAGATATATTTTGGCATATGTAGCCTTCTTCTCATTCATTGTTTGTATTGTTACAAAAAAATTGTTCATCAATGCATGCATTTTGGCTCCCCAATATTTTTAAAATCTTTTAGAGGGTCGTACTTTGAGTCAAAAGCATTGATGAATTCCAAAGTCTTACTAAACACTATCCATTTTTCCTTCCTAGCCTCCTACTCTTGTAAAGAGAAAACATTTTTGATAACATACTTAGGAAAATAAACTTGTTGCACCATACTAGTAGCTTTTATTCTTTCTCTCAAAAGTTCATAAAATCCCTCAAGGTCAATATATCTAGAATGGGATTCTACCATGTTATATCTACCCAAAAATGAGTTGAGGTGCTTCCATCCCTTTTTAGGAAAAAAAAAATCATGGGCCATAGTTACTACTGGGAAAAAGTACTTTTTTTAGTCATTTCTCTTTCCTCTATCATCCCAATCTTCCATAACAACTCTATTATTCCTATCTTCAAAGGAACATGGAAAGTTAACACATCAGGCTTCCCCAAAAATCCATATACTCTAATCACCGTAGAAACATTATATGGGATTATATCCCCTCAGTTATGACTAGCCAAAAGCCCTTTTGCATGGTCCTTGGGTCTAACCAATTCTAGCAGTGATTGTGGAATCCTGTGCTATCTCCTCTCAAGAGCAGTCTAAGCTTGGATGCAAAATATCTATCAAACCTTGCAAAACTAGCATCTCTAGCTTTTGAAGTCATGTCCACACTCCATAGCTGGACTAGATTCCTTTCCCCATTCCTTGTTATTTCCAACTCCATACCCTTAAAGAAAAATGTAACTCCCTTATATAGACATATATGCATAAGCAATGAATACCAATAGAAGGGTCTATTCACCTTTCCTTGTGTTACCAATCAAACCATTATGAATTTCTTTTGAAAGAGAAGCTGCAAAATCAAGAATACTAGTCATTCCAAGTTGCAGTATCTCAGCCATAATAAGAACAATAGAGCCTTTAATATGCTCATCCTTTTCCATCCCAAATATTTTGCACAAGGTGAAATATAATGCCTGAGCTCTAGGGTTGAAATGTTTCCTCATCAATGGTTCTAGTGTATGGGTTGTAACCAAAGGCAATGTGTGAATCCTAGAAAAATGTTGTTGCAGAGGCATTGTCATTAGATATGTTCTTTGTGCATCATACCTTGCCTAAAGGTCATCCAAATCAATTTTTTCATGCACAACATGATTAGGGTTTAGATTGAAAACTTCACTGATCAATTCAGGAGAAACCTTAAAAAGATTGTCCTCAGCATAATTCTTTACAAACTCAATGATATGATCATACTTTTTAGCTAAATTAGAAAGTAGATCATTGTCAAAGAAAACCCCAGGCACTACCAATTTCCCAATGTCAAATTCCCAAACATTTCTCAAAGGAGTGTCAAGGTTTCTCTCAACAAACCATTTTTTAAACAATTCTAGACCTCCCATAGAAACCTTCGCATCTCTTACCCAATTTTCTCTATCATAGAAACCCTTAGCTACAACTACCTTAGGGTTTTTAGGAATCGGCTCTCTTTGCTTAGTTATTTCATTTACAGATAGTGGGAATTGCTCAAGAAAATCATACATCACAACCCTATTAAGATAATCAATTTGTCCCAAGAATTCCTTTTGTGGAGGCATTTTCTAATATTTTAAACTTTCACAATAATAAATATTTGTTTTTCAGAAGTCACAGAGTACTTACTGGCTGAATTATGCTTCTTTCTTTGTAATTTTTCCCTGCAATTCATTGAATCACTTGATAGAATTTCTATGTCCTAGCTCTAGAAATTCTTTGTGCTCTGATAATTTTTTGCACTTTGGTGGGTCAATAATGGTGAGATCATGAACTTTATTAGGAGATTGAAATCACATGAATGAGTTCTGAGCAATATTAACTTCCATTAGCCATTATTTGCATATTGCAGTCAAATTTGAATCTTATTTGTTGATTTCAGTAGATCAAATGATTTCAATTCAAAAAAGGAGACTTGCTTTATTGCTTTAAAAAATTTGGCCACATGTCAAATAGGAACTTCCCCCATTGCTTAACCAATGAGCATTTTCATGATGTAGGCAAGTGCCAACCATCGATCTCTGTAAGATCAATGATGACATAGCTTAAACCCTTTTGATAGTCTGAGGTAGAGGAGCTAACATCACCATGGACACGTGTCTACATGGTGCTTATCTACTTTGCTTAAACTTCTTGCAAGTTATTAATGTGGGCAAGTGCCCTTCATCAATCTGACCAATATCAATGGTGGGTTCAAATTCTTGTCTTTTATGATTGAATCACCCAATTTTTCCAATAAAATAATGCCTTTTAACCATTTTTCTCTAACAAATCCAACTATCACATTAACTATTAAAGTCTCCATGCCCATGAAATCATCACTCCTAGCTTGGCATACACGTCAAATTTCACTAATGAATGTGTTTGAAATATTACAATTTTACAACATGGCATGATGCAACAGTCTTAGAAAAACCCGGTCCCACTTGGCCACATGGTGCAAGGGTGCTTGCCCACATTATTTAAAGGTCAAATAGTTTCTTATCATCGGTAAGCACTGGCTACTCATCTTTAAAAGATCTATAGTCATGAATATTCAATTCATCTTTGGCAAACAACCTTGCTGAATGGTCCAACTAGCAATGCACATTAGCATCCTTTTTTACAACTTGGTACAACTCAATACATACCCTAAGTAGTTGGTCTCACCTTGCCATGCATTAGATTTTCACTTCCCTGCATTGTTTTATATTTATGCAACTTTATAATGTGGATGTGTGCTAACCATAGATCTTACATAGATCAATGATAAAAAATCTTGCACCATGACAACATTAAGTTAGCTGAAATGACCAATGAGAAACTTCCTTTCAATCTAGCTCATCTGATAACTACCACAGAAAGTATATCATTATTATCCTCTGAAAAGATGGGCCCATGATGTCACACTATGCTACATTTTGTATTGGCACTTTCCCGCATTGTTTAAACTGCTTGCATTTTCTTATTGTAGGCAAGCACTGGCCTTTGATCTAAACAAGATCAATGGTGCATAAAAACTAAATATAAAGTACTACCTTCACTTTAAAACCCAACCAATGACATCGTGGGAATTTTGAAATGTGCATTAAAAGTACTAACAATTCTACAAAAAGCTCAAGACAACTCTGACAAATCATAAACTTTGCAGTGCTTTGAAATTTTGTCATGAGCAAGGGCTACATGGCACAAAGGTGCTTGCTCGCAATAGTTAAAAACCTTGCATTTAAATGTTGCGGGGAAGTGCCCTCCATCGATCTGATCAAGATTGATAGTTGGCAAAAAAAGATGCTACAGTTTAAGATTTTCAATAACATTCTCGTAATAACTGTAAACAAAAAAAGGACATAAAAGGTTTAACAAAATTTATGAAGTCATCCATGTGTAAGTTTAAAACTTAGGGTAAAATGTCATGCCTAAAATCATTTTTCAAAAGTTTTTTCAAAAGTTTTTCAAAACCCAAGGTAAAACAAGATAAAGCACTAGGGTTTTTTGATGAGGTTCTACCCAGGGTCTTAACCTAATTTCAAAATTTCAAGGCATATAGTTAAGGTTTTTCTCTCCTGAATGCATAAAAAAAAAAAGGTGAAAAACCAGGCCAACATATTCCATCCTTGTCAACAATCACTATGTCAAGTAAACTTGAACTATTTAGGCTTGGAAGTGATGTACCTATTGGTTGTGCTTTTGCCTCTTTCATCTGAATGACAATTGTTGGCATTATAGATGGTTTTAAGTGTCATCTTTTTGTTCAAAGTTTACACTCTAATCTCTTTGCAGATCCCATGATTCCTTTTTCTTTACCTCTATAGTAGGTGGGGGCACATTTGGTGTATCCTATTGCTTCTCCCCTGTAGATATGTTTTCTACCTTTTGTATTTCATCCACTCTCACCAATACAGGATTACTAGATAGAATAGTTGGATCGATAGAGTATTGATGTACCTTCCTTAAATCATCCTCAATTAAAGGATTTACATTCTATAATTTATTGTTGGGAACATCTTTAATACTTACTAAGTTCTTTTGACTCTATTGGTTCTGATGTGGGGAGCTAGAACTTGACACTTGTACATCTTGTAAATCTTATGCATCTCCCTCAGCTATGTCATCCTTGACTTCTTTACCTGTGTCATTTTTTTGTGTTGCTAATGTATCCTATATTTGTGTTGTTATTGTTGTTGTACTTTCCTTCTCTTAATCTCATTTCTGTTCTATAGCTTTGGTGGATAACCCATAGATATCTTGCCATAGTAACTTGCTCTAGGTTACCACCTCTTCTACTTTCTTCTTCAAAATGTTAATTTGTGCTTCTCTACTACCTTTGTAATCTATCTTCTTTCAAGTTCAAGCATGATTGTGGCTTAAGTAGCCTCTTTAATTTTTTTCTCAGTCTCCAAGCGGAACCTCCACTTTTTCTCAACTCTCTCATATAAACTATTAGGTATAGAGTTAGAAATTTATAGAAGAGTGATCTTAAAGGTGGCCATCATATCATAAATAGCCTCTTCTAAGTTGTGCTTATCCTCATTCCCTAGCTTATCAAAATCAATATGTGAAAATCCTGATAGATATGCATTGTTCTTTACATTTTCACATATATTATCAATGTTAGATGAAAGATTGTGGCTTACCACTTTAAATTGACCTACGTCATATGATTCTATATTCTCATCATTTGAGTCCCCTTGAGGTTTGTATAGTCTCCTTGACTTCTTAGTAGATTGGCTTGGATTTTTTATGGCCCTTGCTCTTTTCTCCTTGGCCTTTGAAGCTTCTTTGGCATGTGTAGTAGCTGCCCTTGTGCTTGACTTTGTTAAAGGTACAACTAGATTTTGTTGTGATTACTCTGCAGTCTTCTTTGCTTTCTTAAATACCTAAGTCTTTGCCTTCCTCTTTTTCTCATTTGACCTAGGTGCTTCCTTGACACCTTCTTCCTCACCATCTTTGTCTTCACCTAGGCCTTGAGTTAGTTCTAAGGGTGCTTGGTCTTCTTCCTCATCTTCTTCATCATCTTCTTCATCTGCTCCTTCTCCACATCTCTCTTTGAGTTTCTTGACTAGTCTTTTCTTCTTTCTTATCATTTTGGTAGCTTTCAAGTCAATGGTAATTCATGATTTTGCCTCTTCATAGTTCCCAAAATATGTAGCATCTTTATCAATATCCTCTACTAGTAAAGTTGTAATTGTTGTTGAGGCTTCATCCACATTTATCTCATATGGCAAGGGTTTTAATCATCTGACCCTAGGAATTTTTTCTTGCACATATGTATAATTAGAATCCACAAGGGAAAAAATATCATTTTAGTGTTATTCTACTAAGGATATAGGTAATCCTAACCTTTTTTTCATCAATTTCTTAAAATCCTCAAAATAACTAGTCATCATTGACTCAAAATTTTCTCCAAGTTGTTCAATCAAATCTAAAATCTACTGTGTTATTGACCTATCGGTCTTCCAAATGACTTTTTGAAAAGTGGGAAATGTGTTTTGCACATAAAAGAATATGCAAACAATCAAAGAACCAAAGTTACAAAATTCACTTTTGGTCTTCCTAAAGGCTTCCAATTTTTTTTAAAGTTGTTGTAGTTGCAACTTGGTTAGGCCATAAGAGTGGTCTCTCTTCAAAATTTGTAGCCTAAGTCAATTTCCATACAATAAGCACTATTTAGTCTACTTGACTAAAAGAACTTATGAGAAATGACCCTGGCTGCAAAGGCATCAATGGGATCTCTAATGGTATCTATTGACATCTCTCTCTCTCTTGTTCCACATGATACCTATGTTCTTCTTAATAACCCCCTTTGCATTACTTTGCATAGTCTTAGGTTAGTCAAGGGTAGGATACCATATCACTCTATGCATAATCCTCTTTATAATTATGATTGGTCCATCCTCTAACCAAATCTTGTTGTCATGTATCTAGAAAAAAAACAATTTTAATCCTCTCATTTTTTAAAACCTAAAGAAAGCCTAGGACACGTGTCAACCCTTTCTTCTTGATGATTTTTTTTTTCCTCCCTCAACACTCTATTGTCACATAACTTTTTATAAAATTTTAAGTCATTTTTGGGACTCTACCTAGATTCTAGGTCTTATATGGTCCTCTACTTGTACAACCCATGTGTCAAATTTTGAGGAAATTAAAAATAAAGGTGATTTATAAGTAAAGGAGCACACTAACACACCTAGCACACATGCACACCTATCAAGGTGTGCTAGTGCACTAAATGCACTAGTGCACATGTTTACCTATCAAGGTGTGCTAGTGTGCATGTGCTTCCCTTTAGAGGTGCACACCTGCACACATTCAAAGGGTGCACGTGACCTCGGGTGTATAAATACCCAGGTCCATCACCCTCTCCTTTCACTTATTATCTCCTTCAAGGCTACGAGTGCACCTTTGTACCATTTAGAGGTGTGCCAAACATCCTCAATCTACACATACTACACTAATTCAAAACACATAAAGGTACACACCTTTATTCAAAAACCTTCAAACTAAAAAATTAACTCACCTAAAAACCTCAGAGGTATTGGTGCATAGATGCACACCTTGTCAAGGTGCACATATATACACCATTTTTTACCCAAGACATATAAACAAAGTGTAATGGTGTACACATGTGCATCCACTACACAATCATTGAAAACTTAACCAAGTCCCCATCGCACATGCAATGTGCGCAGTTGTGCACATATGCATGTGTGTACCCTATCTGGGAGTATAGGTGTGAAACTATGCACAAATGACTACTTTTGAGTCATTAAGAACACCTAACACACCTATGAAGGTTTGCAAGGTGTGCTAAAATGTAGCTAGCTCTTTAAGGGGAATTGAGCTAATTTTCCATTATTTTGGGGTTCCAGGTCTAGTTTTTTAGCAATTAGGGTATTGTTAGGGTTTAATTTCACCCATATGGACTAATATGTTTATTTTTTGTGTAGATAAAATGGCTTCCTCATCATCCTCACTTGTAGAGAAGATTGCTCCAAAACCAGTTGTCTCCAAGTTTCAAGGTGCACCAAAGAAATCATGCTTTTAGGATGCACAGTTAGAGATTACAGATACTAAGTTGGGACACATAGACTAGAATATGTTCCTGGTACTTTGTAACAAGCCTAAATGGTCTTAACACTTATCAGATCAGGCTTGGTTAATGCAGCCTCACATCCCGCATCAATGCAATCTATAGAGCTTGTCAGACAAAAAATCATGTGTCAGAAGAAAGAGCTGTGAATAGTATAATAGGGGAGATAGTCTTGGACTTAAGACCAAGGAGCATTGAGAAAGTTTTCCTTCTACCAAAATTCAACCAATATTAAGAAAAAAACTAGTATAGGGATAATAAAAAGGAAGCTACAAAGATCATACAATCACCACTCTTGATTGATAGAATACTAGTGGGACAAAGAGCAAACAAGGTAGATATGACTAGAGAATACATGAAGGATGACATTGGATAGGCCATTGTGCTTTTGAGAAAGGTTATGAGTCTACCGATAGTTAGGCACCTAAATATTTAGATGGTACATTTCATCCAGACCATCATAATAGCTAAATTGCCAATTGATTGGGCTACAATACTAAGTGAAAACTTAGATGAGAAACTATTAGGAGTAAAGGCCAACCATAAGTTTTATAAGACATCATACTTCATGTATTTATTATTGGCAAGGAATAATAACTATCAAGGAGTATTCAAGAAGGAAAGCATGCAAGATACAAACATCTAGCCTTATGTGGTATATCCCCAACTAGTAAAGAAGAAGCTCTAAGATTAGAGAAAAGAATACAAAATAGTGAATGATGCTTTCATTTTTGCAATTATCTAGTTCATTGAGGGTGATTATGCCAAGAGTATTTTAGTAGAGGAAACAATAAGGATTGAAGAGATGGGTGCCTATTACATCTAGTTCAAGACATTCACCTACCTAAGGGTAGTGGGTATAATTGTGAATTTGAAGAAACTCCTGAGATATCCATCAGATAGGCTCATTTTACTAGAGATTGCAAGGCAGCTCACATCTACACACGACAAAATGAGGAAACATCATAAGAAGACCTAGGTATGGCCCATCACTATAGGTCCATTTGAAGTTGAGTGGAAATAGGACATCATGAACTTTGATATAGAATGGGATCAATATCCCTTGGAGAACTACAACTCCCCTCATCAATTTTTTGACAATATTTGTAGAGTTTAACTTTTGGTAGGAAAATAATTTGTTCATGAAGATGCAGTAGAAGATCATTGGATAAAATGATAGATAACTATGATATCCAAATTAGGTATTATTGTAGGATGACTCTATATTTGTTAGATAGCACCTTGAAGATAAAGATCCCACTAAAGGTTGTCCAAAAAGACACTCAAGAGGTCTTGGATCCCTTGTACAATCATGAAAAGATATTTGATAGGCCAATCATGAATACAGAGGTTGATAGGGAAGACAATGAAAATATCAATCACAAGGTGAGAAATATAATAAAATTAACAATGGACTATATCAAGAAATTATTTAAGTTGGACCCAATTCCTTAGACTATGATCGTTCAAGCCACAACACACCTAGTTAAGGGTAAAGGTGAAAAAACAATAGTATCGACTTTCCCTGCGCAATCTCCAATCAGACTAGAAATGGTATATAAGCATGGCAGGGAAGTTGGTTACTTTAGGGTAGACAAAGGAAAAATCTAGAGGAAAAGAGATTCTCCTAAGAAAGCTGAGCTCGAAGTTGAACATACTCAACCTCAAGAGAAAACTCAAGCACCTAAGATCCAAGAGCCTCAAAATGAAGAAGCAACTCAAGCTCAGGATATTCCACAAGTACCTCCACCAAAATAGGAATAGGAACAAGCCCAAAATAGGAAGTACAGGAGGTTTCCCTAGCTATACAAGAGGAAGAAGCCACTCCCTCAGCTACTAAGAAAGCTAAGGTCAGACCTATAGCTAGAAGGACTAGGAGGTAGAAGAGACAAAGAAAGGTTATACCTATTTCTGTAGTCCCATAAACCATCCTTGAAGAGGATGAAGAAAACAAAGAAGAAAATCTCCCATTGAGTCAAAGGACATGCTTGGAAAGGGCTTCCCAAGAAGAAAGAAGGAGAAGCTCCACCATCACATCACCATCTATTCCTAGGAAACCTATTGAGGTTACAACTTTGGAGGATGAGAAATAATAGTTGATAATCAACAAGAGGATTTGGGAACATATATTTTTAACATATCTAATTTTAACTTTATGCCAGTAGGGACTAAAATGGTGGGTGACAAAATACAAGACACACCCACAAACCAACCTTTGGGAGAGGATTGGAATTAAATTCCACGTCTACCACAAGGATCTTTGGGTACCTCAGCACCATCATTTTAGGATTTGTAATTTTTGGAAAAAGGATCAACCACTCCTATCACTAAAGAAGATAGATTAGTGTGTGAAGAAGAGCCTTAACAGAGACCAGTTGATGAAGTATCTGAGGAAGGAAAGATACCTGAAGAACCTCAACAAACTTCTTTGAATACAAAGGCAAGGACTTTAGATACAATAGATATAGGGAAACCAAATGTAGATCTCTCTTTGAAGGAGAAGACTCTAGAAAGAAAAAGGGAGAAGACTCTCATTTTTCTTTGCATTAGAAACTAGATAAGGGAAAAGGGAGTAATTTCTTTGCATTGGAAACTAATATCTATAGTAGACCAGGATTTTGGGCTTATGGATGAGGTACATACCTAGGAAAAAGATCTTCAAGAACTCAAAAAAATAAAAGGTCAAAGGTATCATACACTCAAAAAAGTGTATGTAATAGATGAGATTGATAAACTTCAGGGTTGGATTGAAAAGATTACTACTAGAAATAAGGTCATGAAAGAACTTCATGAAGATATTCAGAAGTTAAGAGGCCAATCTCAAGAGAAATGTTTTGATGCAGATATGTACTATGATGCTATTTCCCTTTAGATTTTTGAAGATGAGTTGAAGATGAAGCTCAAGTCAGTACAAGTAGTGGTTGAAAAATTTTGAAAAAATTTCGAGGATGCTACATCTGATGAAGATATTAGGCAATAATTCAAGGCTGAAGAGGTATTGTTGAGACTTGATGGTAGACTTGACAATTTTGTCGAAACTTTAATGGATAACTATCGGCAAATAGTTAGGCATAAATATGAGGCATTACATTTACTAGAAGTTTCCCAAGTGGAAAAAATTATAGAGAAATTCAAGAGAAAACATCTAGGCATTACTCTGGTATAAAGGGGAAGAAAACCTAGAAGCTAGAAATTCAAATTTGAAACTTGGGAAAATTTCAATTTTTTTCAACTTGCCACAAAGGTGCGCAAGGTGCACAAGGTATGAAAGGTGTGCAAGGTGTGCAAGGTGCACTACTCCAAAGTTGCACCAAATTTTTTGAAGAAAAGTTAGAGGTGTGTTGATAGTTAACTGCCAGTTCCAAATTTAGAGCTTTCCATGCACTAGAAACACATTTTGATGACAATTTAACTCCTAGAAACATTCAAAGAAGGCCAAGCTTCCATTTTTAGAGCATCCAATAACTCCCAAATCCTCTTATATCTTCCTTATTCTTATCTATTACTTCTTTCTTTGTTTTAAAACATGTAAAGGATCATGCACCCATTAATTAATATAAACAAGGGTGGAGTCTTATTTTAGCACCATTTAGAGAGTTAGTTTGTACATAATTATATTTGTTTGATTAGTTTTAAGCATATATTTATATAAAGAGATCTATCACTCTCAATATAAGTTGAGGAGATGATTTCTTATTAAAAGAGGAATGTAACATGTATTGTAGGCCATTATTTTGATGTAATGATATATGCTTTTGGTGCTCTCATTCTGAGTGTACTTATTCTTGCCAAAGTTTATTTAAAATTTTTGTGTATTCTTGTTCATGATGATAATGGAGCCAATAATTTTTTGTTCTTGATCTAATTATGCAATATTTTAGTTCTGGTGTTTTCGGCATGTTGATAAATTTTGCTGACATATAAGGTTGGAGAAGATATCACCCTATTGTTCCTACATAGCTTCTCATCTTGAATGAGAAAAATTTCTATGACCTTGCAATTTGATAAGAAGTGAAACATATTTCAATTTTACTAAGTTTCCATCGATGATTGTATCAATGGATTTGAGGAAGTGTTGCTCCTACTTTCATTGGTTTTCTACCCAATCTTTTCAATGATTTAACTTGCAGACATGTTGTTACTATGGTTTATCACCGTTAGGAATTTCCCTTTATTGCTATTTAATTTTATCTCTCATTACCTTATCTTTGTTATTTTCTTTACTAACCCTTGGTTAAATTAGGAATTAATATAGTTGCATTGTTAGATTGTATTCATAAAAAATAGAAAACACCAAAAATATATCTCTTTTGGTGGTTAATTTTGAAACAAAAAGCATATTGATCATATTATCCAAAATTAGTTCAAACTAGTAAAGGCCTCCTTGTGAATAAATACATTTATCTTCAACTGAGTGGGTTCTAGTAGGTCGCAAGATTGCCCAGAACCTTGGAGTTGATCCAGATCAACTTTTAAAGTGGGGATTTTGAAAGGATTTCTACCATTAAACATCTGATAAAATGATAGCTCAACACTTTCCTTCAAAAGAGCTTATCTCTAAAACAGTTGTTGGAATTAACAATGGAAAAGTAAGTTTTGATAGGGGGGTGAATTGACACTTCAAACTTTAACCTCAAAAGCAATTCACCTAACATCCATCTCATTACTTAGCATCTAAACTAAAATAAGTAACCATCCATCACATCCATAACATAAAGAAAATTCAACATCTAAGACAAATAATTTGGTTACCCACAAATCTTGCAAGGAGAAGGTAAAATTGGGGTGGAGATGACATCCAAAAATTTGCACTACTATAGTTGTAAAGTGGCCAATTATGACTACAATGTTTTGATCATAAACTATGATGTACCCATATGCCCTGTTAAAGGCTTACAAAGACTATTAGGTCTTGCCTTGCTAAAGGATTTCAAACTCACAATTAAGTAGCCACTCATTTAAGAGATTTACAAAAGTTTTTTAGGACTACTCTATTAAGAGATTTACTCTGTATCACCTATTAGAGTGATTTAACACTTGGTTAGAACCTTACTATTTAAACCTTGATCCTCCTAATCGAATATATCATCTCTTATCCTTTTACTAATTCACTTAGTTCTCCTCAATCTAATTCTACAATATATAACACTATCATAGTCATCTAAGCCACCATGAATGCCATCTCTTCTCTTAGCTTTTGTCTCCTCACACACACACACAAAACCTCATAAACTCTTTAGGGTTTTACCTCCTTAAATAGGCATTGGTGTAGGTGGATTAAGTTAGAATCAATGGCTATGATTGATCCTTATTGGCACTTAATACTCCCCTCAATTTGATCAATTGCATGCATTGCATAGGGAATCACAATACAACTTCCTACTTATTCCTTATAATGTAAATTATGAATATGCTAGCTCAAAAATGGTTTACATAGAATTTTGTTCCATTTCAAACATCTATGTCATAAACTGTTCACTCGGCATCCAAAGGCTTTGATGCTTGACACTCACTGTACTCTTTATGTTGTAACTTAACTTTTGAATAGTCTGACACTTACTTGACACCTGAATCACTTAGCACATACCATTTTACTTGGCTCCTTCTGTTGGCTTAAAACCTATATGGCTCACTACACACTAATTTTTTAGCACCTAATAGTGCTTGACACTAACTATTATATCACTCTGCATGTACTATATGGATGCTTATGCTCAACATACTTTGCTCACTTAGCTCAAACTGATTACTCGACTTGCTCTGATCACTTGGCATGTACTCTTCACTTGGCTTGCACTATTCTTTGTTGAATGATGACTAAGTATTTTGTCACTACATTGTCAAAACCAATGTGAGATTAATAGTTAGTACTCAATTATCTGATGTAAATGTTAATTTTGATGATGAAATTAGAGCTCTCTTGATTTTGTTTTCTTTGCCTAAAAGTTGGAAGGGCTTGGTGATGGTTGTGAGTAATTCTATTTCTAGATCTAATACCCTAAAATTTGATTATGTGATTGATGTTATTCTGAGTGAGGAAAACCTCATGTGGATCTATATTAAGAATTTCTTTGAATGCACAAAGAAGAGGTAGAATGACTGAGAAAGGAAGTAATTCTTGAAATTATGGGAAATCAAGAGGAAAATAAAAGGGGAGGAGGTCTCAATCTAGAGGACCGATACATTGCTAGTACTATTTGAGAATGGGGAAGAAGAGGAAAGATTGTTGGACTTGAAAGAACAATGAAGGAGATAAAATAGAAGGGAACAAGGAGGAAAATATGGTAAGTAAAAAATCTAAAAAGGATTCTTTACTTCTCTCTTTAGAAAGTATTGATGATTCTTGGGCTTTATATTCCAGGGCTTCATTTCATGCTACACCCCATAGAGGTTATTTTATTGATTATGTCCAAGGGAATTTTGGGCTTATTTATTTGGGGGATAATCAATCCTATTAGGTTGTTAGAAAGGAAAAAGTTAAGATTAAGTTTCGGAATGGGAATCATTGGCTACTACATGAGGTAAGACATGTTCCAAGGCTTAGTAGATATTTAATTTTATCAAGGCAATTAGGTGATGAGGATTGCAATTACAAAAATTGGAAGGCTTAAAAAGGCTCTCTTGTAGTAGAAAAAGGTGTGAAAGTAGACACCTTGTATCTTTGTATAGGTCATAATGTTCCTTCTACTTTAATTATTTATGAGAAAACTAAATGTTTATGAATAGTTTCTATAGTTGAGCATAGAGAAAAAACATTCCTTCAACCCACAGATTAGCCTACAACATATGTCCCTAGGGGTTTTAGGAACCATAGTGACATATTTTAATTGATGATATGATCCTTTTGACGTTAGCCTTCTCCTTACTTCTTATAGAGTTGAGAGAAACATTTATTTTCATTAGTAAATGCATTTGTCTCCAATCATGTTGTGATCAACACTATATTCTTGGGTGGATTAGTGATTTCTTTACACAAATTTACTAGATCTATGATTTTTTCCTTATTCATGTCAGGTCTAATGTTTTCAAGAACTTTCTCCAACATGCCTTTTCATTCTATAACATACTTGGACCATTTCTCTTTAATTATACATTTAGCTCTTTTGGTAGTTGAGACTCTACATATTTCGGCATTTTGTTAAACAATCTTAAACTCACTATTATAGAGTGTACTATCTTATTTCTATTAAATTAAAGAATCTATCTCAAATGGTATTATAATTTCCATTATTTGTTAGAAACAATAGTTCACCAAGATAATTGAGGAGTAGAATCAATTATTTAATAATTAAAAAATATATCTTATTTAAACACTTAACCATTCAACTAAAGTAAACAACAACCATAATAAAATTTTCATAAACAATAATACTGAATATGTTGACTAGGGAAACCCTTGATTAGAGGGAAAACCCCAGTGGGAATGATGTCCACAAGATGATTTACTTATATAAATACAACATTTAGTACAATGAGTCCCTATTAGGAGACTTTGAATCCCTGTTAGGAGATTTTGACCTTGTTAGGAGTTGTGGTATAATGTATGCAAAAAGAGCCCACTTCCCAAACATGCAATTTCAACTACAATAAGAGCTCACTACTCAAACAAGTAATTTACTATTATTTTCTTCTTTCCTTTGTTCTTTCCTATGTCCTGTCAACTAGACAAACCTCTATCAGACCTTGTAGACCAGCTCATGAACCTCAAATCCAAATACCAAACTTTGGATCACTCAGCAAAACTATGGCAATGAAGTTTCCTACACTTCTACACTACTCTACTCAACTTCACATTCTGCATCTCTACTGTTTATCATCATTTCATATTACATTCCTTTTATACCATGATATTCCTTCAATCTTTCTATCTTTCTTAGATCTGCTACTACTAGCAAAATCTTCTCTAGCACTTGTGCTCCTTAATAAGTTAGGTCAAATATTCAAGGCACTAAAAATTGTGCCTATTCTAGTCAATTCTCTAGACTATCTAAGTTCATTCTCAACTGCTTCAAGTCTTCCAAGCAATGAATCCTTAGTGAAATCTTTGATAGATGATACCAACAAGTGTATCATCTCAACTGCTGACTTGAATGGTGGTGTTAGAGTCTTTAATATCTTCCATATAACCTCATCATCTTCTTTGGTTCTTCCCTGAGCTTTAATACCTATAGTAATTTATGATATCTTGCCTATATATATATTCTTATAGATTTATCTTCCATCATTTTAGCATCTTGAAATGCAAAAATCCAACATTGTAGCCTCAACTTCTTAGAATGTGCATCACCTTCAAAACTATTTTCCAAATCTTTCCAAATCAAATGTGAAGTAGCAAGTGATTTTACCTAATTATACTCAATTTTAGGAAGTACAGTCAATAATGCCTCTCTAGATCTCATGTCACACATGAAAAGATCTATTTCTTCTTTGGTGCAAATTTCCAGATTCTTTTCTTTAATAATTGTCTTCATTGATTTTTTCAAGATCAAATCTCTTAGAATCATACACAACAAATGTGTCTTCATCTTTTCTTTCCAATTGTCATAATTTTTTCCATCAAACTTCAGACTATCTTTCTTGAACATGTTTACCATGGATCTCCCAAAGCTATTAGACTTTTTCTTCAAGGACCTCCTACTTTGATACCAATTTTTAGAAACAATAGTCCATCAAGATAACTGAGAGGGGGGGTGAATTAGTTATCCAATAATTAAAACATTTATATTATTTAAAAAAACTTAACCATTCAACCAAAGTAAACAACAACCATAATAAAATTCTCATAGACAATTACACCAGATATGTTGACTAGGGAAACCCTTGATTAGAGGGAAACCCTAGTGGGAATGATTCCCACAAGATGATGTACTAATATAAATATTCCTTGTTAGAGGATAGGCCCTGTTAGGAGTCTATTACAACATTTAGTACAATAAGTCCCTATTAGGAGACTTTGAATCCCTGTTAGGAGATTCCAACCCTGTTAGGAGTTGTGGTACAATGTATGCAATAAGAGCCCACTGCCTAAACATGCAATTTCCTTATTTGAGTTTCTCCCCCTTTTCATAGCAAGTTAGTCACAGTCTTATTTCACTACTTTTAGCTCACCCATAAGTTGAAGGACTTTCTCTTCCATTTGTCTAGCTTCTTTTGTAAGCGTACATGGTTATTCAATCTTTTCATGATAAAAGATCTGCAGTAAAACCATACAATATTCCACATAGAAGCATACATCAATGACATAAGTATTTCTATTTAGAAACCCTCATTAAGAGGGTAAAAACATGGTGGGAGTAATATACCAACATTTCCTTGCAAGTAAAAGAGTTCCTAGGTAGGAGCTTACATATATTCCTTTTGAGAATGCATTCTATTAGGAATGTGAGTAACCTGTTAAGATTATAATCAGTATTTTGAGACTACCTCACTAGAAGATTTAGATCCCTTTCTAAGATATACCTTATTAGAGGATTCTGATGAATTATTACAAGTCTGCCCTTTTAAAGGCTTGCAATAGATGTAATGGTTAGAAAGAAAACTATAGTAATAAATCTGAGTGTTTGATACACCTTGTTTGGTAGATCCTCTAATTTGACTCCTTGAAGATTCCTTAATGTTCTTTGGCTATTTTGGCTTGATTCTTGGTGAAGTAATTAATGGCTAGGAAACACATAGTATACCTTGGACAATCATGAGCTACCTAGTCATTTTTTAGTACAAGAATAACTTTAAACATTTAAAGACATTTTTTTTTAACTTTTTATTTTGAGACCAATGTGTGGTCATCATGATGTAACTCTATATATTGAGATCATGTTATTTTTAAACATGTATATGTGTGTATGTGCATGTCCAATAAATATGTAAATAAAAGGAATTATATGATTCAAAATTACATATGTATATGTATGTATGTATTTATGTATGTATGTATGTATAAATGTATATGTATGTGTGGGTGTGTACATATAGCTATAGATGATACAAAAAAACACGATGCCGATATATTTGGTATATAACCATGAGAAAGTATAATATTTGTCATTAATTTTTGGCTCCATATCAATGAGCAATTCCCACCTTCATATTGACATTATTCCTTTAAAAAAAAAATTTATGGTGGAGTTGCTTGTGACCAATAACTAGCCATGTATCATGATTCTTTTTTCTTTCTTGAAATTGTGATTTGGGTAGATGATCTATTTAATTCTTTCTATAGTGCTTGAGTGGTGTTCTCTTTTTTTTCCCTCATATCTAGCTTTGAGTTTCCATCATAGAAAGAAATCTTAGAAATAGAATATCATTAATCCTTGTTCACTTAGATCACTTCAAGAGCTACAATATCCAACATTTTTGGGTTGTTGTCATCAAACTGCAATAGATAGAGAGAATTCAACCATTAATACACCATGTAGTTATTATATATATATATAATTTCCATAATTCTTTATTCATTTCAATTTAAATTTGGAGGAAAACAATGAAATTAAATTATTGTAGCTTCATTTATCTTTCTTGATCATGAATGAAACAACAATGGCCATAGATAAAGGTTATAGAGAGTAACTTAACGAATTTTAGTTATTCCTAATATTTTCTTATTAACATGTTTTTGGGTGCTATTGGAAACAGACAATGATATCTATAATGAAGTTGAATGTTATCTCTAGGAATATTAAATTGAGCACATCTCTAATGGCTTTCCGTGTGCATGAATATAAGATGAAAGTACTAATATTTTACATATGTCTAACTTATATTGAGGTGTCAATCATATGTCACTCAAATAAGATTACGTCAAATGGAAATAAATTTGAATTATTAGAATGATATCCACATTATTCATGAATCTAAAATCTCCTAGGATTCACCCTAGACTAAAATGATCAAGTGATAATGGGTGGTGAGGAGAGACAACCTTGCAAGGAAAAATGAGTTTCATTAAAAGGAAGTGTAGGAACTATTGAATTACTTAAATTGAGTTAGCTCATGGTTCTCCAAAATGTATTCTTATTGTCAAGTAGAGTAGTGGGTGACCAGTTATATTATTAGCCCACTAAAATCCTCGGCCAAGGTTGGTTAGTAGCACTTGTCACAATTGACCACTAGAGATCAAAATGATAACTAATAGAGAAAAAGTTGATGAAGGATATCCACTATCTTGTCTACTTCTTAGCCAACACTCTAACATTTAAATGCTTAGGTGGTAAGACAAAGGTGCCCCAAGCCTAATTGATGGGGACACAACCCATGAACAGAATGGACACAAAAGAAAAGGGGAAATTATATTAACTGAGAAAATAAGATAGTACAAATAGTACAAAGAAAATAAACTTAAAAACATGCCCTAAGGGCTTACAATAGCATAAATCTGGAGATAATTTCTCCTTTCAGTACCTCCTCTCAAACTCCATTCAAAACTGCCTTTTACAATGCTAGAAATCTCCTTAAATAGACCCCAGAGGGTTAAGGACTAGGAGTACATTCTAGAAAGTACTAGTAGGCATCCACCGACCAAATAGAAGGTTCCGAAAGCTGCGTTAGAAGTCGGTGCAAATCTAGAAGAATCCAGAAACGGTAACCGAACTTTCGAGAGGCATAACTTTTGAACCGTAGCTCTGATTGATGAACTATTTACATTTTTAAAAAACTCTCGAAGCGTTCTGTAGCCCTATGGACAAGCTTTTCTTGTCCCCCATTTTTTGGCCCTTTTTGAGGTCATTTAATGCCCCTAACCTAACTTTGAAGCATTCTTAGGAGGTCTCCTCAAAACCCAAAAAATTGCAATAACTTTCAAACCGTGGGGCCTTTTGACTTGATTCTTTTTCTAGAATGCTCTAAATCACAATTACATTCATCTGGCCAATTCACACCTTCTAGGTCACCAAAATGATGGCCAAATTGCATGCTCCTATTTTTTCAGGATTTTTTAGCACACTGATAGTTGAACTGTGAGAGTTGGAACCTTTATTTAACCCAAATGGGTATCCAAAAATGAAAAGACATGAAACAGAAACTAAGTCTAAGTACAATTTTTTGGGTGACACAGGATTTCCCTTATACCTCTGGATGCTCCTGCATTAGACACCCAGGGTAGATTGAAAAGCGACCTTGTCACTTTATGAATGGTAGAGGAAATCCAAAATGGGAAACCTCAGCTGCTGAAATCCAGGTTGAGTCCTCGATCGACCATCCTTTGCACTTCACCAAATACTCTTCATACTGCCTATTTTTGGTACTCCTACCCACACGATGATCTAGAATGTCTTCTATCTCCTCCTTCTTAGAAGCAAGAATCGAACATGGTTCTAACACCAGCTCCTCATCTGCACCCTCATCATGATACTCTGTTAAATCTGCAATGTTGAAAATGGGAGAAATGTGAATACCATCTGGCAGCTCCACTTCATATGCATTTCCTGAGTCATGTTTCTTCAAAATTTTGTAGGGGCCAAATTTCTTCATTTTCAACTTGTTGTAAGTACCAGCTGGAAATCTTTCTTTTCGTAAGTGCACCATGACTAAATCTCCTACTTGGAATTCCTTATGTCTTCTCCTTTGATTAGCCCTAGCTTTATACTCTTGATTCATCTTGGTAATGTGTGCTTGAACCTCCTCATGTAGACGTTTGATATGTTCAGCAAATTCCTTAGCTTCAACACTTGTCCTCTCCCCTTGTTCTATCTTCCTCAGCTCTGGTGCAGTCCTTGGGCTATTCCCATATACAATTTGGAATGGTGATTTTCCAGTACTCCTATTTACAGAGTTGTTATAAGCAAACTTTTCCTATGGTAGAATCAAATCCCATCCCTTCGGCTTATCCCCAACTAAACATCTTAGCAAATTGCCTAGACTTCTGTTTACCACTTCTGTTTGGCCATCAGTTTGTGGGTGATGCGTGGAACTAAATTTCAAGTGAGTTCTTAACTTTTTCCACAATGTCCTCCAAAAAAACCCCACAAATTTAGTATCTCTGTCAAAAACTATGCTCCTTGGAAGACCATGTAGTCTTCCCACCTCTTTGAAAAACAAGTCTGCAATATGGATAGCATCATGAGTTTTGTGGCATGGAATGAAATGTGCCATTTTGGAGAACCTATCAACCACCACAAATACTAATTCATTACCCCTTTGTATCCTTGGAAATCCAAGAAAAAAATCCATACTTATGTCCTCCCATGGCCTTGATGGAACAGGCAATGGCTAATATAGGCCACTATTGTGACTAAACCCCTTGGCAACTTGACAAACCTAGCAACTCTGTACAAACTTCTTCACATCCTGTGAAATTTGAGGCCAAAAATAATGTTCTCTAAGAATGGCAATGGTCTTATCTTGACCAAAATGTCCTACCATCCCTCCACTGTGTTTCTCCTTAATAAGATTTTCCCTCATGGAACTCCTTGGAATGCACAATTGACTATCCTTGAACAACATGCCATCCTAAATCAAATAGTCTAACCACTTGGTTCTATCTATAGCAACAGGTTCTTTACAAGCTTTCCATGCTTCAACAAAATCAGGATCCTCAGGGTACAAATTCTTGAGCTCATCAAACCCAACTACTTCAACCTGTATTACTGTAAGCAACAACTGTCTCCTACTTAGTGCATCTGCAACCTTGTTAGATTTTCCACTTCTATGCTTCAACACAAACGTATAGCTCTGCAAGAACTCTCCCCACTTCATATGCCTCTAATTCAATTTACCTTGGCTATTTAGGTACTGTAATGCCTAATGATCAGTATACAAAACAAATTCCTTTGGCAATAAATAATGCCTCCATTTCTTTAAGGCCTAAACTATTGCATAGAACTCTTGATCATAAATAGAATACTTCTTCTTTGCATCATTCAATTTTTTACTAAAATATGCAATAGGCTTACCTTCTTTGCTTAATACAGCCCCAATAGCACTACCACTGGCATCACAATCTACCTGGAAAACCTTTCTAAAATCTGGAAGTGCCAACACTGGCTGTTCTGTTACCTTCTTCTTCAGCAATTCAAAACTTCTCGCAACTGCTACAGTCCATTTGAACTCTTTTCTATCCCCTCTTGTTGTATCAGTTAGGGGTGCACATATGCCACTAAAATTCTTAATAAACTTCCTATAAAAACTATCCAGACCATGAAATGATCTTACCTCAGTAGAAGACCTTGGAGTAGGCCATTCCAAGATGGATTTTACCTTCTCTGGATCCATTTTGAGACCTTTAGGTGATATAACAAACCCCAAATAGACTAACTCCATTTTTGCAAAGATACACTTCTTCAGATTAATTAACAATTTCTCTTCCCTTAGCCTTTCAAGGACACTACAAATATGTAGTAAATGTTCTTCCAAAATCTTGCTGAAAATTAAAATATCATCCTAATAGACAATAACAAATTTTCCCAAGAACTTCTTAAGTACCTCATTCATGAGCTGCATGAAGGTGCTTGAGGCGTTCGTCAATCCAAAGGGCATGACTAACCACTCATAAAGACCCTCCTTGGTCTTGAAGGCTATTTTCCACTCATCTCCTTCTCGAATCTGTATCTGATGATAACCACTCTTCAGATCTATCTTTGTGAAGTACTGAGCTCCACTCAAGCAGTCCATAAGGTCATCCATCCTTGGCAAGGGTAACCGGTACTTGATGGTTATCCTATTTATAGCTCAAGAATCTGTACACATCCTCCACTCTCCATCCTTCTTTGGTGCAAGTACTGTAGGTATTGCACATGGACTCAGGCTCTCTTGAATCAAGCCCTTCCTCAAAAACTCCTAAACCTGTCTATTTAGCTCCTCTATTTCAGTAGGAGTCATCTTGTGAGCAGCCTTGTTAGGCAAACTAGCTCCTAGAATCAGATCTATCTGATGATTGATTTGCCTTATTGGTGGCAATCCATCTGGAACATTATCAGAGATAATATCTCCAAACTCCCCTAGTAAATCTGAAACTTCAAGTGGTATTTCACTACTACCTTCTTTATCTTTCCTAGGAATCAAAGCATAGCACATATTCTGATGTTTCATGCCATCTAAAAACTTACTTCCATCAACAAGACAAATCCTAGCACTGCTACATACCTTTTCACCTTCCTTTTTCATGGGCTTCAATTTGTGTCAAACTCCATCCTTTGTCAGAGAGTATGTGTTTGTATGTCCATCATGCATTGCATGTCTATCAAATTACCATGGTCTACCCAACAATAGATGGCAAACATCCATCGAAATAACATCACAAAGAACTTCATCATGGTAAATTCCAATTTTGAATTTTACTAAACATTGTTCACTTTCCAGGACCTTATGATCATCTTTTACCCAAGCAATCTGATAGGGCTGGGGATGTTTCTCCCTCTTGAGCTTCAGCTTAGAGACCATCTCTTCTGATACCAAGTTATCAGTGCTACCACCATCAATGATCACGTCACAACATTTATCCTCACACTTGCATCTGTTATAGAACAAACTCCTTCATTGTCCTGGTTCAATCTCACCACTTAGTAGGACTCTTTCATTTACCAAGGTCTCTCCTCTTTCTACATCCTTTGAATGTGATGATTTTGCATCCTCATCCACATGAGCAACCCTAGCTTGGCCCTCAGCTCTCCTATCTGTCCTTCCTTGTTGTTGAGGGCATTCAAAGGCACAATGACCTTCTTCATTGCAATGGAAACAGGTACCATGAAAGCCTCCTCTTCCTTGTCCATGTCCTCTACCTCTTCCTCTCTGATTTCCAAAGTCTTGGTCATGGGAGCGATTGAAACCCTCATTCCTCTAGTTCCTGCTAGTACCCTCATCTTCATTTTTCTTTTGGGTTTCATTGTGGCCTCCAGATGACCTACCGCTTCCCCTTCCTCCTTGATCACACCCTCTTTTTCTTCCTTCAAACCTTTTATTTAGCTTCTCTTCAACTCGTAGGGAAAACTGGTATGCCTCTTCAATGCAGGTCATTCTTACCAGACTTAATTCCTCCGGGATGCTAGGTCGCAACCCATTGATATAACGAGCAACCTTCTCCTTATTTTCTTTTGCATGCCCCTCTCTAATCAAGAGTCGGTAAAATTCCTCTGTATATTCTTAGACTGATCTTCTTGCTTGCTTTAACCCATGCATCTTCTTAAACAAATCAAGCTCATAGTCCACATGAATGAACTGCTTCTTCAATTTGTCCACCATGCGATCCCATCTTGTGATCTTCTCCTTTCCTCTTCTATTTCTTTCCAATTGAACCTCTTGCCACCAGATTTTGGCATGGCCTTTTAGTTTGGCCTTTGCAAACTTAACCCTATTTGGATCCTTTATATCCTCATACTCAAAGTATTCTTCCAGTTCATTGATCCAATCGATCAACTCATCTGGTTTCAGATTTCCTGAAAATACACCCACTTCAATTGTAGGTCTTTTCCAAAACTTAGAAATGGCCCTAAAAAGCCTTTCCTCTGCATGATTTAGAACATCCCTATCAAATTCCCCTTCTGATTCCATTACTTCTTCCTCATTGTCATCCTCACTGTTGTCACCTGTGGCAACATTTGCTCCTCTACAGAGCTCCTCTTGCAATGCCTACACCTACCTTTGGAGGGCTCTAACCTCCTTAGGATTAACAGCTCTGGCCCTTCCACCACACTCTCTTCGTGGAGGCATCTTCTAACTCAATCCCACAACCACACAATCCTGGTGCAAACTACCTCACAGTCAGCGCTCTATCTACGCACTCGGAAAAACTCGCTCTGATACCACTTGATGGGGACACAACCCATGAATAGAATGGACACAATAGAAAAGGGGAAATTATATTAAGTAAGAAAACAAGCTAGTACAAATAGTACACAGAAAATAAACTTCAAAACATGCCCTAAGGGCTTACAATAGCATAAATCTGGAGATAATTTCTCCTTTCAGTACCTCCTCTCAAACTCCATTCAAAATTGCCTTTTACAATGCCAAAAATCTCCTTAAATAGAACATTCTAGAAAGTGCTAGTAGGCATCCACCGACCAAATAAAAAGTTCCAAAAGCTGTGTTAGAAGTCGGTACAAATCTAGAAGAATCCAGAAACAGTAACCGAACTTTCGAGAGGCACAACTTTTGAACCGTAGCTCCGATTGATGAATCGTTTACATTTTTAGAAAGCTCTCAAAGTGCTCTATAGCCCTATGGACAAGCTTTTCTTGTCCCCCATCTTTTGGCCCTTTTCAAGGTCATTTAATGCCCCTAGCCTGACTTTGAAGCATTCTTAGGAGGTCTCCAAAACTTGAAAAACTATAATAACTTTCAAACCATGGGGCATTTTGACCTGATTCTTTTTTTGGAATGCTCTAAATCACAATTACATTCATCTATCCAATTCACACCTTCTAGGTCACCAAAATGATGGCCAAATTGCATGCTCCTATTTTTTTTAGGATTTTCTAGCACACTGATAGTTGAACTGTGAGAGTTGGAACCTTTATTTGACCCAAATGGGTATCCAAAAATCAAAAGACATGAAACAGAAACTAAGTCTAAGTACATTTTTTTGGGTGACACAGGATTGCCCTTATACCTCTGGATGCTTCTGCATCACTAACTATGGGGTAGGGAGGGCCTTTCTCAAATTAGATTGTTAGTTAGTTATGAAAGTTAAAATAGTTTCCTTTCATGTGAACTTAAAAGGGTTAATTTACTTCTACTTACTTATTCTTGTGAAATGAATTTAGTTGATAGTTTTCTTTCTAAATGATGTTTACAAGTATAACTACTTTTATTTTATTCTATTATGAAAATCTGGTTTTATATTATAATATGTTTCTTCTTTTAGCTTAGGTAAAATGGTATGTTACATATGGTATCAAAATGCTAGGTTTAACTCTAAACCTTGGGTTCATCACTTAAACACTAGGAAAACTAAAAATGCACATTTAAATGTTAGCAGGATGTATATTTGAAAGACTCCTCCCAAGAAACCTCGACACCCCATATTCTTATATTTGATAAAGAACATGCCAAAGCATGATTATTCCTATTTCTCCATACCCCAGAATGATGAAACCTTAGCACATGCTTTGCAATGAATAAATAAAGAAAGGTTCAGATGGACCCCTTCTAGGAAGCAAACACTGAGAAACAAACTTATCAAGGCATAGAATACTTGAAAAAATGATTCCCTCATGATCTTTAGTAAAACATGGATAGGGTAGAATAAGCCCAAGAATGAAACTGAACAAAATACCTAGGAATAGGGTATCTAAAATTGTAATTGATTTTTTTTTTGATGTGTCCTCAAAAGAGGAGATTTTTGTAAAGTTGTTACATATGTAACCAACAATTTTGATTAATCTAATAAAATGAGAAACTACCAAACATCTTTGTTGTCTTTATAATTTTTTTCTAGAAAAATTATATATCTAAACATGATCATGATATTGACTTAAGAAAATTATGTAGATAGCAAGAGATTCTAAAAGAAACAAAAAACAAAGGAAACATGAACAAAAAAGTAAAATATGTAGACAATGAAGTGACCAATGATGTCAATTTTGTAGATCACATTAAATATATGATCAAGGGAACCCCATGAGCATTAAAAGGATTATGCATGAGATGAAATCTCTCCGTATCTCAGCTATGCAACTTAAGAGATGTAGTAGAAAATAGTATGAAATTTTTGTAGTCAAGATAGAAAATTTAAAGGAATTGGAAAATAATACTTACTAAAGTGACCACATTTTAGAGTATGGAAAAATTGGAGGGAACATAAAGGAATCCTTTGAGAAAAAGTATCTATATCTTAAGAAAGTTTAGGATGTGTTTCTAGAAGAGGTCCCTAGCCTACCACGATCTAGGGTGTTCAACTTCACTATAGATTTGGTACCTAGAGTAGATCCCATATCACAAGAATCCTTTCGAATGACCACTACTAAATTAATGGAACTTCAAATACAACTTTAGGAACTATTATATAAGAAACTTATTCGACCTAGTATCCCATCTTGGAGAGCTCTAATATTCAATGTAAGGAAGAGGATGTGACCATGAGACTCTGCATAGACGATGTGATGCTTAAAAAGGATACTATCAAGAATATGTATCTTCTCCCCAAACTTGATGATTTATTTGATCGCATGAGATGTGCAAATATATTTTCCAATATCTATTTAAGATTGTGTTTGTAAGGAAACTTGGCAATAAAGAATATAACTGTTTCCATATAACCCATAATAGATCTAAAATAAACACGGAATTAAAATCCACATGCAAGAGAATAGAAAACATACCCACAAAATGTGACACAAGATATACCCTAGGAAACCCTCATTGAGGGAAAAACCCAGCCTCCAAAAGCATCCATCATCATGTATTATTCAACAAAAAATACCATTGCCATACAACCATGGAAGCCTTCATGGCCATAGCCACAACCGGGCAAACTAAGTGAACAAGCATGAATCCACACATCCCATGCCATGCTTTCAACCTTCACAAATGCTCCCTTGGCTAACCTGTCAAGCCTTGTCCTGCTCGACTCTTGCCTTTTGTCTTCTCCTTGTCACTCTCACTCCTACAACAACTACCCTTGTGGCTACTTATATAGTAGCAAGTCCCAAAAAACCACTAAGTGGTATTACATAAACCATGTGCTAAAACCATGTGCTACCTAACCCACTGACCCCACATTTAATATTGGACATTTAATTCTTTTCCCCAATATTAAATAATTACATAAAATATTTTTACAATGTTACAATACAACTCATCAAGAATATCCCATGGGAATCTTTACATGTTGCACATCCATCTAGGTACAACATTACATAATAAAAATAAAATAATAAAATAACAATATTATGCAATGTGTGCAACACCCATTATCTCAACAATCTCCCACTTGTTGTATACATTGCATAGGGTCAATTCGTAGCCACATAAATGAACAAGGGAACAATCCCTCCCAGCACATCCACCATCATGGATCAAAATACACCAAGTGCTTCATCCTGGTACCCGCAACAAAATCAAAGTATCCAGCATCTCGAACATGAATGATCTCACCTCCTATTATGCCACTCCCACTGGACATACATAGAAGCCATCCAAAGAGAAAGCCACCCAACCTGTCGCATTAGAAGATCATAAAATCCTGTACCAACTGAAATTCCAAGCACAAAAACCTGATCCAAAGGTAATCACATGTATTCATAGTTGTCAAAAATATCCATAGCTGAAATAGCACCCACAGCAAGTGCCAAACCCATCCAACTATCCATACCTCAAAGGTATAACAAGTGAATCTCATATCACCGACATATCCAATCTGCAACCTGCAATCACAAGCCTCAAGAGCAATACCTGCCACATATATACCAAGAAGTTCCCACTGCAAAAGATAATGTCAAATTTATAACCAATCCACTCATAACATCTCAAAGAAGTGAATCCATATAGTATCAAGGACATCCACAATACATAAATTGATATCCTGGAAGAAAAAAAATTCTCATAACAAGTCTCCAATTCTCTCCCAAGTTCACCACAACCAACAAAGGAGAGAGATAAAGAAATGACCATGTCATCTCTCACATGACATACATGAACACAAACTAGTGATCACAATCTCTAACCAATCTCAAATCCAATGTAGGCAAAACTAAACATCTAGGAAGATAACCAAGACCAGAGAAACCATGCAAATCATAACCTATATCATGTCCTTCTACACACACCTCTAGGTGTAAACTGTGCAAGTATGATCTCCTCCATAAAACCCCAACAAGAAGCATCAACAACACCCAAACCATACCATATAACTAATCATGGATGTAAGCCGCTCACAAGAAGATCAAACTCAATAAACCATTCCTAATCAAAGGAAAATGCCCAATATAAAACAATCTCCCAAATTCAACCAACATAACAACATATGCACATGGAGATAACCAATGCTAAAGCATATCTCAAATGAACCCTCTAGAACTAACTCATGTACCATAGCTCAAGATTCATATCCATAAAAGACAAGCATAAATATAATGCACTTGAGAAAAAACAATGGGCTATACCTCTCAAGTAGCAAACCGCCGAGTAGACCAAGAGTGGGGAATGAGAATGCTCATCAAGATACCCAAGTCTCCAACCAAGACTCATCTAAGAAAAATCTCCTCTCAAGTCCATATCAGGTGACTGCCCCTCGGACTTCCTGTTGAAACCATCAACCGTCCCAACAAATACTTCTCTAATCCAAGAGAAATCAACGTCACCACTATCTCTAAGTATCCATGAGCACCTGTAACCAATCAATCCATGCCAACTCCAAATGCAACATAGCAATATCATGAAGTATCCAGCTTATGATCAGTGTACTCAATACCAAGAAACTAAACCAAGATCAATGTCAAAGTTCCAACCATGGCCTCAGGAACAGAAACATGACAACATGATCTTACCATCTCAACCAAAGAGATAACATGCTCCATATGAACACACCATAACATGTCACAACTCTAAACGTGTATCAAGAGTATACCATGACATAATAATAAATCCATCGTCATACCAAGGATAACATGCCAAATAAAAGCATAAACCAAACCTTTTCCAAGAACCCTGTGAGTCCTCAAGATGCAACCATCTCCATACACCATGAAGAAAACCATCTCCACATACCAGGAAGAACCACCTCCACATACCATGAAGATAACCAAGAATTCCATGAGTCCTCAAGATCTAAACATCTTCATACACCATGAAGATAACAAGTGCACCATGCAAATGTCAAAGATGCTTCTGCAGCAACAGGATCTAAGAAAAACCTCCAACATCTGCAAACACTCAATAAATATATCAATGCCAAAAAACTCCCACTCAACTGTGGTACCAAGTCACCTATGGCATCATAAAATCCATCCTCTCCAAACCAAGAAGATATAAACCAAACCAGGAACTAATCCTGCACTATCACCCCATCACTGTCACAAGCTCTCACTAAACCATGTATCCAAGCTATCCATGATATAATGATGAAAAACCATCCTCTAACCATGAGAATCAACCAAGGCATCAAACTATCAAAAAACTCAAAGTGCACATCATGAGCTCCTCAAAAGAAACTAAATAACCATGATCCTCAATCAAGAAGATATACCACCATAATTGAATCAGAAATCCAAGCTAATGAACATCAAGGATGTACCTATATATCCAATCATGTCATGCCAAAATCCATGACACCATGATCACATCCATGAACTGAGCATCTAGCTCTCAAAATGTCCAACCTGTCAGCATAGTCAACCACAATCCTCTACCATGACTGTACCTGGTAACAACATCTCATCCCTTCTACATGAAAAAAATAGTAAATCATGTGACTTAGGGCATAGACAATCCAAATCCAAGCCACCAATCTGAATATGCATCAATAATGAAAGAACTATGGGCAAAAATAACTCATAACCAAGCCATAAATGCAACTTGTAAGTATAGACCGCTTACAACACTGCACAACTTGTAGACCCAACAAGTCATCATGCATATCCAAACCAAACATTGATAACCATATCATCATGAGACCAAACTAAAATATGAACTGAGTATACAATGACATCAAATCTTAAATCTCCAATGCCATAAACTCACAATGTTACCATAGTAAAAAATATACCTATAAACTGTTCAGATCAATATATCAACAAACAAATCATGCCAAACTTGTACCAAATCTAAACCAATGTGTAGAGCTCTCCAAGAGCTTTTCGTTGACTACTCGAAGTCCAAAATCTGACTCTATATGCCCAAGTTATGCTCCAATTCATGCTCAAAATAAAAAACATCTGACTTTAGGGCTCTTAAAACCTGACAAAATTTTAAAACTATAGAACTAAACCTACACCATCTTGTATGCTCTGAATTAGCTTTCCAACGCCTATAAGAACTCTAAAATCCAATATTCTGAGAGAAAGCTATGGCCATTTTACTAAGATAGTCTTTTTACCATTTTCAGTACGATTTTTCATTTTTAATTTTTTTTCAATGACAAAAATTCCGACGGGATTAAATTTGACGACCATCATGGGCTGAAACTAAAAAAATCTTTCATTTCCTCTGAACATGGCCAAACTAGGGCATATTATATATCAAAATTTATGGAAATGTCGACCCAGATCCAATGGTGAGGTCTGTTTTTACCCAGGATGTCATTTTTGCAAGCTACCCCCCAAAACCCTCATTTAAATGAAACATCCGAAAAAATCTTTTTGTCTAACAATTTCACATGTCCAAATCTTTTAACATCCCATCATAACAGCAAACCCAAAACCCTCAGATCTACAATAAATCATTCATATATCTTGCCCTTTCTTTTATCCTCTCATGCATTCCCATGGATTCAATCTAGGGTTACAATAATAAAACCATAGCTCTGATACCAATTGTAAGGAAACTTGGCAATAAAGAATATAACCGTTTCCACATAACCCATAATAGATCTAAAATAAACACAAAATTAAAATCCACATGCAAGTGAGTAGAAAACATACCCACAAAATGTGACACAAGATATACCCTAGGAAACCCTCATTGAGGGAAAAACCCAGCCTCCAAAAGCATCCATCATCATGTATTATTCAACAAAAAATACCATTGCCATACAACCATGGAAGCCTTCATGGCCATAGCCACAACCGAGCAAACTATGTGAACAAGCATGAATCCACACATCCTATGCCATGCTTTCAACCTTCACAAATGCTCCCTTGGCTAACCTGTCAAGCCTTGTCCTACTCGACTCTTTCCTTTTGTCTTCTCCTTGTCACTCTCACTCCTACAACAACTACCCTTGTGGCTACTTATATAGTAGCAAGTCCCACAAAACCACTAAGTGGTATTACATAAACCATGTGCTAAAACCATGTCCTACCTAACCCACTGACCCCACATTTAATATTGGACATTTAATTCTTTTCCCCAATATTAAATAATTACATAAAATATTTTTACAATGTTACAATACAACTCATCAAGAATATCCCATGGGAATCTTTACATGTTGCACGTCCATCTAGGTACAACATTACATAATAAAAATAAAATAATAAAATAACAATATTATGCAATGTGTGCAACACCCATTATCTCAACAGTGTTATCATCATCTCTACATCAAAGATGAAGATATAAAACTATTTTTAGAACTTGATATGATCATAACTAATTTACTGCACTTCCTTTTGGGCTAACCAACACTCCAAAAACTTTCATGAATCTTATGCATAGTATTTTTTTAGGATTTTTTGAATAAGTTTTTGTTAGTCTTCATCAATGACATTACCATCTACTCTTAAAATGAGGAGGAACATCAAAAGCACTTGGAGACAATCTTGTAGAAGCTATGAGATCATAAATTGTATGAAAAAATATCCAAGTGCTCTTTTTATCAAAAGAAGATCCAATACTTGGGGCACATTATATCAACTCAAGGAATAGTCATAGATCCCACTTAGTTCAAGGAAATTAGAGATTGGCCTATACCTAGGAATGTGATAGAGGTTAGAAGCTTCATCTACTTAAACAGATTTTATAGAAATTTTGTCAGAGATTTCTTCATAATAACACACCCCATCACTTCACTCCAAAGGAAAGGAAAGATGTTCATTTGGACTAGAATATGTCAAGAATATTTTGAATATATGAAGGGGAAATTAACTTCTTCCAAAATACTTAGAGTACCTGATCCACAAGGTCAATTCATGGTTATAATAGATTGATCTAGGGAGGGATTAGAAGGTATATTTATATAGGAAGATCAAGTCATTGCCTATGAATTCAAGAAGTTCAAAAATATGAACAAAATTATGCCACACATGATCTAGAATTAGCATCCACTATTTATTCTCTTTAGATGTGGAGGCACTATTTGATAGGGAAACCATTTGAGCTTTAATTAGACTTTCACGACTTGAAATATATATTTACTTAGCCCAACCTTAATTCTGGGCAAAGAATATGGTTAAAATTTCTAGCATATTATGATTTTGTGATCATTTATATTAAGGGAAAGGAAAATAAGGTAGTAGACACTTTAAGCTAATAAAGACATATATCAGTTGTGGTAGCAATAAATATCAAGCTTAGAGAGAAAGTATTACAACACCTATTTAGTAATGATTTCTATAGAAACTTTACCCAAGCACTTCACAAAGATCCTCAAGCCTGTAGATATCGATATTACTAACTAGAAGAGGATGAATTTTTGACACATAAATATACGATGTATATACCTAAGGTTTTAGAAGTCTAAAGGATAATTCCACACAACTCCATATTTAGGACATCCTAGGGTGACCAACATGTTGGTAGATGTAAAACCCTTGTATTTTTGGAAAGGGATTAAAAAAGAAATAGTAGATTATGTAGCAAGATGCCTCAAGTGTTAGAGAGTCAAGGAAGACCACCATTTCCCAATAGGTCTATTATACCTAAATGAGGTTCTTGAATAGAAGTAGCAGATAATTACTATAGATTTTATTCAAGGACTACCTATGAATTAGAGTAGATACAAAACCATTTTAGTGGTTGTGGATAGATTAACCAAAGTGGTCTGCTTCATACCAAAATAATTACTAGATGGAGCACCAGAGATTTATCACAAGTTCGTCAAATAAAATTTTAGATTTCATGGGGCTTCACAAAAGAGTATATTTGATAGAAATTCAAGGATAACATCTAGATTTTGGCAAACTTGACTTTCATCTCTAGGAACCAAGCTAAATATCAGTCCCTCTTATCATTTGAAAAATGATGGCTAGAAAAAAAGAGTAAATTAGGTATTAGAAGATCTCCTAAGAGTGTATTATATGGATCAAAAATACCATGGAAAATGTATATTCCCTTAGTAGAGGTCACTTATAACAATTCTTATCAATCCACAATAAAGATGACACCCTTGAGGCCTTATATGTCAATAAATGTAGAACTCTCATAAGTTAGAATCAAATTGAAGACAAAATTATATTTGGGCTAGAGATGCTAATGGAGATGGAAGAACATGTAGCATAGATCCACTAGAGACTAAATGAGGCTAATGAAGACATAAATATTATGCATATGAAAAAATAATACCATGAGAATTTATAGTGGGAGAAAATGTTCTTTCAAAGGAAAAACCATAAAAGATGACTATCAAGTTTGAGAAGATCACTAAATTAGCCCCAAGATACATGAGACTATTTGAGGTGTTAGAAGTCATGAACCCAATAGCCTACAAGATTGCACTACATTCAGCCCTTACCATAATGCATGGCATATTTCACATGTCATATCTTCAGAAATATATTACCCACTATGAGCATATAATTGAATGGAATCTTTTGTGAGTGTGAGACCTAGGGGTAGAGAAAATAGAGCTCCTCAAAATACCTGAGGTCTAAAACCTCCACTTGTGAAATAGGAACATAACATAGCACAAGGTTCAGTGGACCAATACATTTAGGAAAATGCTACCTTGGAAGATTATGATGAGATCTTCTAGAAATTTCCCAACCTTTTCTCAAATATTTGAACAAAAAATAAATCTTGTTAAATTGTCATTTGAACCTTTGACTATTTTATTTAAATAGATTTCTTTTTTAATATTATAAATTTCATCAAGGAAGACAATTTTTTCTCATTTAGAACAACCTTATAGCCATTGTATTTTTCATGTGAATGACAATTAGTTAGTTAAAACTATTAAATGTAATGATCTTGTGAAATGGAAATTACAATCGATCATTTTGATTCATGTGAAAATGACTTGTTAATTGTTCATTGCAATTCAACTAAAAAGAAACACTTATATTTTAAGGAAATATAAGAGTAGTTTTTGTTAATGGTAATGGTGGTTAGCCATTGTGACAATTATGAATAACTTTTTCTAAATTATCCTTATTTTAAAATGGAGGAATATGTTATGATTGTAGAAATATTCTTTTTGGATGTAGAAGCATATAGAGGATGGAAAAGCATTTCTAAATAGGATTTAAGTAATGGGGAACCAAAAAGGTCCATTAGAAGGCCATCTGGTATGGGTTCTAACAATATTGGTGAAGGACTTAGTGGCTAGGCAACACATAGTATACCTTGGACAATCATGAGCTACTTGGTTAGTTCTTAGTACAAGAAAAACATTAAACATTTAATAACAAAAAAATTGTTACCTTCTTTTTATTTTGAGACTAATGAGTGGTTGTCAGGATGTAACTCTATATATTGACACCATGATATTTTTTAACATATATAATTGCACCTACATGTATATATGTATGTGTGTGTGTGTGTGTGTGTGTGTGTGTGTGTGTGTGTGTGTGATAATAAAATGAATTATATGATTCAAAATTGCATATGCATATTTGTGTGTATTTATATGTTTACATACAACTATAAGTGATGCTAAAAAATATATTACTAATTTATTTGATATATAACCATGAGAAAGAATAATATTTATGTATTTAATTTTTGGCTCCATATCGATGAGTAGTTGTCACCTTCATATTGGCATTATACCTTTTTTAAGTTTTCATTTTTTGTGGAGGTACTTGTGATCGATGACTGGCCATGCATCATCATTCTTTCTTCATTCTTCTAACTATGATTTTGGTAGATGGTCTCTTTAATTATCTCTCTACTTCTCAAGGAGTGTTTTTTTTCTTCTTGTACCTAGCTTTGCATCTTCATCATAGAAGGAACTCTCATTGATAGCATATCGTTAATCCTTGTTCATTTAGAATACTTCAATATTTTCAATAGCCCATGCCATAGCCAATTGTTCTAGGTTTTTTTCCATCATACTGTAATAGATAGCAACCATCCAACCATCAATAAGTCATGTAGTTATATATATATATATATATATATATATATATATATATATATATATATATATATATATATATATATATATATATATATATATATATATATATATATATATATATATATATATATGGCATCATTCTATTTTCTTGTCAATTTAAATGTGGAGGACAATGATGAAATTTAATTGTTGTAGTTCCATTTATCTTTCTTAATCATGAATGAAACAACAATGGTCATAGATAAAGTCCATAGAAAGTATGGATTTTAGATATTCCCAATATTTTCTTATTACCATGTTTTGGGTGCTAATAGAAACATAAACCTACATCTGTAATGAATTTAATTTTCATGTCTATGAATATTAAATTGAGAAACTCTCTAATGGATTTACCTGCGCATGGATATAAGAATCAAGCATTGATATTTTATATAAGGCATCAGTCTGAGTTATACATTTTTGTCAATCGTATGCCACTGAGATATAATCAATTCATATGGAAATAAATTTTAATTGTCCAAATGATATCTCCATTTTTTGTGATTTTAAAATATCCCAGGATTCACCCTAGACCAAAATGATCAAGTTATAATGGGTGGGGAGGAGAGACATACCTACAAGGATAAATTAATGTTAATAAAAGGAAGAAAGGGAATCATTAAATTGCTTAGACCAAATTATCTCATGGTTATCCAATATGTATTCTTACTGTCAAGTCGAGTGGTGTATGATTAGGATCATTAGTAGCCCACTAAAAGTCTTGACTAGGTTTGGTTAGTGGCTCACTTATCACAATTGATCACTATAGGTTAGAGTGCTAGCTAATAGAGGAACGATAGATTGAGGATATCCACTTCATTATTTGTTGCTTAGCTGACACTCTAACACCAGAATGCTTAGGTGGAAAGACTAAAGTGCCCCAAGCCTAACCTTTGGTAGGGAGGGCCTTTCTTGAATGAGATTGTATAGGGATAAATTAAGGTTTGTGGTTGGGAGGTTAAGCCCATGCTAATGCTTCTCCTCTTTACTAGATTTTGAGGCTTGCATAATACAATGATAGTTATTTGATACATGTATGGCTCTTTATCATTTGTGTATTTTCCTATTAATTTAATTTTTCCTTGATATACATATGCATGTGTGTGTGTTTCATCATGATGTTCCTATCAAATGTATTAGTAGATTTTAGTTATAGAGGTTATAATAGTTTCCTTTCACGTGAACTAAAATGGGTTGTTACTTTATTTATACTTACTTATTCTTGAAAAATAAATTTAGTTGATAATTTTCTTTCTAAATAAAGTAATAAATATAAATAACTTTATGTAATTCTATTATATAAATCCAATTTTACCTTAGAATATGTTTCTTCTTTTAGCTTAGGAAAAATGGTATGTTACAACACACTTCTTTTCCCTTTTTTTTTGTGCCACATGCCTTTTTGTGTATGATCTGTCCTTATAAATCACACCCTTTGATCATAAAAAAATAAAAACCCTAAAGGTTATCCCATTCAAATTGTAGTTTTCAATTTAAAATCTAGAGTGGGCATAATCACAAGACACCCATGATTTATTGTCTATAGATGCCTATACTTATAGGACTACCAAATTTTATGCATACCTACAACTAGCTTCATGATTGTGTGAGCTTTAAGATGTAGTCTATGACACTAATATAATACATTTTTTGTCGATTTCATTCATTTTCTTGTATTATCACATCAATGGTGAGTGGACTATGTTCATTCCTTGTTTCCTTATGCTATCTTGATCAATAAGCTAGTCTACCAATAGTGGCACTTGTAATATTTTACTACTTCTTGTTAATTGATTACCAATTAATGATAATATATGATGCAGGAGCATCCTAGGTTGCCTTGCTATCCTACTCATCTTTGTTCATTCTACCTACTAGTAGAGAGTTCTAGTAGTTGCCAAGCTGTAATTGGTGTTGAGTTTAGTGTTGGCCGAGTTGGACAGTATTTACTAAGTACTTTGGTGGCCAACTATTCATTCATGTATCAAGTGAGCCTAATGTTTGTTGATACTAGGTTGCTTCTTTAACCAATTTTTTCTATGATTGGTTCCTAGTGTGAGTTGAGTTATGTATTTAATTTGGACCATGAATTTAATGTAAGGATATTTTCTTGGGATATGTACAAACCATTTTGAGGTTTGCCTTCTATTATGTAATGATCTAGAATATTCTATAAGTTATTTTGGCAAGTATAAATATGTGTGTCTAGGCTTATGTTAAGTAGTGCAAAGTCAAGGGAGTTAGAAGAGTAGAATCAAGGATCTATAGATGGAGATTTGAATCTATAATTTATGAATTTTTTGGCCATAACTTAGAATTCTTCATAAACTAAAAGTTGATACCATGCTGCAAGCTAACTCATGGTTGTATAATGAGCTAATGAGTTTCAAAAAGAAAGTGGAAAATATGCAGCAAAATTAGGATATGGACCGAGTTAAGCTCAGTCATATGGAAATCAAGGTGGGAAACATACCAGTCAAACTCAAAGACTATGAACAAAACCTATGGTTTCTTATCAAGGAAAGTGGTAATAAAATGGAATAGGTTACATCTAGTATCTGCGCTACTCCTACAAGTCTTGAAAAACATACTAATGAAGAAATTATGTCACTAGGGGGTCCTAGTAAGAGAACTAGGCAAAGTTCCAAGAAGAGACCTACATAGGCTACTGATGGATCAGTTGCTAATTCCATTCAAGATATTTTGAAGATTGGTAAAGAAGTAGTCAAAATGATCAAAGAGCTACAATAGCAGCTTTTTCTAGTTTTTGGTCTCTAGTTTTTGTTCTAGTCCTAGTCTTATTTATTGGTTTTGGTAAATGGTTTTTGTTTTTGGTTGTGATATTTAGTTTTTAATCAATTTTTTAAACTAGGTTCTAGGTCCTTGTAAAACCTAGGTTTGTTTTTTGGATATTTTTTGTGGTTTTAGGTCCCTATAAAACCTAATTTTGATATTGTTTAAATACTAGGTTTCAAATCCTTGTAAAACCTAGTTGTGCTTCATGCTTTATCTTTTCTATTTTTTTTAAAGGGTTTTGAGGCCCCTTCAAAACCTATTTTTACCATAATCTAAAACTTGGAAGGCCTCACAACCAAGCATGTATGAGATTAACTTGATAAATCAATAAAGATATTGTTGTTTCCTCTTTCCTTGGGGTTATTCTCTATGTGTTTTATTTCGTTGTGTTTACTTAGGAAGGTGATTGGATAGTTAGGTGTACCTTTGGCCCTAATTTTCTCATCAATCCTTATGTAAAGTGGTATCAAAGTTGGAGGTTCTTCCTTAAGGAGATTGGATCATGTGGAACCCTAATTGGTTTTGGTTACAAGGTGGCACATCTATGGATTTGACCTATAACCTGCAAAGGAATATGATCTTGCAAGAATCTATTTATCAAAATGGTTTGAGGTAGAGGAAATGATGACATTAATATATTGGACATGTTAAGATAGATTTAAGCTATATTAGATTCTATGGAAACAACCTAGAGGTGAGGAGCACATTTTGATGATGTGAGTAATGATGAAGCAGTGACACCAAACCCTAATATAGAACCTAAAGAAGATCAAGATGAGGAAATATTATTGAGAGGGTTGTCTAGGGAACATTTAAAGCCTATTTTGGAAGTTTTTACTTTTCTTATGAAGATGGATACCAATGTTGTATTAGATTGGATCTCTGATATAGAGAAGTTATTTGAGTTTGAAAGAACTCATGATAATAGAAAGTTGAAGATTGTATTCACTAGGTTGAAAGATCGTGCCTCATTCTAGTGAGGGCATTTGAAAACTGATATATAGAGAAGAGAAAAAGAAAAGATTGGAACATGATTGAAAATAGTGAACAATGTGAAGAAGAAGTTCCTTCTTGCTAACTACCAAGTTATCTTGTTGAGGAAGATGTAAAATATGAGACAAAAGGATATGATTATGAAGGATTACACTAAGGAATTCTATAGATTGGACATTGAATCTAGATATGTGGATGATAAAGTACAAAAAGATGCAAGGTACTTGAATGGTTTGAGATCCAAGAATCAAGATGAAATAAGTTTTGTGAAACTAGATAGTGGAGAAGAAGCTAATTAATATTCCTTGAAAGCCAAGGATATCTTGACAAAGAAGCATGGGCAAAGAGATAGAGGTAGGTAATTCTAGAGAGGTAGAGGTAGATCTTATAGAGATAGTGGCATCTCTAAAAATTCTACATAGGAAAAAGGAAAATCTAAATGGAAGAGTGAGGATAAAGGTAAGACCATGTGGAAAGGTTGTAACTCTTACCAAGGAGGTATTACCTCTTACCAAGGAATAGGTAATTCTTACCCTAGAGGTGGTTTTTGTGGTAATTATTTTAGGTGTGGTCAAGAAGGGCATAGAACCTTTGATTATAAATACTTTGGGGAGAATGGAAATGGTAACATAAATGCTATGATACAAGGAGATCTTGAGGGTTCACTAAGCAGACCTGAGATTGGATAAAAATTGATGACAATGAGAAATTTTTGTAGTGAAGAGGATGAGGAGGAACCTATCCCAAAGAGAACTCTTTTCAAGACTAGAGTAAGATAATTGGAAAATGTTGCAAACTAATAATTGATAGTGGCAATTCAACAAATTTTGTATTAGAGGAGTTGGTTACAAAGTTATAGTGTTAGAGGTTGAGATGCCCTAAACCCTATCATGTTTCATGGATGAACGATGAGTATAAGTTGATGGTAAGTGAGAAATGCGTTGTGAAATTGAAGATTAGAAACTACTTTGATGAATTTTTGTGGAATATTATGCCTATGGATTATTGTCATGGTTTGTTGGGAAGACCTTGGCAATATGATAGACATGTTGGACATGATGGTAGATTGAATCCATATACTCTTTGGGTGAATGGAGTGAAGAAAAAATTGATGCTTCTGATTGAAGCTCCAGATGAGGTAAATTGTACTACTATTAGAGTTTGTATGATTAAAGGGAAATAATTTGAGAAAGAAAAAAAGAATAATGCTATTTATTTTGATATTCTTCCTAGAGGACTGAGTTTTAATACTAATAGCAAAGTGATATAAAATATTAAAGGTCGAGCAACATAAGATAGTAGAAATTGAGAAACAATAGAAGTTAATAGTGTTAGATGAGTACCAACATAAATTGGAGAGCACCTGTATGAATTATATGTCATTGTATGGATATGATTATTAGAGCTAGTTTTTTGAATAAAGAAACATATAGATTGACACTTGTGGAGAATGAAGAGCTTAACATTCAATTATAGGAGTTACTACAAAAAAGTTTGAGCAAAAAAATTTTGTTCCCATGTGTTGTACTTGTTGTATAGGCACCTAAAAAGAATGGAGAATGTGTTTTGATTCTAGAGATATTAAAAAGATATAGTGAAATATAGATTTTCTATGCCAAGAATGGATTAAATAATGGATTAAGTGGAGCAACATATTTTACTAAGATTAATTTTAAGAGTGATTATCTTCATACTAGAATCAAAGAAGATAATGAGTGGAGAACTGGTCTCAAGAAAAAAGATGGTTTGTTTGAATGGTTGGTTATGCCTTTTGGGTTGACTAATTCACCTAGTGCTTTCATGAGACTAATGAATGAGGTTCTAAAGAGATTCTTGGGTAAGATTGTTCATCTAGATATTATTATGAATGTGGGTAAAATAAGATCATTTCATGGTTTGGCTAATTTTTATAGAAATTTTCTAAGGAATTTCAGTTCTATTTGTAATGCTATGAATGAGACTATGAGAGGAGATACAAATGTTTTGAAGTGGACACATGGTGTTAGTAAAATCTTTGAGACTTTAATACAAAATATTGCTGAGTAATGTGTATTAGATTTACTTTATTTCAATAAGCCATGTCAAGTCGAATGTGATGCAAGTGGTAGTGTAATAGGAGTTGTGTTGATTCAAGAAGGAAAACCTATTGCTTTCTTTAGTGAAAAGTTGAATGATGATAAAAGGAAGTATTATGTGTATGATCAAGAGTTTTATGCTATTGTTCAAGCCTTGAAGAAGTGGAGACATTATTTTTTGCCTAAGGAGTTGTGTTATATATTGATCATAAAGATTTACAATATTTGGGAAGTCAACATATGTTGACTCAAAGACATATGAAGTGGGTTGAATATTTTTAAAGTTTTACATTTGTGATAAAGCATAAGAGTGGAGTTACTAACCAAGTTTTAGATGCCTTGAGTATAAGGCATTTTTTGTTGACCGAGATGAAGATTGAAGTTATTGGTTTTGATGATATGAAGGTGTTGTATGATATTGATCTTGATTTTTCTAAGGCATGGAGAGAGTGCATGGCACCAAACCTAACATATCAACCAACTAAGTATGAATATTATTTTTTACAAGAAGCTACATTGTTCAAATGGATCTAGTTGTGTATACTAAGAAGTTTTATGAGAGTTAATTGGAATAAGGAAAAACATTGGGGTGATTTGGTTTCATACTTTGGTATTGATAAGACCTTGAGTTTTTCTTAAGGATAAGTATTATTGGACACAAATGTATATGGATGTTTATAATTTTTTAAGGAGTTATAGAGTTTTTCAAGTTGCAAAAGGAGTAAGTCAAAATAGTAGATTGCACACACTTATTCATGTTCCTAAAAAACCTTAGTGTGAAATTTGTATGGATTTTGTGCTTGGATTACCTAACAAAACAATAGGGTATGATTCCATTTTTTTTTTATTGTGGATAGATTTCTAAGATGAAAAATTCCATACCATGTAAGAAGACATTTTACACAGTGCATGTCATAGTGACTTCCTCTAAAGTGGTTGTCAAAGTGCATGGATTTCCAAGAAGTATTATCTTTGACTAAGAGAACAAGTTTTTTTGTTATTTCTAGAGGACTTTGTGGATGAAGATGGGTACTAAGTTAAAGTTTAGCTCTACATTTCATCCCCAGAAATATGGATAGAAAGAGGTTGTGAAAAGAAGCTTGGGTAATTTGTTGAGATGTTTAGAGGGAGATAAGATGATTAATTGGAATATGATATTTGTATAAGTTGATTTTGCATATGATAATTCTATGAATAGGAATACTAGAAAAACAACTTTTCATATTGCTATTGGAATGTATCCTAGGGTAGTATCAGATTTGAGGGATATTGCTAGTGAAGAGAAAAGAAGTGTTGAAGGAGAAGTGTTTTCTAATTTTATGAAGTCTTTGGATGAGGAAGTAAAGTTAAAGTTGGAAAAAAATTGTTAGTGTAAATAATTAACTATTATTACACTTTACTTGATTTTACTTAGGTTAATGCATTATCATATTAGTTTCCATATAGACATCTAGCAGTATGCATAGTCATATGAGTTATCTTGTTGACAACACAAAAGTTTGCATATTCATCTGAGTTGTCATGTTGACAACACAGTTGTTTGCACTCCAATTGAGTAAATGGTGTCTACAACATTGCTTTATGAGATACACCTATGTAAGCTTATCCTCTAATCATCACACAAACTCCTGTGCTCAGTGGAGGATAATCCATTCTTGGTGGACATGTGCTTAGTTGTGATGCTTATCATTTTCCTAACTCCTAGTAATTCTAGATGCCTTTATATATAGGCACTTCTAGTGTGTATTCATATGATATTCATTCTCATTATTGTTATTATGACCATCCATTATTGGTCCATATTGTGCTAGTGCTTGAGCTTCTTGATCTTGGTGTCATTTTTCCCTAAGGAAAATTCTTACATGGTATTAGAGAAATAGGAGATCTCTTCACATAGCCATTGGAGACCATTTTCGCTTCACCTCTTGGAGGGACATGATTGAGATCTAGAGTATCTATATTTATTAGGAGTCTCTAGGGCCAATGTAGACCTCACCATTGCATTTAGAGCATTAATTTAGAAAATTTTGACTATAAATTTGCCTACCCAAGGCTATAGTCAAATCTAAGGCAATTTTTTTTTATCAAACTAGAACCCAAAGGCCTGATTTGCAAAATTGGTATGATCTCTTTAGATCTATGAAATTAATTTTTTAGATCTAATTTTTTTTTGCATCTCTGCATTTGTTCTTTTCAGATTTGCATTCTATTTCTGAAATTCTGTGAAAAAATTGGCCATCTGGCTGGTAGGAGAGAAATTTTATTGTAGGAAAGTGAGGCAATCAAACCCTAGCCCCCTACAGCTAGCATTAATATTATGGATACTACAAGTAGATCAAGCATAACATTACACACTATGGCACCCAACATAATTGCAAGTGACCAAACAAAATTACAAACAATGATCAGGCAAGAACATACATAACAACTTCATAGCCACTTTAGTCTCTACAGCCTTTTGGTATTAAAAAAAGGCCAAAAACTTAAAGCATTGTGAATGTGGGATTAAAATTCAACATCCACACCACCTTCCTCTGAGCACAACCATTGCTCCCTTCACCGGTGCCCAACCCTAGCAACCTCCTCCACCAGTGATCTTCACCACTCCTCTAAACTATTGGCCAACTTCTACCACATTGACATTCCCATCAGACATGTAGTCTGCCATGTGGCAATACGTCCACTTCCATAGAGACTGTCATGTATGCTTTCAACATGATTAACATCAGACACATCAACATCCTTGTAATTGCCTAAATATCCGATATGTCAACTAACATGTCATCTATAATGTTAGAAATTCATATAGTATGAACTACCATGTCAACTAGCTAGGCCCAATTTTTTGCTAACATCATCAATTTATAGGCCTAAATTTGACGGCCATTTGATTGTCACAAGAAGGCCAAATTGCATTGTTATGACAGCTATTTGGACATCAAATTTAATATAGTATTTTTTTGATGCCATCAAGGCAGACCCCTCACCATATGTAGTTTTGATTTGAGAGTCCAAATTTGGGGGGGCATATCTCAATCATCCAGACTTCAAATTAGGTTCAATGTTTTTTGATTTAGGCTAGAATTTCCTAAACCTTTTAGTGGCGATATTATTTTTTGGTTTTTATACACATATTTGTTAGAAAAAATAGTTTTTGGGGATTGTACCTATCTAATATTGCATTTTACAACTTCAAATGCTTCATACGGGCTCATCTAGACACATATTCAAGTTCTATTTTTTTTGAAAGTGCATAATTTTTCATCTACTTTTAGATCTATAATTAGATTATAGGCTTGTGTGGAAAAAAATACCACTTTCAGAAATAGTTCCTTTTTGCATTGTCTTGCTTTGATCAAATTTCAAAATTGTTATATATCTGAGCTACATTGATAATTACTAGATTTGGACTGCAAGAGGAGGTTGTAAACAACAAAATTAGAAGTCCACTTTGGCCCTAAATTGGCGAGTGGCTTTTTTAATTGCACTAAGTATAAAGTGCCTAAAGCATTCATTTGGGTGGGGGGAGGGGGGGTTGATTGAGTGAAAAGGGGGGGTGGGGGGGGGTGTCTCTTAGTTTTATGTTCATTTCTTCTTGTTGTTAACTTTCTTTCCTTGTATTATGTGAAACATTAAGGTTCCAAAATTAACACCACACAATTATGCTACATGGTCAATTAAAAGAAGGTGTGAATTAATGAATGAAGAATTTTCTCAATATGTAGATGGATCTCTTCCTAAACCCATAGATGATCAAGTCACTCGAAGTGAAATCCATACTTGGGAATTGGTAGATAGGAAAGCCCTAGGAATTATTAGGTTAGGGGTTGATGACAAGATCCTTCATTAGATCATAAAATATGATACATCCAAGGAAACTTGGGATGCCCTTAAAAAGCTATATGGGAAAGTGACTGAGGAGGATGTCTACAATATTAAAGATGAACTTATCTCCCTAGATCCTAAGAAATTTGATTCCATTAAGGATTTTATCATTAAGGTGAGTGAGTTGAGAGTAAAACTTAATGATTGCGGTAGTCCCATTAAGGATGAAAGGTTAATTTATCTAATTTAGATTAAGTTGCCATCAGACTACTCCAAATTTGTCTCTTCTTTCAATGCCTCAAAGGCTACCCTAGGGGCTTCTTTTCAGAAACTCACTTTTGATGACTATATCTAGTTGTTAGAGGATGAACAAGCTAAGTTGATAACAATGGGGATTCTCAAGTCTTCAAAGTCTAAGACATTGGTGGCTAACAATAAGAGCTCCAAAAATCCAACTAGTGAAAGTTCAAACAAAGGCAAGGGAGAAAAGAAGTAGTGAAAAGATAACAAACAAGGGGACATAGAAAAGTTACCACCTAAATCAAATCAACAATAAGGAAATTTTTCTCCTAATACCAAAAAAAAGGGGGACAATAATTAGGAAAAGAAGAAGTGTGCCTATTACAAAAGAATTGGTCATGATGAACATTAGTGTTATCACAAGCAAATTGATGAATTGAAAAACATCATGAAGAAGCACAATGTTTCATTGCCTAATGCTTATAAGGAAAAGGGGTTTTCATCTTCAAATTATAAGAGAAAAGGGAAAGTTTTACTTGCACACACTATCAGTCAGGGTGAATGGGTTATTGACTTAGGTACCACACATCACGTGGGGGCTTCAAAGAGATATTTTTCTTGAATGAGACCTTTAGAGGTACATCACATCTTTGTAGGGGATGATACTAAAGTAGAAGTTGAAGGAAAAGGTGAATTGAGATGGAAAGTGGAGCATTCAAGGATGTTCTCTATGTTCCTAATCTTACTTCCAACCTTCTTTTAGTCTACCAAATCACTCACTATGGAGGTGGAAACAAGGTTGAATTTCTTCTAGGTTTAGTTGTTGTGAAAAGTATTAAAGATGATTCTATGGTTGCAATAGGTGAACCTGAACATGATTTAAGGCTTTACACTTTCTCTTCCTTTGTGTCTAAATCTAATGCACAAGCCTTGTTAATGCATTCGAATACAGAAAGTAAAGTGTGGCATGAGAGGTTTGGACATCTCAACTATAGGTATCTTCAATAGCTTAGCAGCAAGAACATGGTTCATGGTCTACCTCAAGTCGAGTTCTCAGATGGTGTTTGTTTAGGTTGTACACTTGGGAAGCATCCAAAAAAAATGTTTGACAAGGGGAAGTCCTAGAGAGCACAAAGTATTCTTGATCTACTTCATAGTGATGTGGTGGGCCCATTTCTAGTGCCATAATTTGGAAAGTCTCTCTATGCACTCACCTTCATTGATGAATTCCTACTCTTGATATGCTTGGGTATCCTTCATGGCTCATAAGAGTGAAGTGTTTGAACAATTTCTCACCTTCAAGGCTCAAGTAGAAAAGTAGTTAGAGAAAGCCATCAAAGTTCTTCAAACAAATAATGGAAGGGAGTATGTGAACTCAAGGCTTATAGACTTTTTTAATCAAGAGGGAATTGACCTTCAACATTCAGTACCATACACTCCACAATAAAATGGTGTTGTTGAATGGAAGAATAGAATCCTCAAGGAGATGACCACTTGCATACTACTACATAAGTCTCTTGATCAATTTTTTAGGGTTGAAGCAATGAATTGTGCAAATTAAATTTAGAATAGGAGTCCTCATAAACCTTTGGATGGTGTAACTCCTTTTGAAGCTTGGAATGGAAGGAAGTCTACTCTAAAGCACTCTAGAGTCTTTGCTTGTCCAACATGGGCACAAATACCTCAACAGAAACACAAGGCATTAGAACCTCAAAGTAAACCTTGCATCTTTGTTGGTTATGCAAACTCTCATAAAGCCTACAAGTTGATGGATCTAGAGACAAATGAATTTTTTTATGAGAAGAGTGTACACTTTGAAGAAAGTTGTCCAAGATTTACTTCTTCAAATTCCCTTCCTCCTTCATTAAAGAGAGTAACAATGATGAAAGTGACTTGGAAGATGTTTGTCCACAACCCAAATAGAGGCAGATAAATGAGGTTGGGGAAAGTCCTTCTACTTCTACATCTTCTTCCACTAGACCTAAATGGGCTCAAAAAACATTGGATGTATCAAGACCATTGGCAGAGAATCCCTTAGATACTAGGAAGACAAGATCACAACACAACTCACTCCCTCATGCTTATATTGTAGTTGCTTCTAATCCTCAATAATTCAAAGAAGCTTTAGGAATTATAGAATGGGATAAAGAAATGGAGGAAGAATACAATTCTCTTATGAGAAACAACACATGGGACTTAGTCTCTCTTCCTAAAGGAAGAAAATTGGTTTGGTGTAAGTGGATCTAACAGACCAAGTTTTTAGTGGATGGAAGTGTGGATAAGTATAAGGAAATACTTGGTGCAAAAAGTTTCTCTCAAATGCCTAGCATTGAATACACTAAGACATTTTCCCCAATTGCAAAAATGAGCTCCATTCATTTGACAGTAGCTATAGCTATAGCTTAGAGATGGGTTGTTCATCAGATGGATGTGAAGAGTGCATTCTTGAATGATGAACTTTATGAAGAGATTTATATAGAGTAGCCACAGGGGTTCATTCAAGCTTCTACTTTGGTTTGCAAGTTGAAAAAGTCTATCTATGGACTAAAAAAAGCTCCAAGAGCTTGGTATGCCAAGATGGATTCTTTCCTTCTCTTAGCAAGTTTCACCAAAAGTCATTCAAATTTGAATTTCTACATTCTTTAGCAAGATGATTCTCACTTGCTACTTGTGCTTTATGTTGATGGCTTGATCATTACATGGAGTACAACATCCATCATTGATAGTGTCAAGTCTACTTTGTAGGACAAATTTTCCATGCCCAACTTGGGTCTACTTCATTACTTCCTTGGTATTGAGATACAACAGCCTTCATCAGGGGTCACATTATCACAACCCAAGTATGCTCTTGATCTACTTGCTCAATTTGAAATGAGTGACTACAAGGCTGCATCTAATCCATTTCTTTTAGGAGTTAAATTAGAAGCAAAGTGTTCCACTCCACCTGTTGATGCATATAGATAGTTGGTTGGAAGTTTTATCTACTCGACACATGCACACCCTAATATATCCTTTGTAGTTTGCATGGTTTCTCACTTTATGCAAGAGCCACATGAAATTCACTAGACGATAGCCAAATGAATCTTACACTACATCCAGGGTAAACATACATATGGGATATGCTATTTAGCTAGTACTGGACTATAGTTAGTGGGTTATACAGACTCAAACTATGTTGGGGATCTTGATTCTCAAAAATACACTTTAGGATACATTTTTCATCTTAGTTCTAGCCCCATTTGTTGTTAGAGTAAAAAGTAGAACACTATTTTTCTTTCATCTACTGAGATGCAGTATCAAGGAGCTATCACTAGGGCTATAGAAGCTATTTGGTTACAAAATATTCTATAGGAGTTTGGTTTTGATGTACCTAGACCCATAGTCATACATTGTGGTCATCAGAGTTCCATTGAAATCTCAAAACATCTAGTGCAACATCAACACACAAAACACATTTCAGGTTCATATGCACTACACCAAAGAGCTAATTCATGAGCAAGTCATTGCATCACAATATTGTCCTATAGAATAGTAGATTGTAGATATCTTCATCAAGCCCTTTATGGAGGTTAAGCATCTTCATTTGTGAGATCTCTTGGGGGTGCAAGATTTTTCACCAAGGGTGGTCACATGAATCTTCTCTTCTTTATTGTACTTATCTCTTTTTTGGGGGGAGGGTTTTTCTCATGAGGTTTTCCCTCTTTCTTTTTGTAGAGATACTACACTGCATCAAATTATATGTAGAACATTTCATTTTTACAAGGGTACCTAACATGGCCTAGTACCTGGGACCCATCATGCATTTTCATCATAGCTTTCATGAGCTTAAGTGCATCCTCCTAAGTTGCACTTAAGGGGGGGTTTTAGTGTAAATAATTAATTATTATTAAAATTTACTTAAGTTTACTTAGGTTAATGCATTATCATATTAGTTTCCATATAGACACCTAGGAGTATGCATAGTCATATGAGTTGTCTTGTCAACAACACATGAGTTTTCACATTCACCTAAGTTGTCATGTTGACAACATAGTTGTTTGCACTCCAATTGAGCACATGGTGTCTACAACATCTCTTTATGAGATACACCTATGTAAGCTTATTCTCTCATCATTGCACAAACTCCTATGCTCAATGGAGGATAATACACTCTTGGTGGACATGTGCTTAGTTGTGAGGCTTATCACTTTGTTGACTCCTAGTCATTCTAGATTCCTTTATATATAGGAACTTCTAGTGTGTATTTATGTACATGATATTCATTCTTATTATTGTTATTATGATCATCCATTATTGGTCCATATTGTGCTAGTGCTTGAGCTTCTTGATCTTGGTGTCATTTTTACCTAAGGAAAATTCTTACAATAATAATAAAAAATATGAGAGTACTAACAAGTCTAAAATACATCATATTATTGAAGTTTTTGATTAGGTATGGTTCATTTCAAGAAAGGTAGATTCCTTTTTGATATATATAGTAAATTGCAGATGAAGAAGTTTGGACCTTGTAAGATCTTGAGAAAGTTTGATGGTGGTAATACATATGAATTTGAGTTACCTAATGACATGGATATATCTCCTATATTCAATGTTGCTGATTTGTATGAGTATCATGAGTTAGATGATAAAGTTGTTGTACCCGATGATTATCCTAAGAAAAAAATTGAAGAGGTTGACTAGATATCAGATCAGATATTTAGCAAGAGTACAAGAGGACAAGAGTTACTTTAAGTATTTGGTGAAATCGAAGAACAAACTAGTTGAAGAGGTTGACTAGATATCAGATCAGATATTTAGCAAGAGTACAAGAGGACAAGAGTTACTTTAAGTATTTGGTGAAATCGAAGAACAAACTAGTTGAAGATGCTACATAGGTATCTGAATTTGAGTTGGATTTAGCTCATGTTGTGACACTAGCATTATCCAAGATAATCATTTCTTTCAACACTAATTGCATGATGCAAGCCCATCCTAGGTTGTCTTTCTATCCTTCTCATCTTTTTCTATTTTACCTAGTAATGCCAATGTAATGCCTACCCTTAGTTTAGTTTTATCTTTCTTGTAGGATTCTAGGAGTAAGCCTAAGTCTAGGGGGAGTGGATGTAATGCCTACCCCTACTTGACTTTTCTATTGTATTGATGGATTCTTTTAGGCCAATTTTCTAAAAAAAAAATTATGATTATCGGTAATTGGTTACCATATTAGATTAAATGTATTTCATATTCAATTGATATGTGTGTTGAGTTACTAAGTTATTTCATTTATGCATGATTGTTCGACTATGATATATATATTTATGTAATGACTTTCAGTTAGATAAATGATTTTTATGTGATTTCTATGTATACTTACCCCATACTTTCATGTGTATGGTGTGTGTGTATATTTTTCTTTATGTTTGACATCTCTGATGTGGTTGAGGAAGGGAGTCATAGTCACCTACTAGTCAGGATCTACATGATGCACCACTTCCTACCATTTCTTATTTAGTTTAGAATATATGTATTTGTACATGCATGAATTTTATGCAGATTGTAGGTATCGAGTATTGGCTTCCTTGAATTGCCAAGATGAGTGTACCCTATCATAGTATTTCAATGGTATAAGTGGGGAGATAACTCTTGAGTCCAAAAATCCTAACCTAAGCCAATTGTCCTAGAAAATAGGACAAGTATTTGAGTCAGTTTCACCTATCTAAATTTGTCAAATGACATGAATTCATGACTTTGACCCTAGAATTTGACTTTTTTCTTTGACTTTTAGTTGAGATGTAGTATTTGGTTTTATGGATCTATTATGATTTGTTGTTATAATTAAATCAAATTCAAAGATAATTTAATGAAAATTTATAAAGAAATTTGATATGTTAATTATATTTAATTAATTGAGAAATTAATTAAATAAAGAATTAAATTTAAAGATTTTATTAAAGTTCTATTTTTGATGCATTTATATTTATTTAATTTAATAATAATTTATTTAAGAGCTTTATTTTAATAATAAAATCAAAATAATATTATTAGTTGAATTAATAAATATATTATTAAAGCATCTCATGATTTAATAAGAGAGAGATAACATAATTTAATAAAGTTTATTTTAATTAAATTGCATAAAGCTTAAATGCATGAGATTAAAATATAATAAATTAATTAAAGAGATAAGCTAATTATATAAATAAAGATATTTTGAATTGCAAAAAGTGTGCATGAAAACGTTAAAGATAATTAAATATTGAGAGATAATGATCATTTAGATCCTACTGGTGATTGCATAATCAAGACCCCAAATTTAGGGGAGAAATCTTTATCAGAGATCGAGAGATAATTTTGTGATTACACAGGTTTTGGAGGAGCAATTTTTAGAGCGGAAGGTTTTCAGGAAAAAAGGGGATTGTTTTGCGTGCTTCATGTGATTGTCGTTTTAGCATCAGATCTAGGTAGGATCTTGTGGATTTATTTGTATAGTAGGTTTCACTCTTCAAACTTCTATTTTCTCTATTTCTGTTGTGTTTCTATTTTTAGAATCTTTTCTAGGTTGAAACTCTTGTTTGCATATTTATTATTCTTTATTTTCAAAAATGTCTGTGAATAGATTTCATTCTTGTGAAATTATTGTTTGTTAGTTTAGAATTGAAACTCTTGTTCATTTAAATATCATTCTTGATTTTAGAAACATATGTAAATGAAGTTTAGTTTTGAAAACCTTGTTAGATGGATTTGAAGGGTTGTTTTGAATTGTGAAATCGGGATTTGGGTTTTAAAAATAAAACAAATTTTGATTTATAAAATTTGATTGGTTGGTTCAGATTTTTATATCGGATCTATATTGGAAAATGCATTAAAATAATTTATTTATAAAATAATATAATTACTACGTAATTTATAATTACTATGTAATTATATTATTAACTATATTAAAATTGCATGGGGGATGTTTTTTTTTTAAAAAAAAAATTATATAATAAATAAATAAATATTTAAAAAAATTTGGGGGTCCCCAACCCCCCACCCACTTCCCCTCCTCTCTTTATTTATGTCGTAGGTGTCTAGCTATGCACACAGTAGAATCTAATGTGGCAACAACAAGTACTACTACTAATGCAATAATACTATGTTGTGGTAGGCTACGGTGGCTACCAAGGATGGCAAGCCAAAATGCCTTAAATGCTTTAGTATTGTTTTTTATTAATTTTAATTTTTAAAAAATTTAATTATAATTTATTAATAATTTAATTAATAAGTTTTATTTAAATAAATATTAATTTAATTTAATTAATTAAGTTTAATTAAGTGTTAATAATAAGCAAATATTATTTAATAAAGTTTAAATTTATTTATTATGTTATTATGTAATGATTTTTTATTATTTATATAATTGTATTTATTTTATTCAAATAATCATTAATTATTATTTTAATAATTTAATAAATAATTATAAGTTTTAAATTATTTTATAATATTTAATTGTGACCCTTGTATTTTTATAAGTTACTGGTAATGATGTGATTTGATTTAAACTGGGATATGGGTTTAGTTGTCAGGGTAAATTTGTAAACCTTATTAGTAGATTGAAACCTAAACCCTATGATTAACATCAAATTGCATGATTGCAAAACTAAAGTGATTATGAATTATACTATTAGTTGTATGCTTTCTTGTCTATCAGGTTTGGGGTTGACTTAGTACTTTGACCAAACCAGGATGTTTACTAGAGGCTTGAGAGTTTTGTTTTTTGATGTCATGATGATGTTTTGATCATGATATTTTATTCTCAACCATGGTAATGTGTCTTATATGCTCTATGAGATGTATTGATCTATTGATTATTATTGATTTCCAGTGTTCTTGTGTGAAACTGAGGTGAATGATGTGACCTATCTGATATAACCTTTGAGTCTTCGATCAATTGTATTTGGATTGCTTTTTAGTCACTTGTATATGACTAAGGTGTTTGTATGATTTATTCTTGGTGATGCCATGTTATGACATGGTTTGGTTTATGTGTACTTGATTTTTGATCTATCCTATTAGGATGATCGCATTGGTGCAATCTGTGTGTATGATCAGTAATTTTTTAGTACTTGTTAGTTGTTTGTTTAAGAATTGATGTATGGTATATGGTCTTTTGAGATCTTTTTTATTTTTATGAGCTTAGGGTTGGTTATCTGTATGTCATGTTGGGAAGTGGCTTGCAATGGAGGTAGAGGCCCTAAAGAGGTTGACAGGTAACCCATTATAGGTTATTTAATTAGTGAAAACATTTCATTAAATGGGTTTAAAATGAATTAATAAGAGTTGTTTTTTTTCCTTGCCCATGCCTTGAGTGCTAGTACAGGCTAGGATGGGAGTAGAGAGGATGCTTGGTTATGACCATGCTTCATTAGTATGCTTGGTTCTAACCCAAGGATCCAAAATGTTTTGATTAGGCCTTAATCGTACTAACCATCTTGATCAAATATTTCCAATTTAAGTTAGAATTATTCTAAAAAGCCTCCCAAATAATTTATACTTATATATACCATTTTTTGAGTTATATAATATATCCCAAAACCATATATAGTTACTTCAGACCATCTATCATAACCAATGTCATACCACCCTTGAATTAGGTCTAATTATGCAAATTATACAAAGAAACCATCTAAAATACTTGACCTCCAAACTTCACACCCACAAATATTCCTTTTTTATGTTTCCAAACATCATATTTTTAGGTTTTTAAGTGGTGGCATATCCTTCTTCAAGATTAATCACTAAAACCTCACTTTAAATGCTTCAAAGTATGGCTTCCTCAATCTCACCCCTTATATCACTTTTAAACCCAACTAAAGGATCTAACATAATATAATCAACCTTCCTAAACACATGCAATCATAAAAACTCCCCCTTGTTCAAAGATCTAGGTTAGATCAATATATGACACCTTGAACATTTTCCTTTCACAATTGATCATTTACCCTAGGGTATCAACTTATCTTCACTACATTTCTAGTGTTAGAATAATCTATAATAAAATGTTACACATCCACTCTACAAGAAAAAAATATTATATAAAGTAGGATTTTGAGTCCACATAATGACTCTCAAACCCTTGTAAAACTATCAATTATGACAAAATTATGGCGAAACAAAAAAGGTGGCCAGAATTGATGGAAATTAGCTTTAGAATAAATTCAAATTGATTTTAACACCTTTTTATATCACTTAAAGGCCTATTCAAATCCAAAAATGAGTAATAATGAGATTTCAAAAGAAAAACATATTTATATTTCCTCTTAAAACATTGTGTTTCTTATATTCCTAAACCTTGATTAGATTGATCAGATACTTCCACTATTTAGATTTCCTCTTAAACTGTAGGATTTTTTTTGCTTCTTATATTACCAAGCCTTGATTAGATACTTCCAAAACACCTTTTTGGGTTTCAAGTGATTTTTTAAATACATATCATTGTTCCCAACTCATCTTAACCAAATGTAAAACTAAAACCACCTGTAAGGCCAAAAGTTCTCAAAAAAGTTTAAAAGTTTCTTAAGAACATTTCTTGCAAATTTTCAACTTTTGTGGATTTCCAACTATCCTAGAAAAAAAAAAAAAGGTTACATTTGACATCCCTACATCAAGTATGACTCAAAACCGTGAAATGGTCTCATACATTCAACCAATTTGACCCACATTGATAACTTTGGTACAATTAGGCAACTTTGTACCATAACTATGTATCTTAACCTTATAATCCTAACTATTACATCAACAAGCCTCAAGTATCTTTAGTACATCATAACATGATCGTATTGATCTTATTACACCTTATCTTGACCAAACATGTCACATTTACCAATGAACTCTTATTGGACCTTGGGTGCTCTTACACCAATTAGCTAATTGTAACACTATTTGTATCCCTACTTTGTGCCTCAATATTGTTATTTCTACCTTTCATGCAATTATATTGAATACAAGAACACAACCCACTTAGTAGTTATTTTATAAATTTTATTCTTTCTTAGTCTATTTAAAATTTGAATCCCTCTAGGTTTAATAAGTTAATTAGTTTTAATTATCCCTCATATTTCATGTGTAAGGATCATCCAATTCAATGGTCAAATGCTTTGAAATTTGGCTTTACTCGCAACAAGTAATTGGAAAGGGGTGCATAGTTCATTTGGATAGCTACAAGATATCAACCAAATGATATTCCACAAAAGTGATCAAGATGTGGGACTTATAGCTGGTGATCTACTAGATTGAAACAAAACATAGTGAGACATACTTATCTCATGCCACATTATTATTGAGGGAAATCCTAAGTAATGTGTTTCATAAATCAAATACATATGTACATGACAAAATACATCCTTGTTGGATGACTAAATTAAATTATTTCTTAGTAATCAATTCCAAAAAAACAATTATGACAAAGAATTGTAAACATATATTACAAGTATAATATATGTAATCCCAACATGCACTAAAAAAGGAAACCTTTTTATGGGGGTAAGTGCACCAAGTTGTGGTGCCAAAAGGGCGGTATAAGTGGCCACTTTTTTTCTTTTCTTTTCTGAAATCAACAATTTCTAAACTTTGAGAAGAATTCAAAGATAGTTACGCTCAAAATTTTAAGATATGAGAAAAAAGGTAGTAGTCCTTTGAATCTAGTTTCTAAAGTACTAATTTTTTTTTGAAAATGGTTTGGTTTTAGGTCCTCAAAAAAGGGGGCCGAAAGTGGTATGATTTTTTTAGAAAAAACATACCATAGTGCAAAGTGTGGCCCCCCTAAAATTTTAACATTTTTATTAAAATTATTTAATCTCTCTATTCAAAAGTTAACTAACACCATGTAGATTATCCTAGATTTTTTGGGTAATTTTATAATGTGTATTTTGTTTTTATGAATTTTGTAGCTGGACACATTCCAAAAAAATGAAATATCTATGTGCCCCCTAGAAATGATGGAAAACTAACCTAAAATCAATTTTTTTTTTTTCAAAGTGTGTAGAATGGAGTCTAATTTCTAAAAAACTAAGTTGTTGCAAAATTTGATGAACGAGTTAAAATCTACACCCCAATTAGTTCATGTTGGATTTTGAGAGAAAATGGACATAAATTCAAAAAAAATTATAGTTGAAAGGCTTGAAATAGTTTGAATTTGAAATAAATTATATGTTTATATAGCTAACATAGAGATCTACAATATCATGTAGCTTGAAGGAGAGAACACGAGAAAAATCAATCATTTTTTGTATGCTGGTTGGAAAGCATGTCTTAGACTAGTTTAGAGACTCCAAACCTTTGGATTGGATCCCTAAGAAAAATCCAAGCCTTAGGCTTGGTAGAATCCAAATCTTTAAATAAAACACGCTATAGTGTGCACATGCTACTTAAAGCATTTTTAAATTCAGGGTTGCATAGCGCACACACACTATTGCACATCTGAGCTATAGTGAGCACACACTTTGTAAGCCTTGTATTTCAATAGAGAAGGAAGGAGAGATGGAGATAGGGTAGAAAGTGAGAGATATTAGAGGATAGGGAGAGAGTAGGTGTTGGGAGAGGGTGAGATAGGGAGAGAGGGAGGGAGAAATGGATAAAAAGAGAGTAGGGGATGAGAGAGAGAGATAGGGGGAGATATGGGGAGACAAGGAGGGAGAGAGAGAGAGAGAGAGGGAGAGAGAGAGGGAGAGAGAGAGAGAGAGAGAGAGAGAGAGAGAGTAGGGGATGGGAGAGGGGGAAATAGGGGGAAGAGAGTAGGGGAGAGAGAGAGGGAGATAGAGAGTAGGGGATGGGAGAGGGTGGGATTGGGGGATAGAGTAGGGGATGAGAGAGTAGGGGGTGGGAGACAGAGAGTAGGCGATGGTAGAATGTGGGATAGAGAGAGACAGAGGGACAGATGGAGAGAGAGACACTAAGGGATGTGTGTGTGTGTGAGAGAGAGAGAGAGAGAGAGAGTAGGGGTGGGTGAGGGAGAGAGAGAAGGGGATGGGAGAAGATGGGATAGAGAGAGATAGAGGGAGAAATGGAGAGAGAGAGAGAGACAGAGACAGAGAGAGACTAGGGGATGTGAGAGGGTGGGAAAGGGGGGAGAGGGAGAGTAGGATTGGGAGAGGGAGAGAGAGAGAGTAGGGCATAAGAGAGGGAGAGAGAGATAGTAGTGGATGGAAGAGTACGGGTGCAAGAGGGAGAGAGAGAGAGAGAGAGTAGGGCATGGGAGAGGCGGTGTGTGTGTGTGTGAGAGAGAGAGAGAGAGATAGAATAGGCAATGAGAGAGGGTGGGATAGAGAGAAAGAGAGAGATAAATGGGGGGAGAGAGAGATTTTTCACATAATGTATATGCATTATATGAAAACACCAAAAAATAGTTACAAGAAAAGTTTGTGTCCCTACTGACCCATATTCTCTTTTTTGTTTGTTGTCTATTATACTATTTTGACTAGAAAACATAGGTTTCATGCTATTGGAAGCTAGAAAACACCAAATTCAATCATTGCATACACTATTTGAAGGGTTTTTAAACATTCTTTCTATAGGAAAGGTTAGTGAAAATTTTCTTTGTTACTATAGAGACAAATTTCATTATAATTTGACATGTTGTGTAATATACAGTGAATTTATTTAAATCTATATGTTTGAATGAATTTATATTTGGAAATGGTTAGAAATTTTAATTTATGAATAATTCGTTATAATTTTACAAATTGTTTAATAGATATTGCATATTCATTGAAGTAATTGTAATTTGTATATGTATTTGATTGATTTGTTATTTAAAAATTGTAAGTAATTTAGATGTTTGAATAATTTGACATATAGAAATCATCATCATGCCAAGGAAGAAACTAAAAACTCAAACAACATAAGAGAGGGAGGAAGATTTGGAAATTAAAAGAGATAAAATGAAACTACTACATGAAAAAAGAAAATTGCAATGCAATAATGAAGAATTGTCTTTTGAAGAGGAAAAAAAAACTACCAATACAAAGAAAAAAAGAGGAAGAATTGAAAAGACAACAAGGATGAATGAGACTCTTATGCTCAAGAAGACAATTGAATTGTGAAGCTACACCATCTTCCAATATTGGAGTCATATCATCATTGTCATGTTGAAGAGATGCTTATTTCTACATCCAAAAATTTACACACTCCATCATGTCATGTTGAAGGCACAACATAAACATATCAGGCAGGTGATATTCCATCTTTTGCATCTTATTGCCAAGGCACGTCATCTTCAGCTCAAGGTACCCAAATCACTCAACCTTATATTGACTTTCAAAATGTTGAGGGAATGGAAGAGATTATAACTCCTAGAATTAATTTTGGAAGACCAAAATATTTGATTGATATTGATACTAACATTTTAAAATCAATCCCTAACAAGATTAGCAAGCATACTTGTCAAAGAAAATTTAATCATATGTGGAGATTATTCTTTGAAGAAATAAATATGACAGCTCAATGCCAATTATTTGTTGAAATGATGAGGAATTTTAAATTTATTCCCATCATGTAGATTCTTGGGCTAAGAATGATGGATGATTCAAATGACAAAAATCATTGTAAAGAATCTAATGAGTGTGTATGACAAAGTTGGTTCTAAATCATGCACCAAAGATAGTAATATCACAAGACACATACTTACATCAACAATAGTGAGTACCCAAATGAAGAAATCTTGAACCATGAGAAAGACAAGAAAAACATTGAAAATTGGTAGAGGTACTCTAAGGAAAGCCATGGTAAGGCATGAGAGAGTGGAAGATCCAACAAAAAATGAGTTATGGACATTTAACGATAAACTACCATGAAAGGATACATAAATTGTGAAGCTTTGAAATCATTGATTGAAGATTTTTGGACAAATAACATGCATGTTTCCCCTAATCAAAGTGATTTTGTAAGAAGAAGGATTGGTATCCAAAATTGTGATCCACATGTGAAACATTTTTATGGACTCAACTCAGACAAATTTTTTTGCAAAATCTATTGGTATGTATCCTCAAATTTGAATAAGTTAAATATTTTTTGAGACGGGTAAACTTTTTTATGTGAAGATAAATCACACATGAACAACTTGTTGTTGTAGGATACATATTGAATTTTCTAACCATTTTGATGTTTTTAGACATATATGTGTATTTTTTCATTCTAAGTCTGTTTTGCAGGATTTCGACATGAATGAGCCACCTAGATCTTCAAGTGAATTCATTTCCAATATTTGATGTGAAATAGGGGATGATCAACAATTTTACAAGATTTCATGGTTGGATGGTACATTCTCATTTTTTGGTTCTTTGCAACTTTTACCAACTTGTGAACATATGGATAGTACACATGCAATTGGAAATGAAATGGTAGATTATAGAAAATATAAGATAGTGACATATGCTCTAAAACATGGGAAAATGGTAAAAGATGTGATTTCTTCATTGAAAATATTCTAGTGTATTAGTCCATGAAGATTTTTTGTGAAAATATTATTTACAAGTATGAAAGGCATACACATAGAGCTTGATGGTTACATTTGCAATTCAAGTTGTGCAAGGATACATTTCCACTGGATACCATTATTTCAGTTGTAGACTTCATAGAGAACTACACACTACAATCACAAAATGAGGTGCAAGAAAAGTATTATACTTCTCAACAGGTTTCCATATTTGTTCACATAACATTCATGCATATATGTACAAGTATTGAGGATGATAGGATTAAGATATTGAGGGAGTACCATTTTTGCATCAATGATGATCAATCACATTCTATGGAGTTTGTACATGTTTGTTTTCAACTATTTTTTGAAGATTTGGCTAATAGGGGTTACCATATCACTAGCACATTATTTTTTCAAATAATTGTGCATGTTAATTCAAGAATGCATGGATGTTCTATTGGTTGAGAAAGATGCACAGGTTGTTTGGATTCAATATATGTGAAATTTCATACAGGCTAGTCATAGAAAGGGAGAGCATGATGGTGCAAGCACATGTATCAAAAGAGCCTTAGCTTGTGAAGAATTATAGTACAAAGATTGAGCAACATTGACATATGAAAAATCCATTGTCCAGTGGTGTAATGCTATAATGGGTCTAGGTAAGGAAGATGAGTCTATAGTTTGTATTTTTTTTGGTTGATAGATAATACTAACATTGCACCATATGAGGATTGTTGCACACTGATAGTATCAAGTGTGTTGCACTATTTTAGAAGCTCTGATGCAAGTTCATGTAGTATCCACACACAAAAAATGACATGCTTTTGTCCATCACATACAAAAGAAAATTGGGATGAGTGTGAGTCAACTGAATGGGTGGAAAAATGGGATATATGGGTTTTGGACCCAATTGACACCTATCATCCCACACAAGCACTAGAAATGGTAGAGATGGATTCATCCATTGACTTTGACCACTTGTCTAATCTAGTGCAACCTAGTAATATATATATATATTTAATGACTGCATTATGTACATTTATCACTACAGGCCATGTTTTTGTTGTTATTACACTTGAAGACATCAAGAAGGGATGAATTATTATGCATCATTGTGTCTAGGCAAAATTTTTTTAGGATCACTTAGTTATAGATGGTGAAGGTTTAGAGTACCATAAAGCTATGGTGGTTTTGACCAGTACATGACTTAGATGATATTCTATGAAGAACCCTAACTTGTGATTATTTGAGGATTGACAAACAAAGAGGAAGATTCTTCATTATTCAAACCTTGTTGTCATGTCAAATATACTCTTGCTAAAATATGGAGGAAAATCACATTATAAGACTATTTGTAAGGTTCACAAGTTAGACCATGAGGTAATAGTTGAAACATTAAAATGTAGAGAAAATCCAATTGGTTCATTAGATTGAATATAATTACAAAAACATGGACCTCTCTCACTTTTTATGATGTAGAGTGTACAACTAGGTAGCTTTAAATGGACTTTCCTTATCTTTCATCAACCAAAAGCTACCAAATATCCAACCTTCTCATTAGTTTTTTGATGCAATGGAAAAGTGTGATGGGGCCCAACCAAGTTCACAATGTAAAAATGTATAAGGGAAAGGCAATGTTCCCCAAACCTAGAAAACAACAACTATCCTTTCTACAACTTTAAAAGCCTCCCAAAGACTATGGTGGATTTATTTAACATATCTAAGATTGATTAAAGTTATTTCAAATGATTTTAGACCCTCCACCCAATCCTAGCACTCAAATTCTTCAAAATTGCCTAGTAGGCCTAATTGCTCCCAAGTAGGTCTCCAACGAGAATGCTATGTTTTCTTCCAAACTCTCCAAAGGAATTCTCAAATAAAATAGGATTTTAGATACCCATTCCAGAATTCTTTAACATACCTCAACCTTAGTAGAGGTTGTTTTTGACCAACAAATAGATCCTCCAACTAGGCACCCTTTTTAAGCATAAAATAGGGTGGTTTTCTAAAGCAACTACTTGTTGCCCTTGCTTCTAATGCTCTAGACTATCAATAGTCTCCTTAAATGGACCCAATCAAAGGAATATTAGGTCAATTTGATGCTCCAACCTCTGCAAGTAAGAAACCCCCAAATTGGTCTCTTACAAACTCTCAAACCTAAAGCTTTCTCAATGTATGACTTCCCAAGCCAACTTCAATCAACTAAAAATTGATTCACCATCTACAAGGCATATGTAGACATAATATACATAAAATACCCCTCTCTAATGGATAGCCTTCTTTTTGTTGCTCCTTAGGCATGCATTTCATGCATGTACAACCACCTAAGCTCCCTTAGAGGCCTCCAACCATGCAAAATCTTGTCCAAACATTGTTAGAAGTATTATTTACATAGTAATATAGGTTCATTCCATGGGAATTAGATTCCTACATCCATGGAATGACCAATTGCTCCCTAAGTGCCAAAAACTTGCAAAAATTAATGAAAAGTTGCTTGTGATCAACACTTTTGGAAAAATAGATTCCAACTTCTCTTAATGCACTATAAATGGATTAGATATCATGCCAATTGATTCAAAAAACTATTACAACACTAAGAAACCAATGCAATCAAGAGAATACATACAAAATTGCACAAAAATGGACTTTTATTGCATTCTTCACCAATAGGTCATAAAATTGCTGATGAAATATATAAAATGCTCTACTTGTTGATCCTATGCCTTTACTAGGCTATATAGGATGAATTAAAACTTCCCCAACCATATTCTATTAGTTGGAATACATTAACAAGGTTAAAAAATTCAAATATCTTGAGCAAAACAACACTTAGAAGGATGAAACCAAAATAAAAATAAAGGTAAGTCAAATATCCTTCTTAGATAATCATTAGATTAGACCTACCAATCCATATAGTACAATAAACATACAAAAAATAGTAAAAATGGATTCAAAACTCAAAATCCTTTATTGTAATTTCTCCCAATCTGTACAATATTGATGTAGGAGCATCTTGGGTTTTCTTGGTGACTACTTTGGAGTTCATGGGAGGAGTCTTGGTAGTTTCATTGGAGGGTTTTTGGAATAGTACTCAGTTGAAGAAGGACTAGTGCTTAGAATGCTTTGGGAACTCGGCATGGTTTGAGAACTCAACATGGTCTAGCTACCTTGCTTCTGGAGATATGTTTTCTGGTCCCTATTGCAAGCTATATAACTAATTTTCCATAATGAGTTAGAGGATAAAAATTTCAAGGATTGAAGAGGGCCTAGAGTACTAATAATAGTTCAAAGTTAGAATTCTAATTGAGTCAAAGCTAAGAGATATTTGGATTTTACTTGGATATCAATTTTGGGAATTTAATTGCTATTGCAGGCTGACTTGTGGCGTTTAATTTATGTATTTGTATTTAATTTGTATTCTGTGTTGACTTGTGGCTTATATTGGTATAAGTAGGGGTTGTGGGGAAGTCTTTATTCAATATTCATCCATTGTGGAGAAGAGGAGGTGGTAGAGGAGCAAATTTGGAGAAGAGTTAGTAGCTGTGGCTTGGAAAACAAGGAGATTGCTTGGTGGACTTGCAAGCACAAGTTGAGATCTTCCTTGGGGATTTCTACCAGAGTGTAGATCTAGACTAGCTAGTGTTTGGATTAGATCTCGAGGGATCTTGTAGAACTATTACTTTTTTTGTATTTGACCATAATCGGGAAGGCCTTATAGCCTAGCACATTGCATGTAATCAGTTATATTTTATGAATATATTATTGTAATTTGGTATTAGATCTTGCATTATTGCTTCTTCTTGTAGTGTTTCCACTATGTGGTTGTATAGCTAGGGGCTGGGACATCTCCTTTGGGGATACTCCTACCTTGCACTATGTTAGATGGTATCTGAGTGAAGGATTTTCCCGAGGGTGTAGAAAAATCACTGAGCACTAGTACATTTTAGCAAATATGTGACTATGTGACTAAAAATTTTAGTCACATGACTAAAACCTTTAGTCATGTGAATAAAACTAATCACATTCTACTATTTCTTTGTAATTTACAACTATATGTGACTAATTTGATCAAAAAGTAAAATCACAAGATCAATTTAATAGAATGACTAAATAGACTACTATACATATGACTAAATAAGTGACTAGATAATTAGTCACCTAAGCACAAACTACTAAATAAACTAACAAACAAATGACTAAATAAGTGATTAGATAATTAGTCATTTAATGTACTTCCTCTCTTCACTTTTTCTATGGTTTATTTATCAATGGATTAGGTTGATTTTATTTTCTATAATTCATTCACAACCCTTGGATCTTTTCTTTGTGATACTAATTGTGGTTTCACTTTGAATCTACTAGGATACATCACACTTTGTTGAATGGCTTCAGAGATTTTATTCACCCTATTAGGAGATGTAGCCTCATTTGAAAATGAAAGGAGTCACTATATATCAATTACATCTAGATGATCTTATTTTTTAAGTGGTTTAATTACTGTCTTCCTTTGTCTCGTGCATTTTCTATAATGTTTTACTCAAAAAATAAATGCTTGTTTGTTTGGTAAATTAAATTTTAATCACTTTATAATGGATATCTATCTACAATTCTTTATATATATATATATATATATATATATATATATATATATATATATATATATATATATATATATATATATATATATATATATATATATATATATTGATTGTAGAAATATGATATTTAGTTTATTTTGTGAATTGTGAATTCCTAATTGATGTACAAATATGAAATCTTGAATCTTCCATGCACCTATTTGTAGTAAAAAGAAAATTTCAAGGGAAGTCTTATGACAACTCCAACATTGTGATTGGTGATGTTAACCAAATGTTATTTTAACTTTTGTTGTGATATTTCTTTTAAAATTCAACTACGTAATTTTTTTTATTCAAACTTATTAACCAATATTTCATGCATACTATTTCATACAAACCCATATCTAACAAAAATTAATAGAATGCTTAGATCTCTTTCTTTTAGATAATACTTATAGAAATGAAGTAATCAAATTACCTTCCTCAATAATAATAATAATAAATGAAATTCAAATCTAACTAAAAATTTACCTATAAAATACAAAAACACCACTACCAAATAAAATCTTCCTCGTTAACGTAAATCATTAATGTAAAGGAGAATTATTTTGCAGGAGCTGATCTTGTTCACCCAAAACTAGCCTGCTACTTGCTAGCTTCTCCCACCAAGAAATTGCAACTCCATAGTGTCATTTCCTACACCAAGTACCAAAAAACCCTCCACCATGCATTTTGCCTCCTCTATGTGTACATATTTGGTTGTGTTCGAACCCTAAATCAAAATCAAAATTCCTCTAAATCAAGCAATGGATTGCTTCAAAATACCATGTCCCAATGAGGTCAGGTTGGGGTAGATTGCGAATAAGTATGTTCCAGTTTACATGAAATTTTGAGATGCAATCGCCTCTAGCTTCTTAACAAGGGGACAATTCTAGTGTTGTAAGTATATATTTGACCTAGATCTAATTGCTAAAATAAAATATGTTTGGAGGATTTTTGTTTGATTAGGTTTGTTCCTGCATAGCCCAATTTTAAGTTACAATGTATTAGATTTACAAAGTTCATTGCATAGTATGGTTTTTCATCATTTTCCCCTTGGATATTGTCTATCTATGACTAACAAAAGTTACATATTTACAAAATTATTATTTCTTCTCAAATTTACTTCCCAAATTGACCCTGTGTGAAAGGTAAATGATCAATTGTTCTTTTTTGCTCATTTTGTCTACTATGATCACAATCCAATGGGTTAGGCTATTTATTTTTATAAATATATTTTCAGATCAAACTGTCATTCAATGTTATGATTTCTTTTATAATCCTTGTTTTTTTGGATTAATTTGATTCCTTTTAATGATGGAGATACTTCAAATTTCTTCCCATATATATTACAACTTTTCCTATTGAGTAATGGGTTATAGCTAAAGGATACATATTTTTTGTAGTGAAACTATGAATATTTTTATGTTCTCCTTCACTATCTATTGATGATGGATCATGGGGAAATAATTATGTTGCTTAGGTTGTATGTATGTAGGTGCCTAATAAATTGTGTCCCATTACACACACACACACACACACAAAGAGAGAGAGAGAGAGAGAGAGAGAGAGAGAGAGAGAGAGAGAGAGAGAGAGAGAGAGAGAGAGAGAGAGAGAGAGAGAGAGAGAGAGAGAGAGAGAGAGAGAGTATTTTGTCATTGGTATCAAAGGTTGATGATCAAGGTTGTATAAAGTTAAACATTGAGGGATTACTCAAAGAAATGATGAATTGGAATGAAATTATTATCAAGCTATTGATTATTCGTTAGACCTTCATTAGATGCTTACTTTTTTCATTGAATTGCATGGTTTTCTAGTTGAGCTATTTAAGTTGCTTGTTGCATGCTTGAGCTATTTGGTTGTTTAGTTGAGTTACTTGAGCTACATGGATGCATGCTTGAGCTACTAATAGTGACATGTCATCAAGTGTGTTAAAAGAATAGACTCTTATGAAATCTCATTGTAGTGACTTTTATTGACATTTCAAATACGATGGCAAATCTAAATATGGTTAATGAAATTGATCTAGACATATGTAGATGGAATTGATGGCCTTCCACCACATTTTCCACAACTTTCAAACTATGATGGTTGTTTTTTGATGAAGAGAACATCTAATAAAAGTAAAAAAAGTGGTTCTTGATAGCTACTGGTTGTAGTTGGCTCTATAGGTTTCATGTTTGCGTCCCCAAAAAATTAAAGTAGAGAAGGTGTGTTTGTGTATTTCTATATATTGTTAATATGTAAATTAAGATCTCTATCTATAGACACTAAACCAATGGTGAACTAGATTGGGTATCCTATACAAGATATCTATTATTGTCAAAATAGACATGACAAAGTTTAACCTTTACATACTTGCAAGAATAGAAAACATGGTGGTGATAAGTTGTAAATTAATGCCATTCATCACAAAAAAAATTTGATATTTCTTCCTTTTTACTGGTCATGAAGACTTCGGAGAAATTTATTCCATTGAAACTATGATGCTCTTCTAGCAGTGAAGGCATAATCTTGGTAATTAAAGCTGGAGTTTTGAATGATTCCACTTTGGAGTGCAATAAAAACCTCTACAATGTAAACACTATAAAAGCCTACATACTTCATAGATCATTATGAGAAATTGCTAATGATAGGAATCCATATCTTAAGGCTTGTTGATTTAATATATTTAATATATGTAATTATGTTGTTTATGAAATCACAGGCTTAATATAGCTTATGAAAAGTATATTGTTTATGAAACCATAGGCCTAATAATATCTTGTGAAGAAAGTAGCATAGCAATATTTAGATTTCATGTGAATTTCAAAATCATAATTTCATATCTAAAATAACTATGTTGTATATTATGAATGTGGTGAGGGTTTTCTTATTTTATGAAATAATAGTTTGCAATCCTCTTTGCACATTCTCAATTTTTATTTTTTTAGTGTGGTTGCATGTTGGAAGGCATTGCTATCGACCATTTTGACATGTATCTTTTTTTATTAAATAACATATTAAAGCTATGAATAGTAATGGCTACAATTATGTTAAATATTTATGATCATTATTTTTTTTAATGGATAAAAATAGAAATTAAAATAAAACCAACACTGTAGAAAATATTTGTAATGTGAGTGTACCCAAACTTTAAGCAACTTGGAGAATGTATATATGACTACTGGATGCAATTCTAGCTAATTATTAATGGTATGCTTATCCAATAATAAGATAGGATTGAACAAAGTACATATCTTATCAATGGTATGCTTATACAATAATAAGACAAGATTGAGAAAAGCACATATCTAATAAATTTATAAAATATTTTTGTGTGTTTTAGGCCACATTGAGAAAAAATAATAAGAAATGGATATAATGTGCTAATGGTTTTGGTACCATACATAAGCATGCAGGGCAATTGGAAGATCATCTCAAGATAAATACAATATAATGAGGCATGGTTAACTTAATTCTTTTAGACAATGGAAGATCATCTCTGGAGAATAAGTTTCAGATTTAATTTTAGAATCTGTATCTAGTCCTAATATGTTTATAGATTTTGAGTTTCAGGGTTAAGGGTTCTTGTAGTCAAGATTTCCATCTCTAGCAGATGATGTATTTTAGTTCAACAAGGGAATGTCATTATCTTTGTATTTACCAAAATAGAATTATCTAGTTGAATCTTCACCATCAAATCATCTAAGCTTTGTGCAGAGTATTTAGCAAGGAGGAAAGAATGGTTCATCAACTACATGTGACAGAAAATCTTAGTCTTCTTTAATTAATAATTTTGGAAAATTTCTAATGGAAGCTTACCTTTTAAACACTAGGATGATGTTTGAACCAATTCATAAGAATGTACATCATACTAGTTCAAGTCCCCTAGCTGTTGGATAGAATTATGGAGCGAATACATCCACATTCAACCCTGCAAGGATCCAATCCTCTATTAAACTATCATCAGCTACAAATAATTATTTTGACCATGATCTCACTTCTTCAAGCTATCCATTACACCTAGGAGAAACTTCAAGTTATCTATTAGTGGAGGATAATCATCTAAGAAAAGAAATGGAATCTCTAGAGGAGGGGCTTCCATCACATTCTACTAATTGGTAAACAAGTCTATCTTATACAATGAGAATGCATCCAACGGACAAGAATTCCATTTTATAGTCAGTGGTTAAACATTAGTTGTATTGAAAAGCTTTGGTTTTAAATTTGATCTTGGCTATCTTTGTTGAGTTTTGTCCTATTGATGACATAGATTCATGAAAGATGAATAAAAATAGAACAAAGGCGGGCCAACTTTTATTGTTTTTAATAGTTTGATTCATAAAAATGTTTCAAGGTTGATATTATCTTTGTTAACTATTAAATTATCTATGTAGGATGTGCATTTGTTAACTAGATAAATGGATGTGTTAGCTATTAACAAATTACATGGAGCTTCACAATGAAGGTAAAAATTGTGTTTTCAATTGTTAATATTTCCTTTAGTGGGTGCTTATTTTTTATATAGTTCTCAAATCTAAACTACATTTTAGCTTACAAATATGTGTTTTTTTAGGGTTGCAATCAACATTTGACTATATGGTTTGCAAAGCCTAAAAGACCCAAAGTTGGAGATGCAAGGTTCAAACTTCTATTTATATTGTCACCTAAAACATGTTACATCAATATGTATCTTAAAATACTAGTGTATTCCCAACTTATTTTAGGTGTTAATTTTTTTGTTATATTATCTAGAAATGGCCCTATGTTTAGAGGACCAGGCTTTGGTGCTAAATAATAGAGGCCATTTGGATCCAAGTAAGCCATCAATAATTTAATTTGTTTAAGTTGGAGGCTTCAAATAATGTATTTAGTAGAATGATTTGTGTTGCTCGTGTAGGCCTACTATGAGTGGTGGAGGCCACACGTGATGATAGGGTGCACCTGAAAATTGGCAGCCTAGGGGTGTAGCAAATATGAGCATACCATCCCCATGAGTTGGGTAACATCCATATAGTAGGCCATCAACTCCTAGTGGAAGATCATGACTTGTAGGAGGACATTCACCATTGGTAAGGTTATTTGATTATTACTTTCTTGATTTTATATGTGTGTGTGTGTGTGTGTGTGTGTGTGTGTGTGTGTATGTATATATATATATGTATATATATATATATATATATACATACATATATATATATATATATATATACATACATATATATATATGTATGTATATATATATATATATATATGTATATATATATATGTATATATATATATGTATGTATATATATATATATATATGTATGTATATATATATGTATGTATATATATATATATATATATATGTATGTATGTATGTATATATATATGTATGTATGTATATATATATGTATGTATGTATGTATGTATGTATGTATGTATGTATATATATGTATGTATTATATTATAAACATTTGGGAGTTTCCAATAATCTCATTAAGGAGAGTTGTATCATTGTTTAATGTAGACATCAAGTGTAATGTACATGTTGGGTCTATTGGTGGCCCCCAAATTCTAGTAAATGGCCCTATTGAAGGGCATCTTCATGTGTCTTCTCTAGTAGGAGGCTCTACAAGGGTGACTAACCCTTCTCCGTAGCAGGTATTTTTTAGGATTTTGTTTTTATTTTTGTATCAACCAATTGGTATGATACATTTTAATTTGATGATTTTTGATGAGGATTTGCATTTTTTGTTTGCATTTAGAAATGGTTTGGATAGTATTTTGTTTATGACATTTAGTCATATTTTGGATATTGTCCTTGACAGGGCTATAATTCATCTTCTTTATAGCATTAGACTCAAGTTTAAGGTTAAGGTTGGTTACCACCAATACAAAAAATACACCAAATGTAGAAACAATTGCAACCACCATTCCAAAATCAACATCAATCCATAGTCTCATTCATAGTTGCAAAAAATTGCAGCGATTATTGAATTTGCAACAATATGGTCAACATGTGCAATCCTCTTAACTACATAACCAACAACCAACACAATCTCAATTAAAAATACAGGTCCAACCGTCTTTACAAAAATATCATCAACATGTGCAACAATACTCACAACAACATGCCCAACAACCCACACAATTTCCTTCACAATTGTAGGCCCAACAGTCTTTGCAATAGTATGGTCAATAGTTGCAATTTTCACAACAAAATGTTCAACAAACCCCATTTGGTCATGCACTAGATTCATAAAAACCATCTAAATATGGGTAGTTTCATGTTTTTCAATCTCTAATCTAGCTAAGTGTTGCTTCCTCTCTTTAGAAGATTCCTTCCCAAGCTTAGCAACTATCACAACAATAGTCGATGTAACAAATATCACAATAGAAACCCTCTAGTTAGCTATTACAATAGCAAGTGCCTACTCTGTAAAGAAATGTTCAACCCCAACAACACTTTTCATTTCAATAGTAGATCTAGTTGCATTTGGTACTAGCACCTTTAGTGTAGGCTTCAACTCAATCCTAGCAACAACCACTCTTGATGCACCCTTAGCAAAAGCAAGTGTAGGATAAACATTGTTAATAAATGTAATGACTCAAACTAATTTAGTGAATGTGAAATATCTTAAGAATACTTATTCATGATTTTCATTTTTGAAGGTTATTATCAAGTGGCTCCAACACAATAATCTAGACTGCAACAAGTCAGTAATGCATTTATGACTTAGCTATTGATTTATTTAGGACTATTAATGTGGTATAATATTAACATCGTTATATGTTGTTGATAAAGCCATAGACATTCTCAGCATAGTCGCAAGGAATTGTGACAACTAGCTCAAACAGTGCACTTTTTGTGTCTGGTAAAACCAAGACTATTGCAGCTATCACACTTGTTAGTGCCCCTAGTTCTACACCACTAACTTGTGTCTAGACAAGGCATACTTCTCTAGAGGGATACAAGTATTATTATAATAGTGTGACATGTGAAATCAAGGTTTTAAGCAACATTCTTTTATTCAATTTTGTTAGCTTCACTTGAAAGTTTTTGATTAATGTTAGACATTTAAATTATGCAACTTGCTTAGTAGAGGCCACTCTTTTAAGTTAAAATGCTATCATTTGAAAAAATAAATGATATAATTTCTTATAGTTTCCAATTTATGTTATCTTGAAACTAGTAGTCATGCCGACAACATTTGAGCAACAAAAGCAACTACAACATCCTCAGCCAGAACTGCAACAACCTCATCAACAACAATAGCCTCAAATGTTGCAACCCCAACAACAATAATAGCCTCAGATGCAATAGTCCAATGCACAACAACAACCACAACTTCAACAAACCCAACAATAACATTAGCCTTAACTAAAAAAAATTCAATAACTTGTTCAACCTTTATTATCAACTATGAGTTTCCTTTTATATGATGTTCCATGTGGACCATAGTAGTAAATATAATAGTAATTTGGTACTTTAAATTTTGATATGAATTTTTACATAGACCTTTGTGTTAACCAACAAAATAGAGAAACTAAGTTTTCAATAATCTATAAAACCCCTTTAGCCTCTCTGACATGAAATCTTACAATTTGTCACCTCCAAACAATGTGGGTGGAATTAGTTGTCCAATTTTTAAAGATAACTTATTTTAACAATAGAAATATAATTCATGCCTATGAAACACTTTGCATGTTTCTTTGTGCTTGTTGATGTGGCTTCAAGGAAAATTTTGAATTTTTATATATTAGTAATTATTGTTTTGATGTTCTTGATACATTTTTACTTACTTCCTTTTGGCTACTATTACTCCTAAAAATAAACTGTTTTGTGCCTTATCTGTGTGCAATGTTATGTGGGCTTAGTAGTCACCATTTTATTTTAAAATAAAAAATACTTTATAATCAATTTTTTTCATCTATTCTTTCCTTAAAAAATAAGCATTTATTTTGTGTAACTGCATGGTCAAAGGGTGGATGTAGAATCTACAGCTACAACTACATGTTTGATGCATGACCTTGGTAATGTTACATCAAAATTTAAGGTGATACTTAAAATCATAAGTGGAAGAGCAATGCTTTTACATGAATGAAGGCACTTGACTATGTAGATATTGCAAGATAAATGATCTAAGAAAAGCATAGATTCTAATGTGCTCCTTGCAATACTTGATATAATAAAAGATAGGATTGAAAAAAACTTCAAGTCATCTAGCTCTAGAACTCCTAATGCTATACACATTGTATGATTATTCTTCAAAGGGTATTAGCTCAATGGAGAGCACATGCTTTTAAAGTAGGAGGATGGTGGTTCAATTCTATCATGCCCTATTATAACTAAATATACTATTAAATATGCTACTAAATATACTAATTATGTGACCAAATGGATCACTACATATAAAACTAAATATATGACAAAATCAACTTTCAAATTTACAACTAAATATGTGATTAAATATACTATTAACTATACGAATAAATGTGTGATTAAATCAACGATCAAAAATAGTGACTTAAATTAGTCAAGTGACTAATAGTAGTTAATATGCAATCATTTATAACACTACTAAATATACTACTAAGTGATTTTAGTCACTAATTTTGATTAGTGACTAAAATATACTAATAAAAATGAGTCAAGTGACTAATAGTAGTTAATATCCTATCAATTATAACACTACTAAATATACTACTAAGTGATTTTAGTCATTGATTTTGATCTGTGACTAAAATATACTACTAATTTAATACTATATTTAGTAGTATATTTAGTCACAAATCAAAATTAGTGAATAAAATTGCTTAGTAGTATATTTAGTAGTGTTATAAATGATTGGATATTAACTACTATTAGTCACTTGACTGATTTTAGTAACATATATACTATTTTTGGTGGTTTTTTTGTCACATATTGTTGTTTTTGTACTAGTGGAGATTGTGGTGGTTTGCACCAAGACTTGGGTGGAGAAGTAGATCTGATTTGATCTTGATCTAGTAGTGTATTTTCTCTTTGGAGTCCTAGATCTCTTGGTTGCAAGTGGTAGACTATGGTTCTGACTTAAATTGCAAAGAGCTTGCAGATGGATGTGAAGATGGATGAATGATCCTAGAGAGTTTGTTGATTGTAGATTTGTGGTCCTAGACTTGTGATGTGGTTCCTAATTGTTCATGTGAGGTGGTAGGTTGCAACCTAACTTGCAAAAAATTTGAGGTTTTCATAAGGAGCATTGGACGGATTTTTTGCAGAGGATTTATGAAGATCTTGGGAGATGGCTCCAAGAGGATTGGACCTTGAGATGATTGTGAATTTCCATGATGTGGTGGAGAGAAATTTTTCTAAGATATTTGCTCGAGTTGAAGCTAGTTTGGCTGATTGAGCTAAGAAGGTGGTTGCTCAATTTGAAACTAGTTCATATGATTAAGATAAGGATAGGATAAGGAAGTCATTCCATAGATTTTTGTGGAGCTAGAGTTTACCAATATGGAAGAGAGTTGTTTGGCTAGTTAAGAGACTTGTTCATGAGAGCATATGACATAGCAAGGTTGAGTTTGGTTTTGTTGATCAGATTGTGGATTCTACTATAGAAGTTGCAGAGTAGCTAGAGGTTGTTGCTAAAGATATTCCTAACCTTGTTGATGCTAGGATAGAGTTTGGTTTTCATTATTAGTTGGTTGAATCTTACATGGAAATTATAGAGTGCTTGATTGTGGATGATCCAATTGCTGTTGGTGGTGAGTTATGTATTGCAGAGCATCTTGCTATGAGCAATGAGATTTCTAGTGTTGTTAGTTTGGCATGTGTTGATGGAGATATACATGTTTCTACTGATGTTGAGTTTTTTGTTGCTGATGTTGGGTTTCTTGCTATTGATATGGATTCACTAGTTGTTGATGTGGTTGAAGGTTTGTTGTTGAAGCATTATGTTTAGTTTTTTTCTTGGGTGTGAGCATGCTGATCAGATGGTTGAGATTCTGGTGTTTGACAAAATGATATAGGTGTAGATGATGTGAAAATTGGTTTTCTTGTCCCTATTGGAGTGGAAGCCTTTGGTAAATATGAAGTTGGTTGTTGATCTTTCTTTGGGCATCAAAGTGTGGGACACAATTTTCTATTTACCTAGAGAGTCTGATGTAGGAGCATCTTGGGTGTGCTTGGTGACTACTTTGGAGTTCATGGGAGGAGGCTCAGTAGTTTCCTTGGAGGGTTATTGGATGAATACTTGCTCAAAGAAGGACTGGTGCTCAACATGCTTCAGGAACTCGACATGGTGTTTGGTTGCTTGGCATGGTCTGGTTACCTTGCTTCTAGATATATTTTTTTTGGTGCTTGTTGTAGGCTGTATAAATAATTTTCCATAGTGAGTTAGAGGATAAAAATTTTATGTATTAAATTGGGCCTAGAGTAGTAACAATGGTTCAAAGCATGAGCTCTAATTCAATTTTATCTAGGAGATATTGCAATTTTACTTGGATATCAATTTTGGGCATTTAATTGTTGTTGTAGGCCAACTTGTGGCATTTAATTTATATATTTATATTTAATTTGTGTTATAGGCTGACTTGTGGTTTAGATAGCTATGAGTAGGGGTTGTAGGGAAGTCTTTAGTCATTATTCATCCATCATGGAGAAGAGGAGGTGGTAGAGGAGAAAATTTGGAGAAGAGCTAGTAGCACATTTGGAGATTGCTTGGTTAGCTTGCGAGCACAAGTTAAAATCTTCCTTGGGGGTTTCTACCAAAGTGTGGATCTAGACTAGCTAGTGTTTGGATTGGATCTTGAGGGATCTTGCAAAACTATTAATTGCTTTTTATTTGGCCATAACCAGGAAGGCCTTATAACCTAACACATTGCATGTAACAAATTATATTTTATGAATATATTATTGTAATTTGGTATCAAATCTTGCATTAATGCTTCTTGTTGTTGTGTTTCCATTGTGTGGTTGTATAGCTAGGGGCTAGGACATCTCCTTTGGGGATACTCCTACCTTTCACTATGTCAAATATGCCCCTTCAGACCTCAAAAATGAGGTATTTATCCATCCCAAGCCTATTCCAATGGTTACAACTATCCTTTCCAACCAAGTTACATTTTTTAGCAACTTTTACAACTTTTCAATTTTGCAATTTTGCACAAAAAGTACAACTTTTGCAAAGTTCACTAGATTTCACTTCTAGGACTTGGAAAAGGTTCCCAATTATTCAAAAATAACTGAAAACACCAAATCCTAGGCTATCTTAACAAAAAGCTCAAAAAGACCCAATTTTGCCTAATTAGCAACTTTTTCTCATATCTTGCACAAAGTGACCTAAGCATATATCTCTTGTACATATCTCTCTCACCATTCATCATGGGATCAAATTATCTAGTTTGTTAGCTCAGAGTGGCTAGGAAAACCCTAGTCCCAAGCTTGTCCCATCTCATTGACCACTTGAATTTTCTTGGGCACGCCAAATGGAATTGACCCTAAGAGTCACTAAATGCTATAGGATAGTGATCTTTGACAAAAAATATTGTAGAGATAATGTGAGGTATGGATGAAATTCTAAGTGCTATAAGATTGTGTTGTTGATACCTACAATAACCTCTCTCTCTTTTTGGAGATTGTATTATATTTTTATTTTGTGGCCCCATCTTGCGTGATGTTGAAACTTGTAGTGTTGACCAGTACAAAGTCACCAACTAGTGAATCTCTGTCACTGTGCATCATGGGATTAAGCTATCTATTTTTATAGCACAAAGTGGCCAGATAAACATTATTCCCAAGATTTTCTTGTCTCATTGATTGCTGAAACATTCTCAGGCACAGTGAATGAAATTGACCCTATGAGTCACCAAATGCCATAGGGGAACGATCTTTGATGGGGCATATCTCAAACCTCATGCGAGGTATGGATGAAATTCTAGGTGTTGCAAGATTTTTTTTTTGACACCTACAATAATCTCTCTCTTTTTAGAGATTGGATTCTATTTTGATTTTTCTGCCCCATCTCAGGTGATGTTGAAACGTGTAGTGTTGGCCAGTACTGTAGACACCTAAAAACCTTTACAAAATAAAGTATTTTTATTTTCTAAAAAATTCTTGATGATATCATCATTAATTAATTAATTAATTATTTAATTAATTTATTTATTTTTATGCCATTAAATCCCTTTATCTTAATTAAAAATATTTAATTAAGGAATCCCTCCCAAAAATGTTTAAATCTTATTTAAACATTACTTTCTTATTTATTAATTATTTAATTAATAAATTGACCAAAAAATCCAAAATAAATAAAAAATTTATTTTTTGCCCAAAACTTGGCCAATTTCCTTAAGACCACTAACCTCTTCCAAAATCTTCTAATCCTTCTTTAATTTTGATTAAAGGCTAATCCCATCATTTCCTACCCCTAATCCCAACTCAAAATATTTAATTAAGATTAAATATTAATCCTCATGTTTATTAAAAAAGTTTTAATAAATATCTCCTCAACCCAAACCCTTGAAATAAATGAAACTTTATTTATTTCTTAAAAATCTAATTTATCCTCATCCTAAGAAGTTCTAGACTCTTCTAGAAAGTCTTCATCCTCATCCTAGGAAGTTCTAAACTATTCTAGAAAGTCTTTATCCTCATCCAAAGTCTAAACTCTTCTAGAAGATGTCTTTAAACCTAATCCTAATCCCCTCCTAACCTTGTCACATTTCCTAAAAATGGGTTAAGTTTTACTAACCCAAGCCAAAGTTAACAAATATCTCCTCATTCACCCACCCTCATTAAATGCCATCCACTTGCCTATCCGTAAGCTAATCCTAAACCATTCTAATCCATCCTCTAATCATTTGCACAATCCTAAGCAAGCTTAAAACCCTCCTTATCAAGCCCAAGTTGAAATTACTCTCATCTCCCTCAAAATATCTCAACCATAAAACTTTATGAAGCCCACTAGGCCATAAATGACTCTTCCAAGCCCTTTTATTGCTCTTACAAGCCATTATTAGGTCTTTATGAAGATTTTATCCCTTGAGCCTCCTTTGTTGACTCATCCTTCCCCTTTCCTCCATTCTCTCACCCTGTGACATGTGTCACTCCCTGATTGGCTGTAAAGAAGCACAATCTACGTGCTCTCCTCTCATGCAATCTGAGCCCTCCATGAGTTTTTCCCCATCCTTGCATCCTAGCCCTTGATCCCTCAAGCCCTTTGCCTATTTAAGGAATCCTCTCCCAAGCCATTTTAACACAATCTATGAAATAAAGTCATAATGCCATTTTAAGAATCCATTTTACATCAAAACCATACACTCACACCCAAATTCCAACTTTATTTGAAGCCCTTTTTGAAGCATAAAGCTTGAGCATACATCCTATCTATTTAGACAAAGCTACTCAACAAGAGAGCTTCTCATTGAGAGAGCCCATTAATGGATCATATTCTCAATTAAGAGCTCATCTTAGTCTATCTTGAAGTTTATGAATTTTGTTTAGTTTGTAGAAGCTTTATTTAAATTTGGTTTCTATTAGCATACTAACATTTCTCATATACATTTTGGAACGCCCGGTGGGACCCCACATGGGTCATCTTCATTAGCTTTTTTAGTCAAGTTTTGTATGTCATTTGCTAATTTTGGCTAATTTTGTTTTTTTTTTTGTGATTGGTAGGATTGTATAAATTGGTTTTGTAGGTCCACATGAGCATGAAAAAGACAAAGGAACTCATAATCTATCTCATAGTGTTTGCAGATTTTTCAAGCTTATAGGTGGACAAAGAACTTGAAATTCTTCTTCCTCTTCTTGTCTATATTCTTCTTATTCCATCTACTTCTTCTTCTTCTTCTTGTGGGAGATCTTGGCCATTTCTTTTTTTAAGGAAGCAAAATCCTACACACTTCTTTTTAGTGCTTAAAATGAACCCCCAAATCATACTTAAATCCATTAAAAAATTAAAAATTTGCAAAAAAGAAAAAATCTTTTAACAAGTGAAACTAAACCAATCCAATCATTTGCATCCTTGCAACATCAAGGTTTTAGATGCATTCATGCAAAGTTAGGAACACTTCATTTTTGGGAATTTAAAAAAAGAACTTCAAGTTTCCATTTTAAAAGGTTCAAAATCAACACTAAGTTCACACTAAAATCTAAATCAAACTCAAAGCATCAATAAAGGATAAAATGAACCTCATTTGCAAATATTTTAAAGTTCTTTTAAAAATCTCACGAAAACTAAGAGTCCTAAATGGTTGCCAAAAATTGTCCTAAAAGCTTTGTTATTTGTTCCAAGCAAATGTCTTGTTGCAAAATCTTGAATGTTTCTTAGGATTTTCATGCATCAAAACAATCTAGGAATATCATTTTTGGGCTTAAAATATGCAAACTAGAACACAAAATCTTGAATGAAAACCAAAGTCCAAATAGTCATTTTCACTTTTGAGTCCAAAACAATCTTGAATGATCTAAATTTAAAACAAAGCACTTCAAAGTTCTTAAAACAACACACAAAATCTCAATCTTGAATGCTCAAAGGAAAAACTTGAATGTTTAATCACTTGTCTTTGAATGCATGTTGCTAAAATCACTCTTGAGTGCCATGGATTAAAATCAAGTTTTTTTTTTTTTTATGAATGCATGATTAAAACAACAAATCCAATCTTGAATGCAAAAGGTCAATTAATCATTATAATATCTCACACTTCATTTTTTGGGGCATAAAAAGAATCTACATTCTAGGAAATTCCTAAATTATAAATACCAAATAAAGAAGCTTTAAGTGAGTTTGTAGTTGGACTCACCCTCTTTAATCACCCATCAATTTAACCATTGGTTACAATCTCAGTGCCATCTATGGGGATGGGTCTACCTAAGAGGGTGTTAAGTGCTCCACAAAGATCAAACTCCACTCACTTGTGTCTTTAGTGGTTTTTCTAAGTTAGAAAATTCCTTGAATGCGCATTAATCTCGCTCACACTTCATTTGGGCATAAAAATTGGACAAATCTTGATGTGGAGGTCCTCCGAACATGTGCTTGGCAATCGAGTTTCACACATATTTTTTTTGGGCTTAAAACAAACTCACACTCAATCTTGAATGCCTAACAATCAATGAACATTGCATGGTTTGGATGTAGTTTCAATGATGCTCACATTTTTTATGTTGACGATCTCTCAACTTTCATTATGCTGACAATGTTGTCAAATTGGAATGAACATTGTATGCCATAATCACAAGTGTCTTCAATCATAGCTTACAAAATCTAAATCATCAATTGGAATAAATGCGTGTCTTTTAAAGCCCAAGATCATGTATGTGGTCTTGTTTTACACTTTTTAGGAGGCCTGCTTGGGGATTTCATCACCCCTTGGGATGACCTCAACTCCAGCATTTCGGCAGAGTATAAAAATTGGGAGGTGAATCCAAAGACACCTCTCTTGGAATCAAGATTTTGTCACTCGAGCTAAGCCTCAAGGAACTTTATACCCTTGAGAAGTGAAAGAGGAGAAGTGGGTTACCACTCCTCTCGGCTGTGTGATATCTTTTTGGTTTCATCTATAGATTTGGGCCTCACGTACCTTGCGTATATCGAAGACTCCCTAGCTATAACAAATTTCATCTTTTTAGAAAGCTTCCTAGGATGTTGGTGTGTTTGACATGCTTGCTCCAAAATTTTGTCTACTTTTTTGTTCATATCTTTTGAATGAATGTTTGCCAACTTTGGTCAAAATCCCAAAAAAGAAAAAATCTCCTAGCTCAAGGCATACTTAGCGTAGTCACTGCCTCATCAAAAAATCATCCAAGCTCCCCCACTGCAACCGACTCTATCTAGTTCCTTGCTTTAGAAAAATCCCAAATCTAAAGTCTCTCCAAATCATCCCCCCCAGCCAGCTAGCAACCCAATCCAGAATCACACCCAAGCCTTTAGAGAGTTGTTGTCATTCTACTAGAATTTGCTATCCAATCAATCTGACCAATCCACCAGCCTCACCAAGGTTATCCCTTTGACAGAGCTTTTTCTAAGGTAATCTAGCTTTGTCACTTGTTATCCCTCATCACCTTGAGCTAAAGGTTGGGATCCACAAGTGGTCAATCTCGTGTCATGCCCATAGGATCATTTATTCTTAAGTTGACACAATCTCCACCAATCTAGCGCATAGGAAAGAAAAACTCTCACTTTTTGATAGCATGCCCTTGAAGTCTTCCATCCATAGGAAAGCCAAAAATCTCCTGCCAATCCTCCTTAGGTCTATCATATAGCTTTGACTCTCCCTAGGAAATCCTTTATTAGCCAATCCAAAATCTGCGCTTAATCCAAATCCAACCATGAGCTTCCATGTTCATCCATATGCAAGACCCCATCCCCATCCGACTCATCATAAAAACATGAAATCCCAAACTTATCATGATGTGTTCAGTTGTATTGTCCTTGCTCCTGCTACCTCGTATTCCAATGATGATGAAAATCTTGTTGACTATGACGGGTATATTGAAAGCCTTAGAAACATTCCCCCAAGCATCCCATAAAATCCATGCATTCTTCCAAACTATCTAGTCATGCCATCTGATATCCTAGCTTCTCCTCCATCACCTAATCAACCAAGCTTCCAATCTTCCACCCCCATCACACTAGCTATTCCTGTCAATCTACCTCCACCTTTGACACACGAGTCTCCAAGGAATCTCCTAGAGAAAATACAAGAAAAGTCACCTCCAATAGTCAATAAGCCATGTCATCTAATCCAACCATGTGAAGTAGTCAGTAATGAAGCTTCCCCATCTATAATATCACCTCCATCTCCCATAGCTATCATCCCCATACCATCCATCAAATTGCTTAAAATCCTTCCACTTCCTACAAGCATCAAAATCCCACCATCTATCAAAACCCTCCAAATCCTATCCAAATCACCTCCAAGCATTTCCCAAATCTCCCATAATGACCCTTATGCATCCATCTTCTACTCACCCATCTCCACTACTGAATCTCCCATCTATCCATCCGCTACCTTTGAAGAGTCCATCCCTTCACGTCCTATCGCACTATCCACTCCAAACCAATCCTATCAAGATCCTGCCCAAAAGCATGTTGACATCCCCCAAAGCATAAATGAAGATATCATCATACCATTTCTTCCATCCATAGTGCAGTCACTATCCCCTCCATCTCCAAAACCTCAAGCCATACCTCCTCTACTGCAGGATATCTTTTCATCCCATCAGCTAAATCAAGATCCTATGCTACCATCTCCTCCACTCCATGATTCCATCTTACCACCTATCCAAGCTATTTCACCATCTATAATATACCCTCTTGGTTCACTTACATTCATCCACAGTGGCCTCCTCTCAGTAGAAAAATTAAGAATAGTATCTCCCTATTGCAGTACATCTGATAAAGCACTTCCACCATTTTCTGCAAGCAAAAAGTATCCTCAACTAGTTCAAATGCTCAATCGATGGCATTATCAAGGTCAAGGTTTAGGACCACAAGAGCAAGGAATCAAAAAGCCTATTATTGCACAAAAAAATCTAGGATTTCATGGTCTTGGATATGTATCCAAAAGCTCACCATCTAAAGGTGTTGGTACACCACACCCCCAAACCAAGCCTATCTCCAAACCCCCCATCCCAGCCTCCCATCACTCCTTCAAGAAATCTTATGTCATCCCCCCTCCACCATCTTTGCAACCTAAAACAACCTACCATATCCCCCCTTCATCTACTAAATCCATTTTGGGTCCCTATGTCCCAAAATCTACCATCCTCCATCCTCCTATTAGCCATCATTCAAATTCTATTCCCTCCATTCCTATCCAAGATCAGCAAAGGCACATATCAAGGCACATCATCCATCATCATCCTCCCACTATAAGCTCCTACATATCCTCTCCATCTCACAAAGCTTCTCATAACCATCTTCCCAAAGCTTACCACAACAATGTGAATGCCAACTTCAAAATGCATAAAGCTAAAAATCCACATCCTAGGCAATCATATGTCTATTCTAGAAAACATGCTCCAAAAAGGAAAAATCCAATCAAAGAATGCAAAACAATGCAAAAGCCTATGAAAAGAAAATCCAAAACCATGTGGATCCCAACGAAAAAAGTTGAAACCCAATGCATCATGGCATCCACCATTGCTAATCCCCCATCCAGTGACTCATGTCCCCCACCTCCTAACTCCAGCTTGGGTGCCTATATCCCCAAGCGCGCTTCCAAAAATCCTCCATCAAGCCCCCATCTACCATCTATTCCCCATCTATTCTTTTCACACCCGTCCCAACATGTGCCAATGTTGATCCTACAAGAATCTCCATCTCATGCTCCTTTCTAGCCTTTTCATCCCTCCATCTCCTACAATCAATCCCATCTAATTTGATCTATTGCATAAATCACACGTTCGGTGTACCAACAACTAGCAACAAAATTGAACATTCCAGCAACCAGTGCAAAATCCTACAAAAGCCAAAAATAGTTGAAAAAAGCCAAAATCATTCCAGCTAAGTCCAACGTCAAAAAGTCAAAAAAGAAAAGAAAAATAAAGCGTCCACTGGAGAAAACTTGGCAATTCAAGCACCTTGGACAAGTACCATGATGAAAACTTGGCAAACAAATGTCATGTGTAATCTAGCCATCCCTAGCTTAGCCTATCATCCTCATGCTTTTGGTCGCATCTTGACATCCAACTCCATCTTCCAATCTATACACCTATCCTCCATCCTCCAGCTTCCATCTCACACCATCCACTGATCTTCTATAGCTTCAGCCAATCATCCCAGCTATCATCCATTTCCCTAGTGCCTTTCACTTTTCCATCCTAGCTTGAATCCTATCACATCCATCGTAAGATCTCCTTCCACATGTCATCTTCTAAATGGGGGCAATGTATTTCTTGGAGATCTTGTCTTGTCCATCCTCCCTTGTCATTAGTATCTCGCTCTAGGCTATCCTCATGCAAATCCAATGTCATCCTCTCATTAGCCATTCACTCTAGCGCCATCTATCCATTTAGCTACCACTAACCTTAGGATTGTCCCCATCATCATCACTGGATGCATCTTTTCAAATCCATATCTTTTGTTATCACCTCATCCTTAGCTTCTGCATCTTGCACCAAATTGAGCCATCCCACTATCCTCTCATCCTAAGCTTTTTATCCATCTGTATCATACCTATCATTGGTCCATTAGTTTGTACCATATCTTGATTAGCCCACTTGTAAATATCTTGGTCCATCAGCTTGTACATCCTCTTTAGCTTAGTACCATTGTATCTATCCAACTTTCGTGTTAGTTCCTCCTTGATCAGCATCTTGCACACATCACACAACCCTTGGTTAGCTATTCCAATGCATCCTTTAGCTAGATCTCCTATCACAAAAGTGTTATCCTTCTTAATTTAGCTTGCCAGACGCATCACTCATCTAGATCCACCAGCTTAGGTGCCCTCTGATAGATCCTTGTAGGATATAGCTTTCCTCATGTCTGATCTTGGTCCGTTAGTACCTCGTCCTACCCATCTCATTGGCAAATGGTTCTCTTTTGGATTTTCACTTTCTTTTGATTTGGAATCTTCCCTTTTAGGTCTTGAAGTATCTTTTCCAAACAATCTTTTTGTTCCCTCCTCAAAGTTGCCATGATCTTCCATATCATGGTATACTGCGAATGGGGTAATTTGGGGGTAAGGTCTTGATCAAGTCTTTTGTTTATTTTTCTTTTCTTCTTGTGGGCTACCCAGTGTCGGTTCCACTCTGATTCTTTTGAGATTCATGTGTGATGCTAGGGAAATCCTTGTGTGTTTGTTTTGAGTTAGTCAGTCAGTCCTCTAGACAGTTGGTGAAAAGGCCTTGATGTTCTTGGTAACCTTGGCAATTAACCAACCGTCCTATAGAAAATCTAGTGCTCAACTACATGGTGGTACTTCTCTTTGAAGTATCCCCCTGCTCAAAAAGCTTCAACGGAATCTCTTCATCTCCATTATCCCCCATCCATATCCAACATCTGTCTCTCCTACCCCAACTTATGCATCAGTATCTCTTTGAATCACTTCTCACCTTTAGCTTTAGGGATCCACAATCCTAGTCTTAGGGATCCACCAATCCAAATCAATCCACCAAGCCTCATCTTTTGAGATCCACAATCCTAGTCCTAGTGATCTTTGAAACTCATCTTCCGCCAATCTGACTCTTTGAAATCCTATTGTATCAGCTTTATAATCCCCTCATCCATCTCCCTATCCTGGATTCCTTTTTATAGCGCTCTGCTCCTTCATCCTCCACCTTCCCTAAAGTCTTAAGATTGCTTCCTCTTGTGCATATGATTCTCCTTTATCATTCTCCCATAGTGAGAGTTTGAGCTAATTCAGCTCCTCATCTTTGCCAATCTGAGTTTCCTTGCTCATCCGAGATTCTTGTACTTGTCAAGAAGCCATCGAGCCTCACTTTCTCTCCCCACCGCCTTCTTGAGGGGGCATCTCATAGTCCATTCTCTCCTCTTCTGCTCTAGCCTTGGGCATCTTATTTTCTTATCTTTGATGCCATGCCACTTGCGGCATCACATCAAAGAGGGGCAAAATGTAGACACCTAAAAACTTTTAGAAAATAAAGTATTTTTATTTTCTAAAAAAATCCTGATGACATCATCATTTATTAATTAATTAATTATTTAATTTATTTATTTATTTTTATGCCATTAAATCCCTTTATCTTAATTAAAAATATTTAATTAAGGAATCCCTCCCAAAAATGTTTAAATCTTATTTAAATATTATTTCCTTATTTATTAATTATTTAATTAATAAATTGACCAAAAAACCCAAAATAAATAAAAAATTTGATTTTTGCCCAAAACTTGGCCAATTTCCTTAAGACCACTAACCTCTTCCAAAATCTTCTAATCCTTCTTTAATTTTGATTAAAAGCTAATCCCATCATTTCCTACCCCTAATCCCAACTCAAAATATTTAATTAAGATTAAATATTAATCCTCATGTTTATTAAAAAAGTTTTAATAAATACCTCCTCAACCCAAACCCTTGAAATAAATAAAACTTTATTTATTTCCTACAAATCTAATTTATTCTCATCCTAAGAAGTTCTAGACTCTTCTAGAAAGTCTTCATCCTCATCCTAGGAAGTTCTAGACTATTCTAGAAAGTCTTTATCCTCATCCAAAGTCTAGACTCTTCTAGAAGATGTCTTTAAACCTAATCCTAATCCCCTCCTAAGCTTGTCACATTCCCTAAAAATGGGTTAAGTCTCACTAAACCAAGCCAAAGTTAACAAATATCTCCTCCTTCACCCACCCTCATTAAATGCCATCCACTTGCCTATCCCTAAGCTAATCCTAAACCATCTTAATCCATCCTCTAATCATTTGCACAATCCTAAGCAAGCTTAAAACCCTCCTAATCAAGCCCAAGTTGAAATTGCTCACATCTCCCTCAAAATATCTCAACCATAAAATTTTATGAAGCCCACTAGGCCATAAATGACTCTTCCATGCCCTTTTATTGCTCTTACAAGCCATTATGAGGGTCTTTATGAAGATTTTATCCCTTGAGCCTCCTTTGTTGACTCATCCTTCCCCTTTCCTCCATCCTCTCACCCTATGACATGTGTCACTCCCTGATTGGCTTTAAGGAAGCACAATCCATGTGCTCTCCTCTCATGCAATCTGAGCCCTCCATGAGCTTTTACCCATCCTTGCATCCTAGCCCTTGACCCCTCAAGCCCTTTGCCTATTTAAGGAATCCTCTCCCAAGCCATTTTAACACAATACATGAAGTAAAGTCTTAATGCCATTTTAAGAATCCATTTTACATCAAAACCATACACTCACACCCAAATTCCAACTCCATTTGAAGCCCTTTTTGAAGCATAAAGCTTGAGCATACATCCTATCTATTTAGACAAAGCTACTCAACAAGAGAGCTTCTCATTGAGAGAGCCCATTAATGGCTCATATTCTCAATTAAGAGCTCATCTTAGTCTATCTTGAAGTTTATGAATTTTGTTTAGTTTGTAGAAGCTTTATTTAAATTTGGTTTCTATTAGCATACTAACATTGCTCATATACAAGTACAAAGTCACCAATTGGTGAATCTCTCTCATTTTTTATCGTGGGATTGAACTGTCTACTTCATTAGCTTTGAGTGGTTGAGTAAACTCTAGTCCCAAGCTCTTTCTATCCCATTGACCACTCAAACATTCTTGAGTATGCCAAATGAAATTGACCCTAAGAGTCACTAAATGCCATAGGGAAATGATCTTTTGCGGGGCATATCTCAGAGCTCGTGTAAGGTATGGATGCAATTCCAAGTGCTACAAGATCATGTTGTCAACACATAAAATAACCTCTCTCTCTTTTTGTAGATTGTATTCCATTTTTTATTTTGTGGCCCCATCTCAAGTGATGCTGAAACTTGTAGTGTTAGCCAGTACAAAGTTGTCAACTGGTGAATCTCTCTATCCATTCATTGTGGGACTAAACTATCTACTTCATTAGCTCTAAGTGGTCATATAAACTCTATTCCCAACATTTTGTTGTCTCATTGACCACTCAAGCTTTTTTGGGCATGCCAAACTGAATTGACCCTAAGAGTCACTAAATATTGTGTGTTGATACCTGGAAGAATGAAAAAGATACAAGAAGTTGAAGATGACATCCTAGGGGTATAAAAATTGTTCTTTGGGAGGTGTCCTTTGGCATAAAGAATCATTTCTCATCCCTCTACCTTCTCCAAAAATTTGGTTTGAATTTTTATCTATATTAAAACCCCAAACTCCTCAAATCAACACTATAATTCCCTAGCCAAGTATCCTAAACTTGCCTAGGGAATCATTGGAAAATTAGCTAACTCCATTTTTAGGGTCCAATCTTTATGATACATTATATACAATGTGTCCTCTCCAATTTCCCTTAGTCCCATGATGATTCCATCATGGGAACTCATGGGAAATCAAAACATTAACATATGAACATTTAAAGGAAATTTTAATGAAGAAAAAAGTAATATTCAAACATTAACTAACCTAATACAAGGTAAAACTTCAACATTCAATCCATTATCACAAACTTGGTTTGAAAAATCCAAAAACTATTAATGGAAATGTAACAAAATGTTTGTATTCAAATTCAAGAATGAATTTTCTTCCAACATCCAACTGGTAGATTTTTCTTCTTTAATTTCTTATAGGACATCCCAATGAATGCATTCAATTAAACCAACCATCTTTCCTTCCTTTCATGCCATAACTAAAAAGTTACACAAAATGTTGTGGAGCAACTTTTAAAAGTTGTCGACCACATTGCAATTTTTGAATTTTTGACTTCTAGACCCTTGAAACATTTTTGAATGGAACCAAATAGGTTCATTAAAGGTTTTTAGACATAATGTGGCCCCATGGTAATCAGTATACCCTTTTTTGTCCCCTAGACCCATTTGAGCAACTTCTTGACAACTTAGCAAATTTTGGTATTTTAGATCCTAATCAACCAACATTACATTTAATGAGTTCCAATCACTTAAAAGAGATGCAAAGTCACTATTTAGGACCTACATGGGTCATATCCCACTTACAAATGACTTGTCAAATTTCATGAATAAATTAAAAACTTTATTTCAAGTCTTCTCATGTTCTGAAGATAAAGCATATATAAACTCTTGACATGTTTATGATGACACTAAGATTCAAGCTTAGACATTCACATCTTGCAGCCAACTCAAGAGTCAAACTTCAATCTTAATTGTATAAAAGTAATAAGAATTCAAGTTTCACTATTCTCATCCCAAAAAAAAAACTCCAAATAAGTTACTCATAATCAAAAGTAGTCACAACTTGTAAAATCTAAATACAAATTAATATCATAGCCTTATTCACATGTCAAAAGATACTATCAAAGCTTATTATAATGATTCCTACCCTATTTTTGGATACAAATTACATTAAAATGAAAAACATGAAATGCTTAAAATGTAAACAAGAAAAACAAGATATATATTATGATAACCAATAATGTCATACATGAACAAATTGATGCATCAAAGTTATAAGTCTAATGATTTCATGCATCAAATATATGTCATACATCAAATAAAAATGTCATATATACATCAATTTTATGTCAAATATGTCCACTAACATAAAATCCAAGATATATGTCCACTAATGCCTATACATATGTCCATTTCTATATCTTCTCCTTCCCATGAGAGGAAGGAAACAAATCCCTAGAGGTCTTTGGTCATTACATGGAGGGAGATGATGGGGATGATGGGGTCTTCCTCACATGCTTGCTTGTCCTCTTGTTTAGGCTCCTTTCTAACTGGAGCTGATATAAACAAACTATATATGAAACAATAATTATTATATAGTAAAATAAAATATATCTACACAGAAAATTAATTATTTTCTTACCACCATCAAATAGCTACTATGTACATCCACCTCAAAGGCTCATGAGCAATTGGGAGTAACAAGGCCCTACAAAAATTTAATCAATATAATCACTCGATCATACTTATAAATACCATCTAAAATTTCAATACTAACTATTATAAATAACAACTAAAACTATGAAAACTCTTCCCTACCTTGGTCAAATGGCTCTGAACTAGGCATCACAATAGCAACTTCATGATCGATGAACTAGCAAAGATGAGGAGTCGTCTTTGACATCAACAATAGAAAATCATATAATAAAATTTACATGCTTTTTATAGAATATGATACAATCAAATGAATTAAATTAACATGAAACAAATGTACCTCTATGAAGCTTGTATCATGCCTAGGCTCAAAGTACCTTGTGAATGTCGATGGTCCAGTAGAGAACTAATGCACATGGATAAAAAAAATTGTCAATCCTTCATATGATTACTTCATAAGTATATGTATTGAATTAAATGATTAAATTGATACATACCCATCGACTCATCGACGAGATGTAAAATGGGGTCAAGGAATCTATACTAGTGTTATCAACACACTCACCCTGAATTTTGAACAATGTCAAGACATGCCAATTAATTATCCATTCACTATACATATGAAATGTCATCAATTAATTTATTATAATTATAATTTACCCGTGTTTCAATGCCAGATGTGTCACTTAGAAAGTCATTAGTGACTATCGCATCATCCATATTATCTCCAATGTGATTGCCAAACATGCATAAGGATCCACATGACGTGCACAAGTGACTATGGAAAAGAAGGCTCCTCCTCAACTAATGGACTGATGCAATGAATGAGGGTTTTTGTCAAAGCATTGATAGTCCCTAGAGTACTAGTCACTGCATGATCCTCCACAACTAAAGGAATAGTGACATGCTCACTCTAGGGCTTGACAATAGGTGTCCTAACTACATTAGGGTCATGATATGCCCCCGACCTCTCAAATGATGACCCCCCACATCTACCTTGAGAATCTAACATGTCAAAATAATTGGGGATCTCCTTGAGGACAAATGCACAATATAATTTCTTTTAGAAATATATTGGAATCTTGTGATTATTATAGGAAGGGGCATCAAAGACCATTGACCATCTATCCCAAAATTTATTTCTAATATCATCATGTATGCACCAGTGGATGGGGAACCTTTTAGTTGTAGTTTTAATAATGTCTTGTTCTCTTGGATTTTTAAACAATGCACATGTGTTACCTTTCATTATGTCCTTTTTTCTTACATCTTTATAGGATAATTTATTTGCATAATATCTTCTTTTTTCTTCTTTGTTAACAAACCAAATATCCAACTAACCATTAAGAGAAGTTAGATGGCTCATAATGGACTCAAGGGAGGATGCCAATTGTGCTCTCATAGGATTAGCTTTCTCCCAAGATTTCAACCTACCAATGAATGCCTCCAATTCATTTTTTCCTCTTTCTATTTCATTCATTATATTTTCTTGGGTGCTAGGAGGAGGCATTTCAATTGATGGAGGTTGTGGAGGTTCTTGCTCTTCCTCACGAGGGTTCTCATTTTGATCTTGTGGAGGGTTTCCATTTTGATTTTGTTGATCAAGTTAGGAATTTCGTAGTTCATTATTCACATTTGTTGATAAGAAACAAATTACATTTTAAATAAATAAAAAAAATTGAAGCAAAACTAGAAAAATGTACAAAACAATACAAAAATGAGAGTAGAAAACATACTTGATGATCCCAATCTTGATCTCCAGCAATAACGAGGCATTTTGAGGAGATAGAGAAAATATTAGACCTTCTACAAAATGTGTGTGCACTGTTGGGGGTAGAGAAGGTAACCAACAAGAGGAAACAAAAAAATGAGATGGGTTGCAAGTTGCAACCCATAAATATTAATTTTTAAAAATGTGAATATGCTATAGCATGTGTGCACTATTGCAAATTTGAAAAAAAAATGTGTGTCATATTTTTGGCACCACAACTTGGTGCATTCGATATCATAAAACTATGAAATGGGATTCAATATCATAAAAGAAATTTGATTTTTTTGATCTTCAAAGATAGGCCCTCTTCTAAAATTGTATTTTAACCCGTCTACATCTCTCTTTCCTTGTTTAAAAATGATTTGAGCAATAACAATAGTTTTCAACCAAATTATTGAAGCAAAAACAATTGAAATGTAGCAAACCTTCTTTTTGTTTCATTTAGAATTACATTTGAATTGCCCGTATGATATTAATAATGACTTCTCATGTATGTCTGCTCTATTTTCACAATTATATCTAAGTTCTTACTCTACTCTATCATGTCACTTATTTTGTTTGATTGTTAATCAATTTTTAATCAAACTCTTAAAAATCTTTTGATTTTCTCAAAGGTGAAGTTCCCAGGGAGATGTTGAAAGGTAATTTAGACTAGTTTCTTATTATTTATTAAATTTCTCTCCATATTAAACCATTTTTAAGTTTCATATATTTGTTACATGGTATAATTAATTTAGATCACAAGCATGTTTCAATGTATTCCTTGATTAAGTATTAGTCAAGTTATGAAATACAAACTATAACAACTTAGATAATTTGCAGTTTTCAAAACTACTTGTGGCTTGATATAAGGAAGAGAAGCTGAAACAACTAAAGTTGATGCTCTTGATATAAGAGAGTTGGTATGTAAATATTCTTAATATTTTAATTTTTATGACATTAATTTCTAAACTGATTTTAGGTTTGCCTACATTTATATTTTACTAGATTAATATTTCTTGCATTACAGTGATTGAGCATCAGCTCTCTTGGAAGAGGTGGGTTGTCAAGTATTTGATAACAAGGACCCTCCAAGTCCCAAGTAGCATTTTCAGCTACATTTTTTTACTATTATGGAATGTTTGAGCATGTGATTGGTTATTTTTAATTTCTTCGATACCATTTTGATCAAACATTGATCTAATAGTTCTTGTAACATGTAAAAATAAAATGCTTAATAAAAAAAAATTATTGGAAGGGGTTAGAAAGCCCTTCAAAGACTAAAGGGAATTCCCATTGGCCATGGTCATTCCTTGAGGTCATTTTTTGAAAGCTTAAATAATGGTCAATAAGCAGAGACCATTCTTTAAGGCATGTCTTGTGTCCCTAGCATTTTTTTGGTTACTGTTTATTTATTTTTTAATACTAATTTTATATTTTTGATGTTAACATTAAAGTTGCCAATCACAATTTCACATAAATAAATGCATCATTTATGTATCACACAAATCACTCAATAATATGTTTCATTTGACAATCATAAATCATAATATCCAACATGACATAAGTAGATCACCATAGTAATATGAATGTTTTGACCTATCACATATTAACATTGTTCATAATGAACAAAGTAAAATTACCTTCCTTAAAACAACATTAAAAGATAATTAAGAACTCACTTTATGAATGTAATTCACCACACAACATGTTTGTATAATTGTTGAATACAATTTTTTTCATAACAAAAATGACTATTGTTTTTGTACATAATGAAGCAACACAATTTTAATAATAATAATAAGCATATTTTTTCATATTGCAATTCACAATTTTTTTGCACATAATGAAGCAACACAACTTTGATAATAATTTTTCATTTTCAATCAAAGCATTGTAAGCAATTATAAAATTATAAATGAATTCCACTTGACATGTAATCTAATAATATAAAATGAACACATTAATAAAGTGAGCTCATTTAATATTAATAATGAAATATTAACACTTAAACATAAGTAATGTAAAATAATGGGTGTTTTGTGGCATGGCTAGCCATGTCATGTTGTGTCGTGTCTTGTCTTGTCATAGGTCTTGTCTTAGGGGAGGTCATAGAAGCTTCCACCTTCATGTGGTTGGCCTTGTTAGTAGAGAATATATATTATTGAAGCTAAGAGAAGCTATTTTGTAATTACGTATTGCCCATGATCATTTTGTTGGATACAATTGATTAAATTGAGTGTTGTCTTTGATGTTACACAAATGTCATATCACTCATCAGACAGAGTCTACCGAGCTTAGAAGGTAAGCATAGTAGTTTACAGAGTCTACAGAGCGTTGCTATATATTACACTATAAAGATAGCTTCTACTAAGCTAACTTGGTTAACGAAGGAAGTTCAGTACTTACCGAGCTCACACGGTGATCGAAGGAAACTGTGACAGAGTATTTATCGAGCTCGGAAGGTAAGAAAAGAAACGTTAGTGTTTACCAAGCTGGAAAGGTAAATGAAGGATTTAGTATTTACCGAGTCAGGAAGGTAAATGAAGGATTTAGTGTTTACCGAGTCAAGAAGGTAAATAAAGGTTTCAATGATTACCAAGATAATTTCCATCGAGCTCACTCGGTCATCTATGGAAACTCAGTACTTACTGAGTTCTCCCAGCGATTGAAGGATTGTCACAGAGTTTGTTGTATTAACCGAGCTCAGTCGGTTAACACAGGAATTATTTTTTGAACAGTATTAACCGAGCAGGGTCGGCTAGTAAAGAGATTTGTTAGTTTTTAATTTTAATTATTTCTAGTTGACTATTGTATATTGTTTGATTATTGGTCAGTGATTTGAGCCGACTAAGATAATCTGGAAGGTATATATGGTCACTCAAGTTGCAAATCAAAAATAGAGAAGTGTGATTATGAAAAAGTTATGAATGCAAGTTATAGTATGAAGAGGAAAATGTTGAGAAAAGTTTGATGGAGGATCAGATGTGTTAAAGGAGCTGCAAAGTTGTATTTGATCAGTAAGGATCCAGTCAAGCATAATAGAGATCTGCAATCAGTAAAGATAAGTTGCACACTATATCAGGTCATTTCATTGTTGCTTTCTAACCATTGTAACAGTGAACTCAAAATCTCTTAACAGAGTTGGTTTAATAGCCACTCTATAAATCCTCTAACAAGGTGACAGTTCAGTTGAATTGTTCTAAAGACCTCTAGCAAGGCCACTCCTAACAGGGTGATTAAATCCTCTAACAGGGTCACACCTAATAGTGTGTTTTGTAACCTTTAACAGGGTTGGCTCCTAACAGGGCTCACTTCAGAAGAGTGAAAAATAGTAACTAGTTACATTGGTGGTTTTTCTCATATTGGGTTTCCAAGTTAAATCTGGTGTCTTTAGTGTTCATGATTTCTGAATTGTTTTGGTTATCAATTCTTAATAATTATTAGTATTTGCTGCATTATCAAGTTTCAGTAATCTGTAACTAAGACCAAGATTTTAGACATCTAAGGGACTATGAATTATTTTTGTGGTAACTGATTCACCCCCTCCCCCTCTTAGTTACTCCATTCTCATTTCCAACAATTGGTATCAAATCTTTTTGGTGCTTGCAGGAAAGGATTTCAAGGTTCTAAGCCAAAGATCAAGATGTCTTACAAAAGAGAAATTCCAAAACTTAACAGAGATAACTTCTCAGCATGGCAAGAATTTATGAAACTTCATCTGGCTACTATTGGTGATATTGGACTGAAATACCTTGAAGAAAAATATGAAGAACCTTCTGCCACATTGTCATCTAATGATATTGCTGAAAAGAAGACTCACAACAATATGATGATAGACATAGCATCTTCTCTCAGCTATGAAGAATTTGATGACATTAAGGACTGCAAAACTACCTTTGACATGTGGAATAAGCTAAAGGAGATCTATGGAGGGGATGATAATGTGAGAAGAGAAAAAGCAGAAAGTCTAAGAGGACAATTTGATCAAATGAGGATGAGAGAGGATGAAAACATTGCAAAGTATGTTGAAAGAGTTAAAGCATGTGTAAGTGCAATCAGGGCAGCTGGAGGTGACATCAAAGGAGAAACAGTTGTAAGCAAAGTTCTCAGAACCTTGCTTCCCATTTATGCAATCAGAGTCTCTACAATACAGGAAAGAAGGTGTGAATCAAATCATAAGATAAATCTTGAGGCCATAGTCGGAAGACTAACTGTATTTGAACTAGATAACTTTGACAACTATATTCTAGCCTCCAAAAACATTGAATCAGCATTTCAAGCCAAGCTCTCACTCAAAGAGAAAAGCAAAAAGAAGATAGAATCACAGTCAAAAAGTGAAAATGAATCAAGCCAAAGTTCAGACAGTGATCTCGAAGTGATTGAAGCTCTACTAACCAAGAAATATTCTAGAGGCAGAGGAAAATACAAAGGTAAAGTTCCTCTAATCTATTTTTCTTGTGATGAAATTGGTCATATTGTAGCAAGGTGCCCAAACAAGAAAAACAATGATGAAAAGAAAGATCACAAATGGAATGGCAAGAAAGACTTTAAATCATCCAAGAACAAAGGTAAGAAATCATGTTTCATGGCTGAAAATTCTAAGGATTCTGATAATAATGAGGATGAAATTGTTTATATTGCTACTAAAGAAGACTCTGATAGTGACGAAGATAAAATGGCTCTTATCTCTCATGTAAGTAAGAATGATACATGGATTATAGACAGTGGTTGCTCACATCATATGACTGGTGATAAAACTAAGTTTGATCAGTTTGAAGACTATGATGGTGGCAGTGTGAGGTTTGGTAATAATGAACCTCATTTCATAAAAGGAAGAGGAAGAATCTATCTATCCAAAGAACTTATATGTAATAATGCCTACTCGGTTGAAGGTCTCAAACATAATTTTCTAAGTGTTGCACAGTTACTAAATACTGGATTCAAGGTAGAATTCATGCATGGAAAGGCGAGACTGTTGAATGAGCAAGGAAAACTGATATGATCTAGCACCCAAACTAAAGGTAACTTGTTCTATCTAGAACTTGGTGAATGCTCATGTTTTATTGCTCAAATTGAAGAGAGTTGGTTATGGCATAAAAAGTTGTGTCATGTCAATTTTGATAATTTGGTAAAAATAAGCAAATTCAAGAAAGTAAGAGGCATTCCTAACATTAAGAAACCTGAGGTTGGTCTATGCAAGAATTGTCAGATTGGTAAAATGGGAAAAACTAGTTTTAAAGGTAAAAACTATCAGTCTAAAGATATATTAGAAATTGTGCATACTGATTTATGTGGACCCATTGGAATAGAAAGTTATACTGGAGAAAAGTTTTTCATTCTTTTTGTTGATGACTATTCAAGAATGATGACTGTCATGTATCTAAGGAATAAATCAGAAGCATTTGAGAAATTCAAATGGTATTTGGCAAGAGTTGAAAAAGAAATAGGGAAAAGGCTGAAATGTTTAAGGTCAGACAGAGCTGGTGAATTCATTTCACATGAATTCAATAAATTTTTCATTGAAAGAGGTATTAAAAGATAGGTTTCAGCACCAGGAACTCTAGAACAAAATGGAATAGCTGAAAGAAGAAACAGATCCATTATGGATTATGCAAGAACCCTAATGATAGAAAAAAACATTGCTATCAAATATTGGAAGGAATCCATCAGCACTGTAGTTCATACCTTAAATCAAGTACAGTTGAAGAAGGACTCACTCAAGACTCCCTATGAATTATGGTATGGCTACAAACCCAATGTAAGTTATCTGAAAGTATTTGGAAGAAAATGTTATATTTTGAAAGAATCTAGAAAAGGAAAATTTGATGTAAAAGGTGATGAAGGAATATTTTTGGGTTATTCTTGCAAAAGAAAAGCATATAGATGTTTAAATCTATCCACTCACAAAGTCATAGAAAGTGCACATGTGAAAGTTGATGAGTTTGTAGACAAATCAAAAGAAGAAAGCAAAAAGATACCTGAAGACTACAAGATATTTGTTTACATTGAACCTAATACTATACCAAGTATACCATTCACTCAAGAATCCTCAACTCCTGAGTCTTCGGTAACTGAGTTGCAAATAGTTCAAACCAAGCCACAACAACATTCAAACACTACCGAGCAAGTGTCTACCGAGTCTGAAGCAACCAAGCCAGAACTGCCTGAATATGAAATTGAAGCACAAGAAGATATCAATGAAACTCATTCAAGAGGTAAAGAACCTGTATTAGCTAAATATGTCAGAAGACATCATACACCAGATCAGATCATTGGAGACAAATATGAAGGAACTCTAACAAGAAGTAAGTTGAAAAATACTTGTTTACTGGCTGATTTTGAACCTAGAAGTATTAAAGACGCATTGGAAAATTATAGTTGGATTGAGGCAATGAATGAGGAAATAGAATAGATATAGAAGAACAAGACACGGACTCTTGTACCCAGGCCTAAAGATAAGAATATAATAGGAAACAAGTGGGTATTCAGAAACAAGTTGACTGAAGATGGTAAGGTATCCAGAAAAAAAGCTAGATTGGTATGCAAAGGATACTCTCAAGAAGAAAGCACATATTATGGGAAAACTTTTGCTCCTATTGCAAGATTGGAAGGAGTCCGAACCTTACTTGCATATGCTGCTCACAAAGGATTCAAAGTTTATTAGATGGATTTCAAGTCAACATTCCTCAATGGAATACTGGATGAAGAGGTTTACATTGAACAACCTGAAGGTTTTGTTGATCCAGATAAAAGGAACACGGTCTGCAAATTACACAAGCCACTGTATGGTCTAAAACAAGCCCCTAGAGCATGGTATGAAAGATTACATAACTATCTTATTCAGATTGGTTTTCAAAGAACTAATGATAATAGTAGCTTGTATATAAAGGAAGGACCAGATAATAAGATTGTTTTGGCAGAAATATTTGTAGATGATACTGTTTTCACAGGGAATGATGATCTTTGCAAAGAATTTTCAGAACAAATGAACAAAGAATTTGAAATGTCTATGTTTGGTGAAATAAAATTCTTTGTTGGTCTTCAAATTCAACAAAATAAGAATGGCATCCTCATTACTCAATCAAAATACATCAAGGAGATATTGACAAAGTTTGGTATGGAGGACTGTAAACCTGTTGGAACTCCTATGTGTACTGGATTGAAACTTACCAAAGATGATGAATCCAAAGAAGTAGACCAAACATTGTATAGATCTATGATTGGAAAGTTGCAGTATGTAGTTCATACCAGGTCGGATATTGCTCTTGCCGTTGGTATTGTTGCAAGATTTTCAGAAAAACCAAGAGAAACTCACCTAATGGCAATTAAAAGAATAATGAGATATTTGAAAGAAATTGAAGATTATGGACTATGGTACAAATTTGGAGGTAATTTGGATCTAAAAGTTTTACTAATGCTGATTGGGCATGGAATCTTGATGACAGAAAAAGCACAAGTGGAGGAGCATTCTTTCTTGGAAAGAGATTGGTTTCTTAGACAAGCAAAAAGCAGAATTGTACATCCCAATCTACAGCAGAGGCAGAGTATGTTGCTGTAGCAGTAAACTGTTCCAACATTGTTTGGTTTAAGCAGTTATTACAAGGAATAAAGATGGAAATCAAAGAACCAGTTTTTATGTTCTGTGATAATACTAGTGCAATCAATATATCTAAGAATCTAGTGATGCATTCCAAAACCAAGCACATAGCAATAAAATATCATTTTGTCAAAGAATTGGTGCAGGACAAGGAGATCAGACTGGAATATGTGCATACAAAGGAACAAATTGCTGACATATTCACAAAGCCACTACCTAAGGATACATTCTTTTGTCTCAGAGGTAAGTTAGGGGTCACTCCCCTATCTGAAGTTCACTAAAATAAAGTTTTAAGTGATGCATCAACCTATGACAAGTTAAAAATCTATCAAGTTGATGCAGCAGAGTATTGAAGTCATTGCATATGAATCTGTACATAAGGTACATTGTAATCCAGTTGAGAGTACTTTTGGCATACGAAGAAGAGCTTTTACTATGTTGTATTGTCTTTGGCATGTGTTGTCAAAGAGCGAGAGTAAAACTGTAATATCTGAAATTTGTAAGCATTTGTAGAGGGAGAATAAAAATGTCATATCTTTCTGTTATACAATTCCTTCCAAAAGGGAGATTACTAAAAGAGGGAGAAGTTTCTATCTAAGAGGGAGAAGTAGTATGTCGACATATTGTGCTGCACTATAAGAGAAAGACTTGTTTTCAAATTTCATTCTGCTATGACATGTTGTGTTTCCATCAATGCCAAAGAGGAAGATTGTTGGATACAATTGGTTAAATTGAGTGTTGTCTTTGATGTTACACAAATGTCATATCAGTCATCAGACAGAGTCTACCGAGCTTAGAAGGTAAGCATAGTAGTTTACAGAGTCTACAGAGCATTGTTGTATATTACACTATAAAGATAGCTTCTACCGAGCTAACTTGGTTAATGAAGGAAGTTCAGTACTTACTGAGCTCACTCGGTGATTGAAGGAAACTGTGACAGAGTATTTACCGAGATGGGAAGGTAAGTGAAGAAAAGTTAGTGTTTACCAGGTTGGAAAGGTAAATGAAGGGTTTAGTATTTACCGAGTCAGGAATGTAAACAAAGGATTTAGTGTTTACCAAGTCAAGAAGGTAAATAAAGGTTTCAGTGATTACCAAGAAAATTTCCACCGAGCTCACTCGGTCATCTATGGAAACTCAATACTTACCGAGTTCTCCTGGCGATTGAAGGATTGTCATGGAGCTCGCTATATTAACCAAGCTCAGTCAGTTAACACAGGAATTATTTTCTGAATAGTATTAATCGAGTAGGGTCGGCTAGTAAAGGGATTTGTTAGTTTGTAATTTTAATTATTTCTAGCCGACTATTGTATAATTTTTGATTATTGGTCAGTGATTTGAGCCGACTAAGATAATCTGGAAGGTATATATGGTCACTCAAGTTGCAAATCAAAAATAGAGAAGTGTAATTATGAAAAAAGTTATGAATGCAAGTTATAGTATGAAGAGGCGAATGTTGAGAAAAGTCTGATGGAGGATTAGATGTGTTAAAGGAGCTGCAAAGTTGTATTTGATCAGTAAGGATCCAGTCAAGCATAACAGAGACTTGCAATCAGCAAAGGTAAGTTGCACACTATATCAGGTCATTTCATTGTTGCTTTCTAACCATTGTAAAAGTGAACTCAAAATCTCTTAACAGAGTTGGTTTAACAGCCAGTCTATAAATCCTCTAACAAGGTGACAGTTCAGTTGAATTGTTCTAAAGACCTCTAGCAAGGCCACTCCTAATAGGGTGATTAAATCCTCTAACAGGGTCACACCTAACAGTGTGTTTTGTAACCTTTAACAGGGTTGGCTCCTAACAGGGCTCACTTCAGAAGAGTGAAAAACAATAACTAGTTACATTGGTGGTTTTTCCCATATTGGGTTTCCACGTTAAATCTGGTGTCTCTAGTGTTCATGATTGCTGAATTGTTTTGGTTATCAGTTCTTAATAATTATTAGTATTTGCTGCATTATCAAGTTTCAATAATCTATAACTAAGATCAAGATTTTAGACATCTAAGGGACTGTGAAATGTTTTTCTAGTAACTGATTCACCCCCTCCCCCTCTCAGTTACTCCATTCTCATTTCCAACACATTCTTGAAGTCTTTTTTTTTTTTGACAGCTTAAAGAATGGTCAATAGGCCAAGGTCATTCTTTAAGGCATGTCTTGTGTCCCTAGCATTTTTTTAATTTTTAATTTTTTAATTTTTAATTTTTTAATTTTTAATTTTTTTAATTTTAATTTATTTTATTTATTTATTTATAATAATAAATTTATAATTTTGATATTCACATTAAAGTTGCCAATCATAATTTTGCATAAACAAATGCATCATTTATGTATCACATCACAAGTCACTCAATAATATGTTTCACTAGACAATCGCAAATCATCATATTATGAAACTAACTTGACATAAGTATATCACCATAATAATATGCATGTTTTGACCCATCACATATTAACATTCTTCATAATGAACAATATAAAATTACCTTCTTAAAAACAACATTGAAAGATAATTAAGAACTCACTTCATGAATGTAATTCACCACACAACAAGTATACATAATTGTGGAATGCAATTTTTTTCATATTGCCAATGACATGTTTTTTTGCACATAATAAATCAAGACAACTATAATAATAAAATGCACTTTTTTTCATTATTGCAAATGACAATTTTTTTTGCACATAATAAAGTAACACAACTTTAATAATAATTTTTCATTTTCAATGAAAGCATTGTAAGAAATTATAAAATATTACCACTTGACATGTAACATAAATAATGTAAAATAAGCACATTTATAAAGTGAGTTTATTTAATATAAATAATGAAATAGTGGTAGTGTGGCATGTCGTGTCATGTCATGTCTTAGGTCCATTAGGGGAGGCCATATAAGCTTCCATCTTCATGTGGTTGGCCTTGTTAGAAAAGAATATGTATTCTTGAAGCTAAGAGAAGCTTGTTTATAATTATGTATGTTGCTTGACCATAGACAAGATTTTATAAACACTTAAGTCATATCATTTGGCATGGTGAGATTCTATAAATAAATAAAGTTATGATTGTAAAGATACACTTTAAATACTTAATTATTACCGAATTGAGTAGCATATTATGAACTATTATGTATATTCATAATTTTGAGAATTTTATGCTAAATAATTTATACAAAATACCACTTAAAAATATCACTATTGTTTAACGTATTAATCTAAATATTTTTCTTATAGCATTACATTTTATTTTAAGGTATATATTTGTTAATTTTAAAAGTAATTAGATGAATCTTTATTGAATTGATAATTTTTTTCTTATAGCTAATTTTTCTTTGATAATGTGTATTTTTTTAATAATAAAGTTTGAATTTACAAAATTCAAAGACTAAAATAAGATGGCTTAGCCCCATGGACTCTACATATTGACCTTCATATCAAAACTACATAGTTTTTTCACTTGCTATAGATCACTACCCCTATCTATACATATGATCTATACAAAAATTATAATGATCAATGCTCAATGCAAAATCTACTAGGATTTGCATTCATCAAAATGTTTTTCAATAAATTGAAGGTCAAAATAATAAAACCACACCCATGGAGAAGAAACCCCAACTTTATCATTTTACAACTCATTTTATATAAAGTAATTAAAAGTGATTTAATTTAGAGTTGTTCTCATTATTGTGAACTTAGATATATTACAAACTAGAAAACATATCAAACTAAATTATTATCACTTCACAAATAGAGGAGGAATATACATTATTTCACTTTCCCCTTTTTATATTATCAATTAAAGGTACTAAAGATGATATTTAGCTTTATCTTTACAATAATTTTTTATCAATAAATGGCCAAAGTCTTTATAAGTTTCAGTTGATTAAAAAATTAATAGATTCAACTTTGTTTGATGTAGGCACCAATTGAGGAAAAAAATGAAAGAAACCCCTAGTATAGCCCAAAAATAAATACTTTCCAGCCTTTTTTTATAATGCTATAAAACATGCTAGATTCACTTATAATTAATCTTACATCCTCATGAGGTAGTCTAGAATCAAAAGTCCAACCATTTTGATGAAATATTTTAAGAAGCTTCAAAAAAGACTAGAAAATACTGACCAAATACCAAAAATGATAGCTAGAAGGACATGTAAACATTTGACTCTTTCTATCTAAGTCTCATAGACTAATTAAGATATATATATATATCTACTAAATGTTAAACTTCCCAAGATACTCCTACTCATTTTGAAAAACACCAATACATACCAATCCTTTATCATCAAAAGGGTAACCTTATTAAAAAGCTAACATCAAAATACTTATCATCATTAAAAAGGCTATCACTATCACATTTCTAGATGCAATTTATGCATTACTATTTTAACTGTTTATTTTTATTAGCTATCAAGTATTTTGGATTAAAGACAAAAACAAGTTTTTACTAGCTATTGAAGTGTTACTATATCTAACTTGTTTCCTTTTCTTTGTTACAAAAATAATTTGGCTTTCTTATACTAATCTATATAACATTTTCCACACAAAATTTCATTTGAATTTTATGGAGGATATTGCTCTATTGATTCTTAGATGAAATTATCTTCAAATCTTATTAGGAGTTAGCTTTTATTGTTTGCAAGCTTAGATTATTTGATATGCCCATTGATTCTTTTAATCTATAATCTAACCAAACACTCATTCTTATCTAAATTAGATTACACAATAGTAGTGTTGATAAGAAAATTAGAAGCATCCATAAATCTAAAGATTCCCATGATTAGTTGCAGTTATCATTTATGTACTTGACATCTTATTAGAATCCATCAGTTATTTATTCCCCTAATTTTTTTCACTGACATAATGAGATTCAACAAATAACAAAGAGTTTTAAGATTCCAACTTGAGATTGTATAGTTCTTTTGCTAATCAAATTATCACTTCCCATGTCAATAACATTATTTAACTTGTTAATAGTGCACCTTTGAAGACTATTGAATATCTTAAGTCAAGCATCTTAGTACTCTTATCTGAATTGAGATTGTATGTGGTATTCTTATTATGGTTACCTCCTTTCAACTTATGCTAATTTTATATCTCCAAATAACAACTTCAAATTCCAAAATAGGCTTAACTAACTGAAGACACACTTTTCAATAAGCATTCACTACAAAGATGAGAAGTTAAATTTATCTAGAGAATGTAAAATGCATGCAAGTTACAAGGATCTCCACATTGCCTTTGAGCTTCTTGATCCAATACATTGTTGAAGTGTGAAGATAGAATTACATCTTGTAAATGAAAAATGTACCCAGAAACTTGGAACGATATTAGTCCAGAGATATATAATGAGGAGAATGCAATCCTTCATCTTATTCATGCACATGATTAATGGTTCCACCAATTCTAAACCAATTTTCAATTCATTCTTCCACACCCCAACCCTATCGTCAATTATAAATCTATCTAGTTTGGTGGATGGGGGGAATGTTCTCATATGTATGAACTAAAATTAACAATATAGGTTTCTTCTAATAGTTATAATCCAATTGATCAACCTGTGAGGACCCATAGTCATAAGAATTAGATAACTTGGAGGTTGATGGTCGCCTAATTAGAGAAGTATCATAGTGGCATGATCTACTAATTGTTAGATCATCTTTGATATTTGATGTGAATTTTTATGATGTAGGAGTATCCTAGGATTTCTTACAATCCTACATGTTGGAGGGGTTCTGGTTTGTAGTTGTGGACTCAATTACCAAAGGAGGGGTGCTTGATCGTTATTGGGCATGGTTTATGCCTAGGAGCTCAGCTTACTTTGGGAACTCAACATGGTCTTGGAGTTTGACATGTTTTGTGGAACTCAACAAGGTCTAGGAGCTTGACATGGTCTATGGTGCTTAGTTTGAACTGCGAGCTTGGTAATGCTTGTGAAATTTACTAGTGCTTAGCTTGGTCTTGCTTTCTATTGGTGCCAAGTTGTCTATGAGCTGAATTTTGGCATTTAATTTATGTATGTGTATTTAATTTATGTTTTGATTAAGTAGAAATAGGTTTTGAAAGGACCTAAAATTTTGTACAAAGGGACAAGAAAGATATAATAATTAGGATCTTTAAACAATTATGGAAAACCACTTGACAAACTAGAGGGACACACCAATTTCCCAACAAGAGGGCAAACAATCCAACAAGACATGAACCATCAAGATTTACATTTTTTTCCAGTCTTTTGAGAACATAAAGACATCAAATAAAGGTTTAATTTATGTTGAAGCATAAATACATTTAATTTATGTTGTAGTCGACTTGTGGTTCGACATATATTTAATGTAATAAATTTAATTTAGTTTGTAATGATCTAGGCTGACTTGTTGCTTAGTTGGGTATAAGTAAGGGGTTTGTGGACTCTTCAAGAAGTAGGAGAAGTGTAATCATCTGACTTGGAGAAGGGGATGAAAGGTAGATGTGAATTTTGAAGAGCTAGTCGCTACAGCTTGAGAACCAAAAGATTGCTTGGTGGACCTGAGGGTACAAGTGTGGATTCTTCTTGGTGTTCTTATGTAGTTGTGAATTTGGACTAGTTGGGATTGAGATTGTAAGTTGGATCTTGTTGGATCTTGAAGAACTAATATTGTAATTACTATTTGTATTTAGCCCTAGCTTGGAAGGCCTTATAGCTGGACATATTGGATGCAATTAGTTATTTTATGAATAAAGTATTGTGATTTAGTATTAGATCTTTCTTTATTGTGGTTTGTTGTTGTGTTTCCATTCTATGGTAATTTTTTGGGGGTTTGGACATCTCCTTTGGGGATTCTCCTACCTTGCACTACATTATGTGGTATCAGAACCCAATTTTTCCTGAGTGTGTTGACAAATTACCAAAGCTAATGTAGTTTACACTAGGATTTGTAGAGAAGGTTCATCTTATGGAGTTGATTGATCTTCTAGATTGGTGGATCTATTGCATAGGGTTTGCAAATATTTTGGAAGATGCCTCTAAGAATATTAGACCTTGGGGAAATTGATGATCTTAGTGATGTTGTGGAAGAAAGGATCTCAGAGAAGATTAGGGTAGAGTTCAAATTTGAGATTGCATTGATGAAAAATGACATGATTTCTAAAATTGTGAGTGCTTTAGGTGGTGTACCTAGGCATGTGGGTACTGAAGCTAGTTATGAAAAAGTTTATAAAGACTTTGAAGTTGCTAAATCTAGTGGTGAGGATAGAACTAATCATGTGGAGAGACCTATTTGAACTAGGGCTGGTCAATTTGCTAGACCTAGATCTTAGTTGAAGTTGAAGCATAAGATGGAGGTTTCTAATTTCTTAGGTACTTTGATTCCTAAAGACTTGATTGATTGGATTGGTGAATTGGAAAACTACTTTTAGCTTGAGGATATTGCAGATTTTCTCAGAGTGAGGTTGGCACAAACTAAGTTGAAAGGACATGTTGCTCTTTGGTGGAAAAAATTGTAAAGAGAAAAAGAAGAAGGTGAAATGAAGGTCTCTAGATGGAGGTTGATGGTTACTAAATTGAGGGCTAAGTTCATTCTTGCTAATTATGAACTTGAGTTGTTTTAAAGGTTGCAAAATCTATAGCAGAAAGATATGTATGTGAAAGATTACACTAAGGAATTCTAAAAGTTGACTATCTAGTCTAGTCATTGAGAATTGTCAAAGGAAAAGGTAGCTTAGTACAGTAATGGTTTGAGATTCAATATTCAGAATGAGGTTGGTGTGCTAAAAAATATCTTAAATTGAGGATGCTTATTAGTATGCCCTGAAGGATGAAAATAAGTTGAAAAGTAAAAGTCAATGTAATTCTAGAGGGAAAGAGAAGTAAGATAGCTTGAAACAAGCTAAACCAAGTGCAGAAAGTAAACCAAAACCTATTGATTAGAGGAAAAGGAAAGGTGGAGTTGGGTTTAGAAGTAATTATTTCAAATGTGGTAAAGAAGGGCATAGATCTTTTGAATGTTTACATGGTAGAACAATTAATTTTGTGAATGAGGCTACAATCCAAGATAGTAAGCTTGACCAAGGAGAGATTTTACTAGCTCGGTGAGTACTGGTTGGTCATAGGACATTAGATTCTTGTCACAGGACTAGTTTGTTTAGGACTTGTTGTAAGTCTCATGGTAAAATTCACAAAATTATTGTGGATGGTGGTAGTACTAATAACCTTATTGCTAAGGATATGGTTTAGAAACTTGGTTTGAGGAGAGTGAGACATCCTTATCCTTATAGGATTGGCTAGTTACAAGGTGAGCATGCTTTGAAAGTGAGGGATCAATGTCTTGTTGATTTCCAGATTGGGTAGTATAAGGATCAAGTGTTGTGTGATATTATGGACATGAATAGTTGGCATGCATTTCTTGGTAGACCTTGGGAGTATGATTATAGGGCTATGCATGATTATGTCAAGAATGTGTTTACTATTGAGAAAGGTGGCAGGAATTTTTTCTTGATTCCTTTATAGAATGAGTAGCTCAATAAGAGGAACCTGAGTATTGGTAGCTAAGTTGAGTTGGTATATTTTGAGAAGGTTGGAGATCAACATGGAAAGCAGACCTATAGGGAACTAAGGATGGATGGGAAGAAGCAGAAGAACAAGGGAAAGAGTGCACAAGTTGAAGACTTGGAGGATATGTATGTGAAGAACCAGTTTAGGATTTATGTGTTGAACCCCAGAAGATGCTCTTCTAGCTACTAGAACATATTTTCAAACTTTGGGTTTCTGATGCAAGAGAATCCTAGGATTTCTTGTAATGTCCCTAACCTTTGTGTGGTACTCGATTGCCTACAAACTAATAGGATTGTATGGTATACCATGCACATGTAATTTGAGCTATGGGCTATATGGTATGTGAGAGGGAAGGAATCCATACTAATACTTAGTACTATGATAGATGAATTAGATTGGAAGAGGGTTGTATAGTGGAATGGGATAGAGTGAGGAGACTATGGTGGCATACAGGGATCAACTAATGGTAGTATGGTGTTTGTACAGTGGGGCAATGTGATGTATGGTCAGAAATAGAAAAGATGTATGGTATTATGGAGGTATATACTATGAAGGTTGTATGGTCATGAATCCATGCCAAAGGTGGTCCGTACGGTGTGAAATGGAGGCCAAGTTGATGGTCGTGCTAGATATCCTAGGGGCAATATGGTGGGGATAACGCAAACCCTACACTTAGAAATTGTAGGCCATGTGAAGGGTGAGGGAAAGGTTGGTAAGTATGAAGTAAGAGGCTAGAGGTGTTAAGGGGTGGAGGTATGGATGGAGATAGGAGGTTGTACAGACAATGGAGAGAGGTACAAAGATGCTAGAGAGGGGTGAATCCAACATAGAACCAACACACAGATAGTTCCATCTTGAAGTAACCAACACATAGAGAATATATATATATATATATATATATATATATATATATATATATATATATATATATATATATATATATATATATATATATATATATATATATATATATATATATATATATATCAAGTAATAAATATCTTAAAAAAAGAATGAAGCTCTAACTTGCCAGATTTGAGTGAAGTGTTACAAGTGATAGAATAGGGTGAGGATTGAATGCCACCAAAATAAAAAACAAGCAAAATAGGGAAGATATTTCACTTCGAAAATGGAAAAAAAATTAGAACTCCAATAGGAATTCATAGTATAAAGAAATAATCCAAAATTTCATACCTAAAGACTACCTACAAGCCATGTTTAAATACCCATTGGAAAACTTTTTGAGGGTGTATAAAGATAGCTAACAATGACACAAACTATGAAAATATAAATATAAATGGGTTTGAGATAAATTAAATCAATCAGCCCATTAACAATAGTTTGATACATAATTTATTTTATAATGGGAACATTATAGTCCTCACATCCCAAATTTTTCTTGTCCTCAAGAAAATGTAATGCTGGGTGTAGGAGAATTTGCTTGCCCTCCCACATCACATCATCCAATGGCAACTGTTTCTAACACACCAAGTAGTCCTTCACCATGAAATTTTGCATAGTCTTCTCATGTACTTCAATGATCTCAACTATTTCTAATATGAACTTTCCTTCTTCATTGAGTGGTGGAAGGCTTGTGGCTACCTTGATGTTCTACCCTATGGCCTTCTTTAGGCATAAAACATGAAAAATGTTATGTATATGACCTCCCTTTGGAAGTTCTAGCTAGTATGCAACTTCACCAATGCGATGAACAACACAATATGGGCCATAAAATTGTGACTCCAATTTTTTTTTCCTTTCTATTTTAATGATGATTGTCGATATGGCTGGAGCTAGAGATAGACCAAGTCCCCTACTTTGAAACTCCTCTCCTTTATGTGTCTATCAACATAAGTCTTCTATTGATTTTATACCCATTGTAAGTCTTCCTTCAAGCATCTTAGTATGTCCTATCCCTCCTGAAGCCACTCTCTTTCCCTTGGTGTGCGACTGTCACCCAAAACTGTGTCAATGAAGGAAAGGGGTTCATACTCATATAGAGCTTTGAATGGTGCCATTCTGATGGACATGTGGTATGTGGTATTGTAGCAATATTCCTTTAGATGTATCTATTTGATCCACACCCATTGTTGTGCTGAAATGTATTTCTAAAGGTAACCTTCAAGCCACTTGTTCAGAATCTCTATTTGTCCACCTATTTGTAGGTGGTAACTAGTGCTTGGTGACAATTTTGTCCCTACCATCTAAAATAGTTTTGTCCGTAAGATATTGATGAATTACCCATCCTGGTCATTGATAATGTTTTAGGGTAACCTATGTAGGCAAAAGAATTCTTTAAAAAAAAGATTGGAAACTTGTGCAGCCTAAAAATCTAAGGGGATGGTGAAGAAGTTAGCATACTTTATCAATGTATCAGCCACCATGAAAATATGATCTTTTTTTTTCACCTTGGGAAGCCCTATTATTTAATCCATTGAGATACTTTCCCACTTATGTTTTGCAATCAGTGGAGGTTGTAGTAACCCAGTAGGTAGAGTATGTTCAGATTTTTTATGTTGGTAGACCACATACTCTCTTACATACTACAACACATCCCCTTTGAGTCCTTTTCAAGAAAACCTATCCCTGATACTTTTGTAAGTTTTGAGGAAACCTGAGTGTCTTACCAATGGTGAGTCATGTACCTCCTTATAGATTTTTTTCTTCAATTTGGATTTTGACACTAAAAATATCTAATTCTTATAGTAGATGATGTCATCCACCACTTTGTACTAATCATCTTGGGTGTTACCATCCAAAAGAAAATGTGTTTATGGAACATTCTACAAATAAATGTCCCTTCTAGTCAGCTAAAATCTAGTTTAGTGAGTAGATGGAGGGTTTCCTAGAGAAGGCATCTACAACCACATTCTTCTTTCCTTTTACATATTCAATGTCAAAATTAAAATCCTAAACCTTGCTTATCCATTTTTTTTGCCTCTCATTTAAGTCATATTGCTCCAAGAAATATCTCAAACTATTGTGATCCGTATGGGTGATAAACTTGGCACCCACCAGATATTGTCAAAACTTAGTGCATGTACAATAGCCAACATTTCTTTTTCATAGGTGGAATATAAGAATTCTATATGTGTAAGCTTTCTGCTCTCATAAGCTATGGGGTGTCTATGTTGCATTAGTATTGTGCTAATGCCTTTACCAGATACATCACACTCTAGAATGAATGGTCACTTGAAATTAGGTAATACAAGTATAGGGCAAGTGCTCATTGCTTCTTTCAATTTATCAAAAGCGAGTTGTGCCTTTTCATTCCACTTGAAATAATCCTTCCTTGTTAGGTCCATTAAGGGTGCACTAAGCTGAGAGAATACTTTCATGAACCTTCGATAATAATTGCACAGTCTAAAAAACCCTCACAAATCTGTGAGTGATTTTGGGGGAGGCCAATCAAGGATAGCCTAAATATTCTCTGGATGAACTTGAAATCCTTATTTATTGACAACATTCCCCAAGTACAATATTTTTGTCATGCCAAATTTACACTTAGATTGCTTGGTGAACAAAGACTGCTCCTCCATGATCGTTAGCATTTCATCTAGATGCTTCAAGTGTTCCTCCCATGTCCTAATATAAATAAGAAGATCATCAAAAAATACCAATAAGTACTTGCACAATTATTTGTTGAAGATGTGATTCATTATGATTATAATGTACTAGGTGCATTTGTTAATCCAAAAGACATGACCAAAAATTCATGATGCCCATAGTGATAGTGACATGCCATCTTTACTACGTCTTCCTCCCTCATGCAAATTTGATAGTATTCAAAATGGAGATCTATTTTTGAAAAATAGACTATGACATGTAATTCATCCAACAACTCATCTATCCTTGGAATGGGATATCCATTCTTTATTTATTTTGTTCAACATGTGGTAGTCCACACACATGTGCATCTTCCCATCCTTCTTCTTGACCAAAACTATTGATGATGCGAAGGGGCTAGAACTTGGATGGATCCATCATTTCTCTAGTAGTTCCTAAATGGTCTTTTTGATCTCATCTTTGAATATCTTGGGATGATGGTAGGTTGTGGTTATGACTAGCTTGGCCTTAGCTTCCAACTCAATAGTATGTTCAAACCCTCGATGGAGCGGTAGACCCAGAGGAATGTCAATGAAAACTTTATCATATTTACTCAAAATATCTTAGAGATCATAATCCTAGGGAGGTGTCCATTTCCCCTTTATAAGTTCTACCAAGATAAAAAAATGTGCAGCCTACACAATGTCATCACACCAAAAAATTTCCTCCATTGGACGTGCAAAAACTTTATGGACCTTCATTTACCATTCTGCAGAGAACAACCTTCTTTACATCAACAAAAAAAGTGAAGTCCATCCATTTGAAACTCTAAGTGTATTCATCAAGTGTCTCTATCCACTATATTCCTAGAATAACCTCCATGTCATCAAGGTCCACTATGATAAAATCCTTAATCATTGTGTGATTTTCCATTGTGATACTTAGTTGAGGAACAAGGCGTGTGCAGGGTAGAAGAGTCCCTCTAGTAACCTTGACCTAAAATCCTGTGTGTGTCTCCATAGGTAGACCTCTTTGCTTCACCAAATATGTAATGTCCCATTTTAGGACATTTTTGTATTTGTCTTTTATTTCTATCCATTTTGTAATAATGTTCTTATCTGATGCTCTTTTCATTGTTTGGTATCCTATATTTATGTGCATATCTCCAAGAGTCATGCCCCTTCATTAATATTAATTACATTAATAAGATAATTATATTAATAAGATAATCATATTATATATTAATTATGAGTATATAGCATATTCCTTGTTATATTTAATCATATATATTAATTAATATAGTATTTTAATATCTAATATATAAAAGTATATATATATATATATATATATATATATATTCTCATATAGTGATATGATAATATATATAATAATATATATATTCTTAATTTATATACATTATTAATCATTTTAATTATCTAAGTATAATACTTATATTATACTTATCTATTGTTAGATTATATATGTCAATATGGGGATATCATAGTCCTCCCCTCTTGAATTTGCTTGTCCTCAAGAAAAATTATTCATACACAATTCCTTCATAGATACAAACATATTTGCATACAAAAGTCCTTAAAAAAATTATGAAATATACATCTTAATGAATGAAAACATGAAGCAGACATAGTGCAGATAGGTGAAGACACAAAGTGTACATGATGCAAACACATCACACATTATTTATTAATTCTCTATAAAATTATTTTTTCACAATGAAGTACAGTAAAGGGGATAATTTATAAAATATACTTCCCCAGTACACTTTTTAATCATAGATCCTACAACACAAACAATTATTAGCATGTACATGTATATAATCTCTCCAAAGAAAAGTTTAGTCATGATAAATTAGGTCTAAACCAATATCCTACCAAGCCCAAGAGTGAAACTTTGGCCCTCTTGGCCTTGATGGCAGCATTTGACATCCATCAAGGTGGTCTACTTGGCAGATTTGTAACTGCATTAAGTTGACATGATGTCAAATCTTAACTTAACCAATCTAAGCCTAGAAGTGAAACTTTGGCCCTCCTGGCCTTGATGGCAGCCTTTGACATCCATCAAGGTGTTCTACTTAGATGGTAATTTTATTCTTCCTACCTAATCCCAAGAGTGGAACTTTGGCCCTCTTGGCCTTGATGGCAGCCTTTGACATCCATCAAGGTGGTCTACTTAGGAGGTAATCTTATTCTTCTTAAACATCCTACCTAATCCCAAGAGCAAAACTTTGGCCCTCTTGGCCTTGATGGCAGCCTTTGACATCCATCAAGGTGGTCTACTTAGGAGGTAATGTGATTCACCACTTTATACCCTTCCTATCTCGATATTTTATTCTTCCTCTTTTCTTTAAGATTGGGTCTTGTCATCCTTCAATTTTGATGGCAAGATGACTCCTTCCAACCAAGATCTATCTTTGTTTAGAGAAATGTGCTTGAAATTTATGTTGGTCATTGTAGACTTTATTGTTTTATTACTTATCCTCCTGGAAGCTTGAGTCTAAATAATAGCTTGTCACAAATGAATCCAAATATAGAGAGATATGTTGAGTCTCAACCTAGATTAAAAGTTCTTCCTTAGACACATGTCACTCCATATTTATGCTCTCTTATTTCCCTTTTTAAAATCACATAAGTTTTTTGGTTGGTAGTGGCTCATAGATTTAACAAGTAACCATGGAGTGATCCAAATATTTAATATGCTCTTTATATATAATATACATGACTCTTCAAAGAACCATCATGTCTTTATTGCATCCAATGACTTTTACTTCAGATGTATAATGTGGTAATCATATTATGATTTTAATATAATTCTTATGCTTATATGTTTGTTTAATGTCTTCTCCTTACTAATCATTATCTTTCAATATTTTTATGTCATCGGCTTTGTGTAATATTTGTTGAACATATTTTTCATTTCCCTAAGTGCCGCCTAAATCTTTGTCATATTTATACCTTATCTTTTAAGCTCTTGATGGCACTATTTTGTTCACATATATACTAATTTGGCTTTGTGGTTTATCTTACAATGGTTATAATCACAACTTACATTTGATTTTGCATACTAGCTATTGTTCTATTGTTTTGTTCACTGCTCCAGGTCTGTTATTATTGGTATTCAAATTTTACTATCTGACTTTAGTAATTTGTCTCTATTCCACCGCTTCATATTTGACTATTGATTGAATAAAATATGGATTCCAAACTGAAGTCGGTAGTATGTCGACATGAAATACCATAGCATATATATCATTAGTGCCACTCTCATTTTTGCCCATGTCCTTTCTACAATCTTTGTATATTATGTCTTCCATCTTCTTTAACCAACAAAACAGGGTGACATTTATGCTTTACTTCAATGAAACATATTTTGCCCAACCTCTATTAAATGTTCTTTGTACTACGGATCCTCTATCATTTATAGTGCAGTATGGTGCAAAATTATTTTTAATTCCATGTTGTGAAACATACTTTTGGAGGACTAAACAATAACTTCTTATGTTACAAGTTTATTGATCTAACATCAGTTGTTTGAAATAAAAGGTTGTTAATGCAATATTGTGATTATTTGTGGAAACTAAAAATCATTTGGAAACATCTTTTTTATTGGTTTAGAATGTTGTCTAAATAGGTTGTAACTTTTGTAATCTAATTGGCCTTCTTGAGCACTTTATTTGACAATTGTGACTAGTTTGATGCTTTACTCTCACTTGGCACTGCATATTACAAAAAGTGGCTTCATCTATTTTGAATAACATTATAAAGTGATATAATACTTATATGGTTTGTTGGCTTTGTAGCTCCATGATCTCTAAATCATTTGTATTCACTACACCAATAATACACATGTAGCATCATTTCTTTGATAGATTTTTTTGATTAAAAATTGAGTCTCCTCTTATAATTCACTCTTGACTAGTCTTTGTCCTCTGCATCAATGTAATTTCCTTATCAAATGCTTGCCATCTAGTTTGTATATTTAGCTTGTTTTCTGGTCTATATATTGAGTGCTGACTGTATATATTCTTTTCTCTATGATGTGGTTTTATAAATTTATCTACAAATGTGTATCTTTCTTAGACTTTCTTACTGATCTATTTGTAGTTTGGTTGCATAATATATTTCTCATAGGCTAGCAGAATCACAACTTTAATACCATTTGTAATGTCTCATTTCAGGACATTTCTGTATTTGTCTTTTATTTGTATCCATTTTGTAATAATGTTCTTATCTAATGCTCTTTTCATTTTTTGGTATCCTATATTTATATGCATATCTCCAAGAGTCGTGCCCCTTCGTTAATATTAATTACATTAATAAGATAATTATATTAATAAGATAATCATATTATATATTAATTATGATTATATAGCATATTCCTTGTTATATTTAATCATATATATTAATTAATATAGTATTTTAATATCTAATATATAAAAGTATATATATATATATATATATATATATATAGATATACATATATATATACATACATATACATATATATATACATACATATATATATATATACATACATATATATATATATACATACATATATATATACATATATATATATATACATATATATATATATATACATATATATATATATATATATGTATGTATATATATATATATATTGTATACTCATATAGTTATATGCTAATATATATATATTCTTAATTTATATACATTATTAATCAATTTAATATAAGTATAATACTTATATTATACTTATCTATTGTTATATTATATATGTCAATATGGGGATATCACAAAATATGATTTTATGAAATTTAGAGTGGCTTTGCTATCCAATATCACTATAACCCTTTGTCCTTTAATGGTATACCTTTGTACACACAATGGAGAGAGGTACATAGATACTAGAGAGGGGTGTATCTAACATAGAACCAACACATAGATAGTGCCAGCTTGAAATAATCAACACATAGAGAATATATATATATATATATATATATAAGGTAATAAATTGTTGGAAATATTCAAGATATGATAAATTATTGATAGGGGAGGGGTGAATTAGTAACTTCAAAACTATTCATCATAAATCCATCTATACTACTACATACATTAGTATTGAAAGATAAAACATTCATCACACAAAAGAACACAATGTTTTGGTGACCCAGAAACCTTCCAAATAGAAAGTAAAATTGGGTTGGGATGATACCCACAAAACTTCACTACTGCAACACAAAGTTAGCTTGTTAAGGCTTACATTGAACACTTCTAGTGATCTTCCTTGTTAGGAGCACAAAGGACTGCTATGTCCACCTTGTTAGAGGATTTACAAAGATACGATGAAGTATGCACTCGATTAAGAGATTTATACAAAATACTGTTAAGTCTACCTTCTTAAAGGATTTAGAAACTAATTCACTTGTTAGGATGAAGCATTGGATCTACTTACAACTAATTTTTTATAAGATCTTTTATGCACTGATCACCTTATGTGATAGATATGAATTTTTTGCTTCTGTATTGACCTTGCTGCATTTCTTAAATTGTTGCTGATAATTCTTCACATGCACTTCTCAAAATTACATAATGACACTTCAATATAATGATGTCTTACATTACATCTTACATATATACCTTTCCAATCTACAAACTACAAGGTTGGCCAAAATACAAGTGAACAACGCATTACAAAGTCAACCCAATAGTAAATAACTTGGGTTCACTAAACTGACTCAGTGACCTTTTGATACTTGGTGTCCACTGCATTACATGGCATCGTCATGCACTTGGTAGAAGTGAAGGCTTAGTCCATACTAATCACTTGAAGTGGTTTTAAACTCAGTGACCACTGGTGACTCAGTAGATATAGCAGATTGAGTTTACCTGCTTCACTTGGTAAACACTACTTTTTCAAATGCTCGGTTTACACTGAATTTCCATGGCACAAATTTACTGCTTGGTAGACACTATGAAGCTTGGTAGACACTGCTAGTCTATAGATTTCCTGAGTTCACTTGGTAGCCACTATTCTACTTGGTGTAAATTGTTGAACTCTTCAAAGCTTGGTTAACACTAGAATGCTTGATGAGTGTAGGAGACTAAGTGCTAAGCTTGGTAGGTATACTGATATGGTTAAGTGTTGTCACTAATGGCAATACTAACTTAATACCAACAATCTCTCCCTTTGGCATTAGTTAAAAAACACTTAAAATCCAAAACATATGTACACAATCTAACTCACTGAATTTTTATTTTTCAAAATTGATCTTTGTAAAGTTGTTGCATATACATTTCTACATATATCTCCTTGATGACACATAATTTATATACAAAGATACTTATGTACATAGCTATACACATATACAGGCTGACTCTGTTGAGTGCTATCTCCCCCTTTCACTTATATTGATATTACATATCACCCCCCCTTTTTGACAGTAATGCCAAAGGGCTACATATACTATCTATATAGTTACACCAAAATGAGATAGAAATTCTTGATGTACCTTGAGGATGAGGGCGAATGAGTTATCTAAATTCTCTTGCAAAATTTTGCAAGTAGAGAGAGTAATATAAAATTCTTTTGATAATTTGATCATGTGATCAACCATTGAGAAAATCTAATCCTGGACCAATGTCTTGCAATGAGCAATATGTTTCTGCATCGTATCCATTATTGGCAAAACCATGTTCTAAATATCAATCAAGTTTGCTCTTATTCTTTCTTCTTCCCTTACAAGTTCTTCCTACATGTCTACTAGATATTTCACCTTGGTGTGATGAGAGGATTTGGAAGAGGGATCAGTTTGCAACTTTGATGCACTTGATTGCATATCAACATCAATCTTATTTAGCTTCTCCTTTATTCCATTGGTAAAACTGGAGACATCAAAAAGTTTGGCAAAAAGTGATGTAGCATTATTAAAAGAACTTTCAAAATTACCCAAAAATGTGGACAACTCCACTTGTTTGATTGCAAACTACTAAGCAATATGCTCTAGCATCTTGTTATCAAACTTCCTTTCAGCCTTTTTAATTAGTTTCTCTTGTCCAAAGGAGTCCTCGTTATATTTATGTACAACCTCTTCTAACTAAATCAAAATATGTTGAATGGAATCCACTTCAACACCTATAGCATTTGTAATTATATTCTTGGCATTTTCAATTATTCTATACTCCTTATCCCTTTCAGACCTTAACTACTTCTGTGTAGCTTTCTTCTCTATGAGTTGACTGGCTAACCTCATTTCTTCAATAGTAGCAGTCTCATAGTCAATCTTAGGTATTTTTATCATTGTGTCTAAGTCAATTTTTTCTTCAATTTCTTTTCTAGTGATCATAAGTTTTAATGGTTTCCTTTGTTTTACTTCAGTGATTACTAGTTTGACCTTTGGAATAGACACAATAGTAGAGATAGAAGGGCTAGCAGTGAAAAATGGAATAGGGCTTAAGGATTGAATGCCAATAGGAGTACTAACTAGATCAAAAATGGAAACACTTCCCAAAAATGGTTCCACACTTAGTAGAATACCCATAGAAGTGTTTGAACTAATTGGAATCAAAGTAGATGCAGACAATGTTGATGAAAAAAAAACTATAGAGCTCACTGGAATTGATGAAGACAAAATTGTAGAACTTACTAATGCACTTACTGATGATGCAAGAGTAGAGGTAGCTAACTTAGTAGCTAAATAAGTAATAGTCATCTTAGTAGATGAAGTGCTTGACACTTCCATTATAGACACTTAGAGCTGGGAGGTTGCTAGTGAAGATTGAGCAATTGATGTTGCTATTGTGCTCACAATTTCACTAGTAGAAGCTATCTCCATAGATGTGATAGTATGTGGTGGAGTGTGAGGAAGAGATGAAATTTCTTCTACTACAATTATAACTAGATCATCTCCATCCTTTTCTTCCTCTTCTGCTTCATTCTCCTTTCCTTCTTCTTCCTTCTCCTCTTCTTCCTTCTCCTCCATTAGAGCATGTGATTCTCCCATAGTAACTGAGATGAAAGAAGTGTTGGCATCATCATCATCATCACTATCATTATCTTTAATTACAACAATTGCATCTAATGGCTTGTTGAGATGATATACATCTCTCTAAACATCTAAGGCATGCTTAACCACTGACTCTATGTTATTCATTAATATGAAACATGTGTTAAGCTTTAGAATCATTCTGTCTTCATGCTCTTTTATTGCCTTCTTCACTTCTACATTAGTCAAATTTGGTAATAACTATCTCAACTATTGTTAAAAGATGTCTTTTATAGTTTGCACCATGTTCTCCCATCTGACTTGGATTTTGGCAAAAAGATTTGCATGGATTAAAGGTTAAATTTGTGTAGGGGAGTATTTCCAAATACCCATCTTCTCCATGACTAAGTTCTCAATCTTTTTTTTCTCAGCTAGAGTTTGAGTCTCATATTTGAGAACTTTGAAGTTAAAAAATCCTAATACAACTCTTAGTTGTTTCATCCTTTCCTCAAATGTAGGTGGAGAGCGAATGAATACAAGTTTAGTTTTACCTTTCCTACCTCTAGTGGAGAACACTGCAGTTGGTTTCTTCTGAGGTTTGGTGATAATAACTTTACCTTTCTTCCTTGCTAGTTCCTCTTTCTCTAATTCTTCTTCTTCTTCTTCTTCATATTCCTCCTCTTCATCCTCACCCTTTCCCTTGGTAAGCATTAGAGGACCTTTAGCTATCTTCAATTTGGAAATTATGTTCTTGCCTCTGCTGAGAGCTTAAGGAATCTTGATACTGAGCTCTATCCTCTTCTTGGCTTCCTCATATATGCAAAATGCAAGGAGATTAGGATTGGTTGGCTCATTTACTAATGCCTCAATGATGTCTCTAGCTTCATCAATGTTAATTTCATAAGGCAATGGGTTTATCCATGCCACTCTTGGTATGGCTACTTGAATGTATACTCTGCAATAGTCCACCATGAAACATATATCATCCTTGTAGTCTTCTAGAAGCTTGGGTGGGATACAAAATTTGTTGTTCATTTTCTCCTTGAATGCCTCAAAATAGTTATCCAATACCCTTTCAAATTTTTCACCCATTTCTTCAATAAATTCATTTATCTGATAAAGAATAGGGGTGTCTTTCCTCCATACAATTGTGCCCTTAGATGGAAAGAATTTTTGAACATAAAAGAAAAAGGAAACAAGAAATGAACTAAACTTGAAGGAATTGTTCTTGGAAGCCTTCACACTTTCAATGTTTTTGTTCAATTGCTTCAATAACACATCTAATAGATCAAATTCGAGATTCTTCTTTATAACCTTATATGCTAGGTCAACTACCTCACAAGGAATGTTGTTTGACCAAATCAAGCTATAGATCTTATGTGCAATGATGTGGATGCCAAATCTAAGCTCTATGTCAGTAACATTTTTTATTTTCAAACCTCTACCATCCCACTTAGCTAGGGTTTTTTTTTGCAATTCCTCCCAACCTGGGGTTTTGGTTGACTTAGCTTTGCTTAGTATTGGCAGACTCATAACCTTGTGCATCATCTTCTTTGTAATTAGAATGGATTGCTCCAGCCATAATTGACCACTATGGAACTGACTCAATATATATCTTATCCATTTTACTTGGAAATTTTGAGGCATATGAGGGATATGAGTTAATCCTTTAGCTTCCAAATGTTTATGCTTGGGTTTCAAAACTCTGTCAACACACATTTTAGCTAGGGCATTATCCATTTCTAATGTCCCTAATTCTTGAATAGTACATTTAAAATGAGTTCTTATGTCATTAATTAGGAGTACCTTTGGCAGGATTTTTGACTGAGTACAGTAAGGATCAAGTGATTCAGCAATGGCCGGAATGATTTTGAAGTTTGGTGCTTTCCATTTGATGCCCTTAACCAGCAATTTGAAACCCTTCTTTGGTTTAGTGCTACTTCCACTAGTAGACACCATCATTGCTTAGTAGATGATAAAATTCATGAAGATCTCACTACTAAATCACTCGAAAACACTATAATGCTCTTTCAAATCACTCTACTCTTCAAATGCTAAGAATGCAATGAAAAATTAAGTCAAAATTACCCATTTTGTTGAGAAAATTTCATAATTTCTTGATGCCATTATAAAATAGTGTGTGATAGACTATCATCCACTGACCTAACTTTGCAAGAGTATCAACTCAACAAAAAAACCCAATTTCCTTTACTCCTGACCTCGCTCGTTAAGGTCTTCATCCAACTTTCCTCGGTGGAGTTTGATGCAACTTGGGGAAAGATAACTTTTCTGGGATCCTTGTGTATCTAAAATACTGATTGGATCATTTACATTCCTCATATTTGTTGGAACTACTTATGATTTTCTTACTAAGTATAGCTCCAACACATTCTTAGAAGTTTAGTTTGAGAGGATAGAGTCACCCACTTCTTGAGTGACTTCACTACCATGATTTGAGCTTGTATCCTCTATAGATTTAGGAATCCATTGCTGCCTCATTTGTTTCCTTATGTTGTCATCCCTTGCTTTCTTTTCATCTTCAATTTTTCTTATATTCATGTAGTTTTTAGCTATATGACCAAGTTCAGTGCATGTGTAACACCTTATAGAAGTATTCTTATTTCTTAGGTAATGCCTTGCACAATTTATTGTAGTGTGTCCATATTCTCCACAATAATGCCGGATGCACTAGGTATTGTAGTCCCATCCAAATATTCCCTTTACAAATTGTTCAACTAGATTGAATTATTTGGATCTGCATTGAGATGCCTTGTGACCATGCTTTTTGCATTTGTGACATTTACCTTCAAATTTTGGTTTCTCCTTGCATTCATTGGCTTTGTGACCATGCTGGTTGTAGTTGTAGCACTTTCCATTGAATTTTGCTTTTCCATTGCTCCAACATTTGTTTGATGTATGACCAATTTTCCCACAATCATTGCATGAGGGTTTTTTATTCCTTTTTGCACCTTTCTTGGAAGATTCACCTTGTTCTTAATTGTATCCAAGTCCCACTTTACTTTTTTGCCTATGAAGATTCTACTCATTTTGTTGATTCATATCTTCTTTTGATTTCAACATGCTCTCATTGATTTTTTTTTTCAGCATTTAGTTCATTCTTCAATTTTTTAATAATTTTCTTTTCATATCTTAGTTCTCTCATTATTCTTTTATTAATTTCCCTTTCATAATTTAGATCATTTCTTATTATTTTATTCTATGCTTTGAGAATCCTGATTTCTTCATTTGCTTCAATGATTTGATCAATGAGGTTTTCATGCTAATTGGATTGATTTTGTTCTTTTTTGTTTCTTGCCTCCAAGTCTTCATTTTCCTTATTCCTTTGTTCCAAAATCTCACATAGCCTGATTAATTGAATTTCTAGTTCTCTTTTGAGTTTCCTTACTTTTTCTTGTAGAGAGCTATTCTTTGCTAGGAGTTCTTTGATTGCTTCATTAGCTTCATCTGAACTACTTGATGGGAAAAGGTCTTCAATATTTTCTTCAACATACTGATGGTCATCCATTTTTCTTGCAAGTTCTTATTGGAATTATGATATATTTGTCATTAGTGCAAACACTTATGAAATTCTGAATGCTTATCTAGCTCATCACTTAGTCTATAGTGTATACTGAGCATTTAGTGGTTACCTTATAAGTTCAGCAGGTAAACAGTTCTCACCGATCATTTCAGAGGATACTGAGTAAATGAAGAACTCAGTGTTCATCGAAAAAAGCAAGGTAAATGAAGAACTCAATGTTCATCAAGCAAAGCAAGGTAAATGAAGAACTCAGTATTCACCAAACAAAGCAAGGTAAATGAAGAACTCAATGTTCACTGAGAAAAGCAAGGTAAATGAAGAACTTAGTGTTCACCAAGCAAAGCAAGGTAAACAAAGAAGTTAGTTTCTACCGAGTGGCACTATATCTATCGAGTCACCAATGGTTACCAAGATCCAAGCAGTGTTGTGTGGCTAGTATGAACTGAGCCTCTACTTCTACCAAGTGCATGATGATGCTAAGTAATGTAGTGGATGTCGAGTATCAGAAGGTCACCAATTCAACTTGAGGAACTCGAGTTTTCTACTATCTGGCTGACTCGATAATGTTTTGTTCACTTATGTTTTGGCCGACCTTGCAGTTATAAATAATGAAATGGTATATATGTAATATATGAAATCATTTGTAGTATAATATATGAGAGGTGAAAAAAAAGATATAAAAAGGAAGAGATTGATGTTTGCATGAAAAGAAGGAATTACAAATCAGCAGCAAAATAAAAGGGATTCAACAAGGTCAACATAGGAGCAGAAAATTTTATATATATCGCATCAGGTGATCAATGCAAAAAGGATCTAATCAGAAAACAGTTGTAAGTAGATCCACTGCTTCATCCTAACAGGTGAATCAGTTTATAAATCCTTTAACAGGGTAGACTTAATAGTCTTTCTGTAAATCTCCTAACAGAGTGCATACTTTAATGTATGTTTGTAAATCCTCTAACAAGGTGGATCTAGCAGTCCTACTTGCTCCTAATAGGGCAGATCACTAGAAGTGATCATTGTAAACCTTAATAGGCCAAATTTATACTGCATTATTGAATTTTTGTGGGCATCATCTCCACCCCAATTTCACTTTCTATTTGGAAGGTTTCTAGGTCACCAAATCTCTGTGTACATGTGCAATGAATGTTTGTTCTTTTAGTTATATAGTAGATTAGATGAATGAATGGTGAATGGTTGAAAATGCTGAATTTTTTGAAAGTTTTATAAGTTATTTATTCACCTCTCCCCTCTTAGTAACCTATCTTATCCTGAATATTTCCAAAAATTGGTATCAGAGCTTTGTGGTTCTTAGGATAAAGTTTGATAGCTTGAGAAAAGATCAAGGGCAATGGAGATATTTAGACTTGAAAAATCTATTGAAAATGAAAAGCTAGATTTGGAAATGGCCATGACTCAACTCAAAGAAGCAAAGGAGCATCTTTCTCAATCTCTAAAAAGAAGGAAGGAACCTGCAAGACAAATGAATGATCCAGTATGTTGAAGAAATGATTGAAGACCTTTTACCATCAAGCAGTTCAAATGAAGCTAATGAAGCAATCAAGGAACTCCTAGCAAAGAATGGTTCTCTGTAGGAAGAAGTAAGGAAGCTTAAAAGAGAACAAGAAATCCAATCAATCAGGCTATGTGAAGCTTTGGAATAGAGAAACAAAGAAAATGAAGACTTAGAGGTAAGAAATAATCAATTCCTTCAACATGAAAATCTTGTAGGTCAACTATCTAATGCAAATGAAGAAATTTTGAATCTAATATCTGAGAATGAAAGTTTGAGAAATGATTTAATCACTGAAAGACAAATCAATGCAAGCTTACAAAGTGATGTGAGATCTGAGAGACAAATCAATGAAAGTTTGGAAAATGACTTGATCACTAAAAGGCAAGTCAATGAAAGAATGATGAAATCTCAAATAGACATGAACCAATTGAATCGATAAAATGAGTAGAATCTTTACAGACAAAAAGGTAAAATCGGTCTTGGATACAAGGAAGAAGGAGAATCCTCTAAACAAGGTGCCCAAGGGAATCAAAAAATCACTTGCAATCACTGTGGCAAGATAGGTCATACATCAAACAAATGTTGGAGTAACGAAAAAGAAAAATTCAATGGCAAATGCTTCAACTGCAATCAGCATGGTCACAAAGCTAATAAATGCAAAGAGAAACCAAAATTTGAAGGCAAATGTCAAAAATGCAAGAAACAAGGTCACAAGGCATCTGAATGTAAATAAAAAACATTCAATCTAGCAGAACAAATTATCAGAGCAATATTTGGTTGGGACTACAATACTTGGTGTAGGTATCACTATTGTGGAGAATATGGACACATTGGGATAAACTGTGCAAGACATCACCTAAGAAAGAAGGATACAACTATAAGATGTTACACATATACTGAACTTGGTCATATAGCCAAGAATTTTATGAATACTAGAAGAATTGAAGATGAAAAGAAAGCTAAAGCTGATAACATTTGAAAGTAGATGAGACAACAATGGATTCCTAAATCTACCAAGCAAGATAGTTCAAATGATGGTCATATCACTCAAGAAATGGGCGACTCCACCATTTTCAATTAGATTTAAGAAGAATCAAGAACTACATCCTCTAGCCATATCTTAAGCAGTTTCAGTGTAAAAGAGTACAAATGGTTCAAATCAGTATTTCAGATACAAGGACCAAAGAAAAGTTATCATTCACTGTGTTGCATCTACTGAGCAAGGTTGGTTAAAGACCTTATCGAGCTAGGTTGGGAGTATCAAAGATTTTGTTTGGACACCGAGGTGCAAGGTTTTATTGAGTTAATCAATGATAGACTGGTAATCACTATGTCATCTCATCTACCTTTGTATCGAGCATTAATGATAGTATTTCCATCAAAAGGGAAAAATTTGATTTCAATTTTCATTGTGACTTAAGAATACTCAGAGCTAAAAGATCTCTAGTGAATCTAGAGCAAATTCTAGGCGATTTCAAGTGATTTTCAAGAAGAGAATTTTTTCAAGATTTTCTTATACTTACTGAGCAGCTATGGCATCCGCAAGCACCAGCAACACCAAGGCAAAAAGAGGTTCAGAAATGTTGATTAAGGGTACAAAATGGAAAGCACCCAACTTCAAGATTGTTCTGACCATTGTAGAATCACTCGACCCAACTAGAGCTCAATCACAAATACCTCCTAAGGTACTTCTTATCAATGATATTCGTACTCATTTCAAATGTTCTATTCAAGAAATCAAAAACCTAGAGATGGACAGTGCCCTAGGTGAAATTAGTGTAGATGGCTCTCTGAAACCTGAGTTCAAGCATCTTGAAACCAAAGGCTTGACTCATATCTTGCATATGCCTAGAAACTTCCAAACCAAATGGATTAGGTATATCTTGAGTTGGGTGCATAATTGAAAATTATGGTTAGAGCAACCAGTGCTAATCACAAAGAAGATGGTTCATAAAGTCACCGGTCTCCCTATGCTCAATAAAGAAAAAGCCACCAAAACCCTAGGTTAGGAGGAGCTACAGAAGCAAACCCTAGCTGAGTGGGATGGTAGAGGTTTGAAGGTAAACATTGTATCTGATGTCAAACTAAGATTTGACATTCATGTAATTGTATGTAAATTATACAATTTCTGTAGATTGAATAGTGTACCTTATGAAGCTGTGGATTTGGCCCTCAAGATTGTAAAGAAAAACCTTGAATTTGATCTGTCTGAGGTATTGCTGAAACAATTGAATAAAAATATGGATAGTATAAGGACTTCCAAGAATAACTCTTGTAAATTTAGTTCTCTATTGATTTTTTTATCTTTCTACATTCAAAAATTCTTCCCATCTAAAGGAACTGTCATATGGAGAAAAGACATTCCAATTTTGTAACAGATAAATGAGTTTGTAGTAGAGATGGGTGAAAATTTTGATAGCATTATGGAAAATTATTTTGAAGACTTCAAGGAGAGGATGAATAACAGGTTTAGGATTCCTCCTAAGCTTGTTGAGGATTATAGAGATGATGTATGCTTCATGGTTGTCTGTGACAAGATGTACATCTAGGTAGTCAGACCCCGAGTTGCATGGGTAAAACCTCTTCCCTATGAGGTAAATATTGATGAAGCCAAAGACATCATAGGAGCACTAGTAAATGAGCCAATAGACCCAAGGAAACCTATTTTTGGAACCTATGATGAAGGAAAGGCTAGAATTGAGCTTGAAATCAAGCTACCACAGGCCATAAGCAAAGGCAAGAGGAAGATAGCAAAATTGAAAACTACATCTGGCCCTCTTATGCTAATAGAAGGTAAAGGTGAGGATGAAGGAGATGATGTAGAAGAAGGAGAAGGAGAAGAAAAAGAAGAACAAGAAACTGAAGAAGAACCTCTGAAGAAAAAAGGTAAGGTAATAATTACCAAACCTAAGAAGAAGCCTACTGCAGTATTCACACGAAGAACCAGAAAAGGTAAGCAGGAACCTATACTAGTCAGGCCTGCACCCACATTCAAGCAAAGGCTTAAACAATTGGAAGAAGGAGCAGGCATCACAAATTTCAAGGCATTGAAATTTCAAACTAGAAAAAATGCTAAGAAAATGTAGATAAAGGAACTAGTACTCAGCAAGATGGGAAAATGGAAATACTTCCCGGACCAGCTTGCCCCCCAAATCTCAAAAGAAGTATTGGAGAGATTGCAACAGAGATGGGAATTAGCCACCCAAATGGTAAAAGACATCTATGAGCAATCCCTAAAGAATCTTCAACCAAGTCTCACTGGAGCAGAAGTAAAAATTGCAATGAAAAACTATGAAGGTAAGATGATGATAAGATTTCACACATATTTAATTTTGATCAAAGACATTGAGCATGTTGTAAATGATGCTACAAACATGTGGAAAAATATCTATCATCTGCATAAGCCTAGTGAAGACCCAATGGAAATAAAGGATGATGATAGCAGTGATAGTGATGATATTGATGACACTCCATCCATCACAGTATCACTAGGAGAGCTGTATACATTAATGGAAGAAGACAAGGAGGAAGAAGAAATAAAGGAAGAAGTTGAAGAGGAAGATAAGGAGGAAGATGATCCAGTAAAAATTGCAGCAGTAGTGATTGCATCCCTTCCTCACTCTCCACCAAAAACTATTTCATCCATTAAGGAGATAGCTTCTACAAGTGAGATTGTGAGCACAATTGCCACATCAATTGCTCAATCTTCACCGACCTCCTCTCAGCTCCAAGTATCTAAGATAGATGTGCCAAGCACTTCATCTATCGAGGTGACTGTTACTTCTTCAGCCAACAAGCCAGTCTCCTCAGCTCCATCATCACCAATCAGTGTAATAGTAAGTCCTACAATTTTGATTCCAGCTTGTTCTACAAATTTTTCAGCATTATCTGCATCTACTTCAAATCTAGTTAGTTTAGATACTACATTACTGAGTGTATCATCATTTTTGGGAAGTATTCCAATTTTGATCCGATAAATACTCCTATTGGCACTCAATCCTCAAGTCCTATCCCATTTTTCACTGCTATTCCTTCCATCTCCACTATTGTGTCTATTCCTAAGGTCAAACTAGTCATCACAAAAGTCAAACAAAAGAAACCATTAAGACTTCTGATCACTAGAAAGGAAATTCCTAAAGATATTGTCTTAGACACAAAGATAGTGATTCCAAAAATTGACTATGAAAATGCTACCATTGAAGAGATGAGGTATGCTAGTCAACTAATAGAGATGAAGGCTACGCAGAAGTAGTTAAGGTCTGAAAGGGATAAGGAGTACAAAATAATTCAGAATGCTAGGAATATAATTATAGAAGCTATAGGTGTTGAAGTATATTTTACTCAACACATTTTGATTTAGTTAGAAGAGGCTATAAATAAATTTAGTGAGGACACCTTTGGTCAAGAAAAATTGATTGAAAAGGCTAAAAGAAAATTTGATAATAAGGTGCTTGAGCACATTGCTCAGCACATTGCAATAAAATAGGTAGAATTGTCCACAATTTTGGTCAATCTTGAAAATTCTTTTAACAATGTAACTTTACTTTTTGCCAAACTTTGTGATGTTACTAAGTATAACAAGGAGATCAAAGAAAAATTAAGCAAAATGGATGAGGATATGAAGGTCAATGCCCAAATGCTGCAACTTGATCCCAATTCAAGTTCATTCCATCATCTTCAAATCAGATTTTTGTCAAAAAAGTAGGCAGAATTGTTGAGAGAGGAAGCAAGGATCATATCTACCTTGATTTACATTCAAAATATGATCCTTCTTGTCATGGACACAATGCAGAAACACATTGTATACTCTAAAACATTGATCCATGACAACAATTTTTCAGTTGCAGATCATGTGATTAAACTTTCAGCTGAAGTTCAGATAGCACTCTCCACCTACAAAATTTTTCAAGAAAATTGGGATAAGACTTTGGCTCTTATTCTCAATGTACATTCTAAGCTTATCTCTCATTTTGGTGTTTCTGTGTAAATACATATTGTTTATTTTGGCATTATTGCCAAAAAGGGGGAGATAGAGTACTAAAGAAGAGATAGAGAAATGAGATAAGAGGTAAAGATAAAGATATTTGTAAATACTCTGTGCATATTGTATGGGGGAGATATATGTAAATCAATACATCAAAGTTTGCACATAAGTTTTGGCTCATAAGTATTTTTGTCACTAATGCCAAATGGGGAGATTGTTGGAATTATGATATATTTGTCATTAGTGCAAACACTTATGAAATTTTGAACGCTTATCTAGCTCATCACTTAGTCTATAGTGTATACCGAGAATTTAGTGGTTACCTTATAAGTTCAGTAGGTAAATAGTTGTCACTGAGCATTTCAAAGGACACCGAGTAAATGAAGAACTCAGTATTCACCGAGCAAAGTAAGGTAAATGAAGAACTCAGTGTTCACTGAGAAAAGCAAGGTAAATGAAGAACTTAGTGTTCACGGAGAAAAGCAAGGTAAATGAAGAACTTAGTGTTCACCGAGAAAAGCAAGGTAAATGAAGAAGTTAGTTTCTACCAAGTGGTACTATATCTACCGAGTTCCAAGCAGTGTTGTGTGGCTAGTATGAACCGAGCCTCTACTTCTACTGAGTGCATGATGATGCTGAGTAATGTAGTGGATGCCGAGTATCAAAAGGTCACCAAGTTAGCTTGATGAACCTGAGTTTTCTACTATCTGGCCCACTTAGTAATGTTTTGTTCACTTATGTTTTTGCCGACCTTGCAGTTGTAAATAATGAAATGGTATATATGTAATATATGAAATCATTTGTAGTATGATATATGAGAGGTGTGAAAAAAAAGATATAAAAAGGAAGAGATTGATGTTCACATGAAAAGAAGGAATTGCAAATCAGCAACAAAATAAAAGGGATTCAACAAGGTCAACATAGGAGCAGAAAAGTTATATCTATCACATCAGGTGATCAATGCAAAAAGAATCTTATCAAAAAATAGTTGTAAGCAGATCCACTGCTTCATCTTAATAGGTGAATTAGTTTATAAATCCTTTAATAGGGTAGGCTTAATAGTCTTTCTGTAAATCTCCTAATAGAGTGCATACTTTACTGTATATTTGTAAATCCTCTAACAAGGTGGATCTAGTAGTCCTACTTGCTCCTAACAGGGTAGATCACCAGAAGTGAACATTGTAAGCCTTAACAGGCCAACTTAATACTGTAGTATTGAAGTTTTGTGGGCATCATCCCCACCCCAATTTTTCTTTCTATTTGGAAGGTTTTTGGGTCACCAAATCTCTATGTACATGTGCAATGAATGTTTGTTCTTTCAATTATATAGTAGATTAGATGAATGAATGGTGAATGGTTGAAAATACTGAATTGTTTGAAAGTTTTATAACTTACTGATTCACCCCTCCCCTCTCAGTAACTTGTCTTATCTTGAATAATTCCAATAGTTCCTTCCTTCTTTTCAGGGATTGGGAAAGATGTTCCTTTGCTTTCTTGAGTTGAGCTAAGGCCATCTCCTGTTCTAGCTTTTCATTTTAAATTTCCTTGTCAAGTCTGAATATCTCCATTTGTCCTTAGATCTTTGCTCAAGCTATTAAACTTTATCCTAAAAACCACAACACTCTAATACCAATTGTTGGAAATATTCAAGATATAATAAGTTACTAAGAGGGGAGGGGCGAATCAGTAACTTCAAAAAATTTCATCATAAATCCAACTATACTACTACATACATTAGTATTGAAAGATAAAAAATTCATCACACAAAAGAACACAATGTTTTGGTGACCCAAAAACCTTCCAAATAGAAAGTAAAAATGGGGTGGGGAAGATACCCACAAAACTTCACTACTGTAGCACAAAGTTGGCCTGTTAAGGCTTACATTGACCACTTCTGGTGATCTACCATGTTAGGAGCACAAAGGACTACTAGGTCCACCTTGTTAGAGGATTTACAAACATACGATGAAGTATGCACTTGGTTAAGAGATTTATACAAAAGACTATTAAGTCTACCTTGTTAAAGGATTTAGAAACTGCTTCACCTGTTAGGACAAAGTAGTGGATCTACTTACAACTGATTGTTGATAAGATCCTTTATGCTCTAATCACCTTATGTGATAGATATGAATTTTTTGCTTATGTATTGACCTTGTTACATTCCTTAAACTATTGCTAATAATTCTTCACATGCACTTCTCAAAATTACATAATGACACTTCAATACAATGATGTCTTACAATACATCTTACATATATACCTTTCTAATTTACAAAACTGCAAGGTTGGCCAAAATACAAGTGAACAACACATTACAAAGTCGGCCCAATAGTAAATAACTTGGGTTCACTAAACTAACTCGGTGACCTTCTGATACTTGGCATCCATTGCATTACATGGCATCATCATGCACTTGATAGAAGTGAAGGCTCAATCCATACTAATCACTCGAAGTAGTTTTGAACTTGATGACCACTAGTGACTTAGTAGATGTAGTGTCACTCAGTAGATACTATATACTAAGTTTACCTTGCTTCACTCAGTAAATGCTACTTCTTCCAATTCTTGGTTTACACTAAATTTCCATGGCACAAACTTATTGCTTGGTAGACACTATGAAGCTCAGTAGACACTACTAGTCTACACATTGCCTAAATTTACTTAGTAGCCACTATTCTTCTTGGTGTAAACTGCTAAACTCTTTGAAGCTTGGTTAACATTAGAATGCTCGATGAGTGTAGGAAACTAAGTGTTGAGCTTGGTAGCTTTATTGATATGGATAAGTGTTTTCACTAATGGCAATACTAACTTAATGCCAAAAAATAGAGAATATATATATATATATGTACATATATATATATATATATATATGTACACATATATATATATATATACATATATATATATATCTGTATATATATGTATGTATATATATGTATGTATATGTATATATATATATATATATGATTATTTATATATGTGTATATATATGTATATGTGTGTGTGTGTGTGTGTGTGTGTATATATACATATATATAAGGTAATAAATAGCTTACAACAAGAATGAAGCTCTAATTTTCCAAATCTAAGCGAAATGTTACAAGTGATGAAGTAGGGTGAGGGTTGAATCTTACTGAAACCAAAAACAAGCCAAATATGGAAGATCCTTCACTTCCAAAATGGCAAACAATTTAGAACTCCAATAGGAATTTATAGTATAAAGAAATAATCCAAAATTTCATGCCTAAGGACTACCTATAAGCTATATTTAAATACCCATTGAGAAACTTTCTGAGGGTGTACAAAGATAGTCGACGATGACACAAACTACAAAAATAGAAATAAAAATGGGTCTACAATAAATTAAATCAATCAACCCATTAACAATAGTTTGATACATAATTTATTTTATAATGGGAACATTATAGTCCTCCCATCCAAAATTTTTCTTGTCCTCAAGAAAATGCAATCCCAGGTGTTGGAGAATGTGCTCACCCTCCCATGTTAGGTCATCCAATGGCAAGTGTTTCTAACACACCAAGTATTCCTTCACCATGTAGTTATATAGAGTCTTCTCACATACTTTGATGATATCTAATGGTTCCAATATGAGCTTTCCTTCTTCATTGAGTTGTGGAAGTCTATGGCTACCATGACATTCTACCCTATGACCTTCTTCAGGCATGAAACATGAAAACTGTCATGTATACAACTTCCCTTCAGAAGTTCCAGCTAGTATGTGACTTTACCAATGCGATGAAATACATGATAGGGGCCATAAAATCATGACTTTAATTTTTCTTTTCCTTTCTCTTTCAATCAGGATTGTAGATATGGCTCAAACTAGAGATAGACCAAGTCCCCTACTTCAAAACTTCTCTCCATTCTATGTCTGTCAACATACATCTTCTATTGATTTTGTGCCCATTGTAAGTTTTCCTCCAAGCATCTTATCTTATCCCTCCTAAAGCTACTCTCTTGCCCTTGGTGCTTGACTGTCACCCAGAACTATGTCGATTAAGGAAAGGGGTTCATACCCATATAGAGTTTTGAATAGTGTCATTCTAATGGACATGTGGTATGTAGCATTGTAGCAATATTCCCCTAGATGTATTTATTTAACCTACACCTGTTGTTGTGTTGAAACAAAGTTCTAAATGTAACCTTTGAGCCACTTGTTCACAATCTCTATTTGTCCACCAGTCTATAGGTGGTAACTAGTGCTTGGTGATAATTTTTTCCTTGCCATCTAAAATAATTTTTTCTAGAAAATACTAATGAATTGCCCATCTTGATCATTGATAATGTTTCAGGGTAACCCGTGTAGGTGAAAGACTTCTTCAAAAAAATAGATCAACAACTTGTGCTACCTAAAAATCTAAGGAGATGGTGAAGAAGTGTGCATACTTTGTCAATCTATCAACCACCATGCAAATACAATCCTTTTTGTTCACTTTGGGAAGCCCTATTATATAATCCATTAAGATACTTTCCCACTTATGTTTTCATATCAGTAGAGACTATAGTAACCTAGCACTTAGAGTATGTTCAAATTTTTTCTACTTGTAGACTGCACACTCTCTTACATACTACAACATATTCCCTTTGAGTACTTTCCAAGAAAACCTATCCTAGAGACTTCTATAAGTTTTGAGGAAACTTGAGTGTCCTACCAATGGTGAGTCGTGTATCTCCTTCAAGATTTTTTGCTTCAATTTGGATTCTAACACTAAAAATATTCGATTCTTATAGTAGATGATGTCATCCACCACTTTGTACTGATCATCATGGGTGTTACCATCCATAGGAAAAAGTGTTTTTGGAATATTCTACCAAAAAATGTGCCTTCTAGTTAGCTAAAAAATGATTTAGTGAATAGATGGTGGGTTTCCTAGATAAGGCATCTACAACCACATTCTTATTTTCTTTCACATATTCAATCTCAAAATCAAAAAACTTGAACCTTTCTTACCCATTTTTGTTGCCTCTCATTCAAGTCCTATTGCTCCGAGAAATATCTCAAACTATTATGAACTGTACATATGACAAACTTGGCACCCACCAGATATTATCAAAACTTGGTTAGTGCATGTACAATGGCCAAGATTTCTTTTTCATAGTTGGAATATAAGAATTCTATATGTGTATGTCTATCCTTCATTAGTACTATGACAATGCCTTCACCAGATGTATCACACTCTAGGATGAATGGTCACTTGAAATTAAGTAATGCAAGTATAAGACAAGTGCTCATTGCTTCTTTTAGTTTATCAAAAGTGAGTTGCACCTTTTCATTCCACTAGAAAGATCCCTTCCTTTTTAGTTCCATTGAGGGTGCGCTAAGATGAGAGGATCCTTTAACAAACCTTGGATAATAACTGCACAATTTGAAAAACCCTTATTATAAATCTATGAGTGATTTTGGGGAAGGCCAATCAAGGATAGCTTGAATCTTCTCCTGATGAACTCAAACTCCATATTTACTAACATGCCCTAGGTACAATATTTTTTTCATGCTGAATTCACACTTAGATTGCTTGGTGAACAAGGAATGCTCCTCTATGATCCTTATGATTTTATCTAGATGCTTCAAGTGCTTGTCCAATGTCCTACTATAAATAAGATCATAAAAAAATACCAATAAGTACTTATGCAATTGTTTGTTGAAGATGTGATTCATGCATGATTGGAATATAGTAGATGCATTTGTTAATTCGAATGATATGACCAAAAATTCATAATGCTCATAGTGATAGCAGAAGGCCATCTTTTTTATGTCTTCCTCCCTCATGTAGATTTGATGGTATATAGAATGGAGATCTATTTTTGAAAAGTAGACTATGCTATGAAATTCATCCAAAAACTCATCTAACCTTGGAATGGGATATCTATTCTTTATTTTTTTTGTTCAACGTATGGTAGTACACACACATGCACATCATTCCATCATTCTTCTTGACCAAAACTATTGATTATGCAGAGAGGCTAGAACTAGGATGGATCCATCATTTTTCCTATAGTTCTTGAATGGTCTTTTTGATCTCATCTTTGAATTTATTGGGATGATGATAGGGCTTGGTTATGACCAGCTTGGCCCCAGCTTCCAATGCAATAGTATTTTCAAACCCTTGATGGGGAGGTAGACCTAGAGGAATGTCAATGAAAAATGTATCATGTTTAGTCAAAATATCCTAAAGATCATCATCCTAGGGAGATGTCTATTGCCCCTTTATAGGTTTTTCCAAGACAAAATAATGTACAGCCCATGCAACATCATCAAACCAGAGAATTTCCTCCATTTGATGTGTAAAAACTTCCTTTGAACCTTCATTTACCATCCTGTGCAGAACAACCTTCTTTCCATCAACAATAAAAGTGAAGTCCATCCATTTGAAACTCTGAGTGTGTTCATCAAGTGTCTCCATCTATTGTATGCCTAGAATAGCCTCCATGTCATCAAGGTCCACTATGAATAAATCCTTAGTGACCATGTGATTCACCATTGTGATACTTAGTTGAGGAACAAGGTGTGTGTAGGGCAGAAGAGTCCCTCTAGTAAACTTGACCTAAAATCTTGCATGTATCTCGATAGGTAGACCTCTTTGCTTCACCAAAGATGAGTTTATGAAATTTAGAGAGGCTTCACTATCCAGTATCACCATAACCATTTGTCCTTGAAGGGTACCCCATACATGAAAAATTGGCACCTTAGGCTACTAGCTAGGGAAATAGTTCCTCTGTACCATACCAAAGCTACAATTCTTTCTGTATGGTTCAAACTAACCATGTTGGTGTCATCATGATGTTGGTTGTCTTTGGAAAGTGCTTCTTCCTATTCATCCTCATCATCAAACAAAACCTGAATGTAGTGTATTTTTCCTTTTCAAAGGCATCTGTGGCCAAGTTCCAATGGTCTCTTGTACTTGAAATATAATTTCTTCCTTTAGAGTTCATGTCTAGTAGCTTCATCCAATGATAGCTTCCTAGGAGGAGGTTTATTATCTTTGTCCCTTGAAAACACTGACGATTTAGGGTGTAACTTTGAGATGATGATGTCAATGATGATGCCATGCTCTATGCCTTCTTAATAGCTTCTAATAGGGTGGTAGGATTGAACCCTTTTACCCAACCTTTTAGAGGTTCTATCAATCCATTGATGAAGATCACTATCTATCTTCTTTTAGAAATATCCTTGACCAAAATAGAGAGTTTCTAAAATTTTGCAATGTATTGGTTGACTGATCTAGTTTGTCTTAGCTATGAAAAATCTTTGAAATTGAGTTTTGGATCTTTACCATCAAATTTCTCTATCAATCTATCAGTGAATTCCACATAAGTATTTATTTGATCATGCCCCAGTGTGATGGTGTTGTGATGCCACCATTCATGTGCAACTCCCTCCAAGTGCAACACTGCAAATTTGATTGCTTCTTCTTCTTCTAGCATAGGATTGAGCTAGAAGTAAGTATCGGCCTTCATTACCTATGCTTATGTAGATATGGATCTAGATCAGCCAAATGGGGACAAATTTATTTTACTCAAATTCCTCCTCAGATAATTGTTAAAATATCCTCTATTTCTACCTGCCAAATATCTCATTCTCAGATCCACATAGACTTTGTAGGATATATCTTCCTAAAAATATGCATTCTTCTAGTCTTCTCCCAGTTTTTCTTATATCTCTTGAAAGGTTTGTTGTTTCCCTCTATGTGGTGCCTTTTTCCATGGAGGAAAAGATGACATGGAAGGTCAAGAGCATACCTGATGAGGGTTTGATTTACCCAACATTGAGTCCACAATGTGACCATTTTGTTCTCTAGATATTTTATTGTCTACCAACTTTTTGAGAGTTTCTTCCATGAGTCACTCAGTATCAGTGATTTGTGCTTGATTCTTGGCAAGTTCTCTCAGTAGTGTCATGAGTTTAGTGGCTATTGGTTCTGGTTTAGCAGCCATTATATCAATGGAATGTGTCCTTCTTCTCTTTCAGCTATAAACTCACATTCACTATCCATAGGCTGGTAGGATCGAAGTGCTCTGATACCACTATAATGTTCCTAACCTTCGTGTGGTTCTCGACTATCTACAAATGAATAAGATTTTATGATATTCCATACATGTGTAACTTGAGCTATGGGTCATATGGTATGTGAGAGGGAAGGAAGTCATATTGCTACTTACTACTATGATAGACAAAGTGGATTGGAAGAGGTCATACACTAGACTGGGATAGAATGAGGAAATTATGGTGGCATAGAAGGATCAACCAATGGCCATGCGATGGGGAAATGTGATGTATATTTGGAAATGGAAAAGATTTAGGGTGTTGTGGAGGTATATACTATGAAGGTTCTATGGTCAAGAAACCATGCCATAGGTGGGTTGTATGGTGTGAAATGGAGGCCAAGTTGACAACCGTATAGGATATCCTAGGGGTCATACAGTGAGGATAATATAGGCCATACACTTAGAAATTATAGGCATACGAAGGGTGAGGGGAAGCTTGGTAAGTATGAAGTAAGATGCTAGAGGTGTGAAGGGGTGGAGGTATGGATGGAGATAGGAGGTTGTATGGATGATAGAGAGAGGTACAAAGATGCAAAAGAGGGGTGAATCCAACATAGAACCAATGCATAGATACTGTTAGCTTGAAATAATCAACACAAAGAGAATATATATATATATATATAGCTTTCAATAGTAATGAAGCTCTGACTTGCCATATCCAAGCGAAGTGTTATAGGTGACAGAATAAGGTGAGGGTTAAATCTCACCAAAACCATAAACAAGCCAAATATGGAAGATCTTTCACTTTCAAAATGGAAAAAAATCTAGAACTTCAATAGGAATTTGTAGTATAAAGAAATAATCCAAAATTTCATACCTAAAGACTACCTACAAATACCCATTGGGATACTTTTTGAGGATGTAAAAAGATAGTCAATGGTGACACAAACTACAAAAATAGAAATAAAAATGGGTCCAAGATAAATTAAATCAATCGGCCCATTAACAATAGCTTGATACATAATTTATTTTATAATGGCAACATTAAGTTTCTTGCAATCCTACATGTTGGAGGGGTTTTGGCTTGTAGTTGTGAACTTGGTCACCAAAGGAGTGGTTCTCAATCATTATTGGACATAGTTTATGTCTAGGAGCTTGAAATACTCTAGGAGCTTGACATGGTCTTGGAACTCAACATGATCTTGGAGCTCAGCATGGTCTATAGAACTTGGCAAGGTCTAGGAGCTTGGCATGGTGTGTGGTGCTCAGTTTGCACTACAAGATAAAGAGTGCTTGTGAAATTTACTGGTGCTTGGTTGGTTTTTGTTAGTGTTGACTTGTCTATGAACTGACTTTTGGCATTTAATTTATGTTTGGGTATTTAATTTATGTTGTAGGTAACTTCTATCTCAACATATATTTAATGTAAGGAATTTAATTTAGTTTGTAATGAACTAGGATGGCTTGTGGCTTAGTTGGGTATAAGTAAGGGGTTTGTGGAGTCTTTAGGTAGTAGGAGAGGTGTGGTCATCTAGCTTAGAGAAGGGGATGAAGGGTAGATGCAAACTTTGAAGAGCTAGTAGTTGTGGCTTGAGAACGAGAGGATTGCTTGGTGGACCTGAGGGTACAAGTGTGGATTCTTCTTGATGTTCTTATCTAGTTATGGATCTAGAATAGGTGGGATTCAGATTGTATGTTGGATCTTGTTGGATCTTACAGAATTGATATTTTAATTGTTGCTTATATTTGGCCCTAACTCAGAAGGCATTACAGTTGGGCATATTGCATGTAATCAGTTATTTTATGACTAAAGAGTTGTGATTTTTTATCAGATCTTTCTTTATTGTGGTTTGTTGTTGTGTTTCCACTATATGGTTATTTTTTGGGGGTTTGGAAATCTCCTTTGGGGATTATCCTACCTTGCTCTGCATCATTTTCCAAGTCTCCTATGTATTCAAACTTGAATAGATGCCTACAAAAGATCCCAAAGTTGACTTTATCTACCTAGCTAGATTCACCATTGCAATTAATATAGCTGGGATATCACTATTAACCCCATACCTATCTAGATTTGCAACAAATTCCTTCCATAGGACTCTAAATACAAATTCCAAAACCAAGAAATGGGTATACAAAGTACCTCTTTCATTTTGTCTCGAATGACCTAGGCTCATCAACTGTTATTTGAGACATTGGTCCTCTAAGTTTGATTAAGGTATTCATTATGAGGACCACACAAGATTTTAAAAAGCTAGATCATCCAATATAAATGGTTTCTAACCACCTCTAAAATAGGAGCAACAATCAATCTATTCCCCTCCATATATTAGAAAAGGCATGGAATTGCAATAGTCCCTAAGATTAAATTTTAAAAAGGAGACCAAGGGTCATCAAAGAAAGAGCCTAGAGATATAGGACTAAGAATGAGACACAAACATGTACTTTTTGAATCTAATGTAAGATCTTGTATAAATAATTCTCTTTAAGAGATAAAAATAAATTTGGAAGAAGAAAGAACAGACTGACCTTTATGCATCACTCAAGCATAACTACTCACAAAGAAAGATAGTTCCAAAAAGTTAGCAAAGGACCAACTGTAAAGTTTATAGATCATTTATTTGTGGAGACTTAATTAGACTAATAATTCATCTATGTAGTATCTTGATCAACATTCAATTCAAGTATTGTTAATGTATTTGTAATTCTAAATTGGAATGAATATCATTATATGATAAAATATTTCCTTTTATATTTGTACTAAAATAGTTTTATGTGTATGTACATTTATGAATGTCTGAGATGCAATTGTCTTTGTTATTGATTGACCTAGAAAACATAATTCATGCTATATGTGAGTGTGTGTGTGTGTGTGTGTGTGTGTGTGTGCATGCATTAAGATATGATTACATACGGGTATGACCATACGTAACCATACCCCAATGCATACTTAACAAATAAACAACCAAACACTGATAAGATAAACAGATTTGCCTTAATATAATTTCAGCCTTAACTAAGACTAGTGATCTTTCATGTGTTGGTTTGTACATAGCACCTGATACATGTCTTAGACAACACATATTGCTTGATTGATAGGCATAAAAAGATTTCAATAAATGTGTGTGTGTTTGTGTGTGTGTGTGTGTGTGTGTGTGTGTGTGTGTGTGTGAGAGAGAGAGAGAGAGAGAGAGAGAGAGAGAGAGAGAGAGAATGGGAATACTTGAATATATATATGCATGAATAATTAGAATTAATATAAATTAATTATATATATTGCTTCAATTACCATGAAACTAATATACTTAAGACTCCCTCTTTAGCAAGAAAGGAATTGAAGGAAATATAACACAAGGTTATACACCACATAAAAGTGGTTAATTAAGGTTATACACCATAAATGATTTTCATGACATCCAACAAAATCCAGCTTGAAGGACCATGATGGTTATCAATGTGTCTAGAAAAATTTGACTCGAAGAAAAATGAGAACACTTACTTCAACAATTTTGGTGTTAGAAGATGAATAAACTATAAATAAGGTTGTCACCTTATGATAGTGATCTTGCACAAGAAATATCATTAGCTTTCATAACATAACTTTGCAAATAATATAATTTTATTCATGAATATATTAATTTACAAATGCATTTACAAATTTTTCATACCAAGTTTACCTATGAAGTACACTATTTTCAACATTGTAAGAGGCTTGGTGGAAATGTCAACATTTTTTTCTCATTTATGTTGATATAAATAAGCTTGATAACATTTCTGTCAACCATCTCTCTTATGTAATAATAAGGAGTCTTGATGTACTTTGATCAATTGTGGGAAATAGGATTTGTAGAAAGTTTGATGTAGCTCTAGTTATCACAATGAGTCATTGTAGGACTTAGTTGTTTTCCAAAAAGTCAAAATAATAGATTTCTTAGCCATACTACTTCACATGCTCCCATGGAGGCTTCCATGTACTCAACTTTGGTAGAAATCAAAGCAATTGTTGGTTGTTTTCTATAGAACCAAGATATCATTGTTGATCCAAGACTGAAGCAACATCCTATATCACTTTTGCAATTTATGGGACAACTAGCCCAATCAGAATTAGTATATCCTTCAAGTTTGAGCTCTACATTTTCATACTTTAAACCAAGACCAATAGTTTCATGTTGATATCTCAAAATGTATTTGGTGCCCATAAAATGAATCTTCTTTCATTCACAAATAAAATGACTTAAAACATTTGTGGTATAGCATATACCAAGTCTACTATTTACAAGATACACAAGTGATCCAATGATCTATCTATAAAGAGTGGGATCAATAGACTTTGAACTCATAAAAAATTCTTCTTTTAGTTTCTATAGATTTATTTTTTATTAGAAAAATAGGTTTTACAAGGATCCTAAAATGCAAAAGTTAAAACATAGCAAAAGAGTAATAATAAGCAACAAAAGCCCAGCAACAATCCATATATATCAAAAGGCTAATAATAAGCACAAAAGCCCAGCTACAGTACTATGGCCAACCAAAAGGCCAAAACAACGAATAGTCAAAAAGCTAGAAACCAAAAACTATAGAAACTAGTTAGATCAAAGGACATGATATGAAAAACCTATGTTACTCCTCCATCTTTCTTTCTAGCTCTTGCATCATTTTTGTTGCTTCATATGCCTTCTAGATCTCTTCAGCCATATGCTCAGGCTTCTTCTAACCTATTTGATCTAAGTTTTTGAAGGTAATGTTTGTAGTCATGTCCTCATCCATCCTATCTTTGGCTCTGTCTTTTTCCTCATTATACTCTAGGAAGCCCCTGGCTTTCAGCTTTCTAACAACAAAAGAGATATTTTCATTAAGAGAAGTTAGTATTGAAATCATCTAGTTTACCAAATTATGATTGTAATTTTCTAGATTTTGAATTCCTTTTTCCACCAGTCTGAGGCCATCCCCCTTATCTGTCAAATTTCCATGAACATTCTAACTTCTTCCCTTGGTTTTCCAACTAATACACTCTTTCTTTGACCTCCTCTAGTTCATGGTAGATCCATTTAATTGACCTAAAATTGTCTATCATACTATTTCTAGCATTATTTATCAAATTCATGCCAATTTCCCTTGCATTATCAATAATAGCCACCAGGGCCGGATCAATGAGTTCCTCCATCTAAAGCTTTCCCTCTTTACCTTCAAGGATTTGAGGGTTCATGGTTTCTCTAACTATTCCCATTTTATATGTTCTAACATTAAAATTTTTCCAGGTAATGCACCTATCCTTTATAACCATCTCTCCACTCTCATCCTCTATCTTCTCCATGTCATGTTCTTGAGGAGGGAAAATTGGGGAAAGAGGAATGGTTGTGATCTCCAACCTAGGATCCATTTCCCCACTGACGGCATATCCTCCTTGTTATACATCCTCTATTTTTTAGCTACTAGGTCCTCCCTCTTAACATCCTCCTTCTCCTTATTCTCTTTGTTAGTATCCATCTCATCCTCATCCTCATTGTTCTCCTCATCTCCTTGTCTAGCAATTTTAAACCCTATCCCCCTGGGACTTTTTGTGCACGAGGTTTTAGTTGATGAAGAAAATTTCTTCTCAAAATCCTTGGCCTTCTTTCCAAACAAAGGGTTTACATCTTCATCCTCCAAACTTATATGATGAACATCATCTGTGTTAGATGAGAAGTTTGAACTCCCTATCTCCTTGGATGCTGAAATTTCTTAGGTTGGGGTTATGATTTAAGATTGAGCCTTGAAATGCCCATATATCAAAAGCAACAAACCCTCATGTAGGGCTGGATTCAAAGCTGGCTTTTTCTTGTGCATAGAAATATTCTTATGCATAGAAGTATATAAATAGAAAGGAAAAGAGACCTTAATCCCATAACAACAATGATTGAGCCAAACAAAATGGTGTGTCCTATCTCTATCAAAGTTTGTGTCTAAAGATATATACACAATAATAGCCCTAAAAACATACCTCCATAGTTTCTTTATCGAATCCATTTCGTAGTATGTTTCTCTCTTTAACAATTCCTTCTTTTCTTTTGTATTTTTTGAAAAATCTTTCATAGCATTTGTAGAAACCTTCTTATCTCTGTAAAAATTTAGTCCTTCATCTAGAATTTTGGTTATATGAGCAATGATGTCCATAGTCACCTGATACAATTTTTATAGATTTGTTTCCATTGGAGTTATTAGAGGTTTGTTGTCCATCATTCCAAATCTAGTCAAGATTTCCTAAGTGTACTTCCCTTGATTTATAAAAATATGATCTTTCATTTAAAAAACTTCTAGGCCCAAGAAATAGTGTAATAGACCTAGATCCTTCCATCCAAATTCAGCTATAAGATCTTGTTTTCATCTTTCAATCAAGTGATCATTGTGTGTTATCAATAGATCATCAACATATAAAACAAGAATTAGCATGTCATCATTGGAAATTTTGAAGTATATGTTCCAATCAGCTTCATTGTTTGAGTATCCTAGTTTAGTGAGGTATCTATCTATCCTTTTACACCAAGCTCAAGTTGCTTGTTTTAGGACATAGAGAGATTTCTTGAGTTTTCGCACATATTTATCCTTCTCTTTTATAGAAAAAAATTTAGGTTTTTCAATATATACTTCTTCATTTATGACACAATTCAAGAATGTAGTCTTGACAGCCATTTGATGTATCTTCCATCCTTTGGATGTTGTGATTGTAATTATTGTTCTTACAAAAGTCTAGCGAGAAATTGGAGAAAAAGTTTCCTCATAATCAATACCTTCCTTCTAAGAAAAACCCTAAGAAATAAACCTTGCTTTATACTTTTCAATACTGCCATCTGAAGCATATTTGATTTTCTATAACCATTTTGATGAAATGACTAATTTATCTTTTGGTCTAGGTACAATATCAAAAACATCATTTTGTAATATGGATTGATGTTCCTCAACCATAACATCTTTCCAAGCTTGAAAAGTTAGGGCTTCTTCAACAGTTGATGGTTCAGATGCAGTAAGCGCAGTTACTAATGCAATATAACAAGATTTGTTTCTGCTTTTATTTCCTTCCTTGGAAATATCATTTGGCTCAACATTATTTTCTTCAATCATTTTTCTTTCTCATAATGGAATTTTCTTGATATTAGTGATACCTCTATAATTTGTATCTAACTTAATGATCCATTCTCTTCTAATATGTTCTACCTCTGAATTTTAGTTTATAGATTTTCATCTAACTTTGTGATGGGCTCATCTTTTGTAACTGTAAATAGATTTAAGGGAGCATTTTTTTCAAATATGACATCTCTACTCTCCTCAACTAATCTTTGTCCAAGTACATATTCTCTATACCCTTTGGTGTTCTCACTATACACAACAAATATTCCTTTCTTCTTGGATGGTTCTAACTTGGTTTATTTTTTCTTTAGGTACATATGAATGTAAACAAGGCAAAAAAATATTCTAAGATGATTTAAGTCAAGTTTAGTTCATGTAAAAACTTCTTTAGAAGTTATGTTTTCTAGAATAGAGTTAGGACATTTATTTTCAATGTATACTGTTATATTGGTGGTCTCTCTCCAAAAGGAGGAATGTAAATTTTGATAATGAAGCATGGCTTTTGCTGCTTCAATAATGGTCCTATTTTTCCTTTCTATTACCCCATTCTATTGAGGATTATAAGGTATTGTATACTCCCTCTTAATCCCAATAGAGGTACACAAAGATTTGAAATTTTGAGAGGTATATTATCCTCCATTGCCTGATATTAATGTTTTAATCCTTTTTGACATTTGATTTTTCACTATTCTTTGAACTCTTTTAATTTTCATAGGACCTCATCTAATTATTTGACCTTTAAAAAATAGATTTAGGTTTCCTATAGAAATCATCAATGAATATTATGTAATAAGAGAATCTTGCTAGAGAAAGTGTTGGCATAGGTCCACATAAATCAAAGTGAACTAGTTCTAGAATTGATTTGAACTTCTGTTCACTAGGAGGAAAAGGCATTTTTATATTCTTTCCTAGAGCACATCCTTTACAAGTGCCTATATGATTTTAATTTAAGCTAGGTGTTCTAGTGGTGATTTTTCTATATTTGGAAGTACATTGAGTCCAATATATCTGAGCCTTCTATACCATACTTCATTAGAGTTTTTCACTTCATGCCTTAGATATTACTTTTGAATGTTGCATACTTTATATAGGGTCCTGTCTCTAGTCCCTATGGTGATAGCATTCTTGAGATTAGAGTTTTGAGGGTAATACAATACTTTATCTTCATTGGAAGTGACTTGAAACCCTTCATCAACAAGTCTAGAGATCAATACTAGATTTCTTTTTATGCTTAGTATGAAAAGAACATCTTTCAATTTTAGTGTTACCCCAATTCTTAGCTATATAGAATAGGTCCCAATTCCTTTTACTAGATATGTGGAATTGTCTACAATAGTAACTCTTTCAATGAGATAGTTTCCAAAAGTTTCAAAATTATCTCTAAATCTTGTTATATGTTAAGAAACATTGCTATCTATTATCCACACATTTTCATTGGATTTTATCTCACTTGATAGAGAAAAACAAAATAACAAGTCTTGATCCTTTTTCGCTTCAGCTGGTAGTGCCCGCCCTAGTTTTCATTTTGCCATTGTTGCCGAACTCTTTCTCAATGAATTTTCTATTAATTAAGCCTAATTAAAAGATTTAATTAATGGTTTATTTTAATGGAAAATTAATATGATATTTTAATATCTATTTTATTTAATTAATTGGGAAATTAATTAAATAAAAGAATTAAATTTGGAGATGAAAGTTATAAGTTTAAATTTAGAACGTGATTTAATTTAATAATAATATATTTAGAGCTCATTTTTAAATAAATGCTAAATAATAATATTATTTAAGTTAATAAATATTTTATCAATTAAGTTTTGAAAATAAATTTAAAAGTAGAAAAGATATTAAAATTATTAAAAGATTCTAGATCACATGATGCGTGCATGTGATTAAAATATATTAAGATAAAACAAGTGGATTTAATAAAGTGAGTGCATGAGATTTAAAATTAATAAATTAATTTTAAAAGGAGTCAAGTGAATATTAAATAAAGAAATTTAATTAAATAAATTAATATTCATTATTTTATTTTTATAGGAGTATGTGAGCTCTTGGGAGTTGTAACGTTGACAACACAAGAATTTGCACTCTAATTATGCACATGTTGTCTACACTTAGGAGTTAGCATATTATTTGAGCACATGGTGTCTACAACATTCTAGAGACCTCATCATGTTTGTCTTCTTATTGTAGACACCTAAATTTGATTACACTGCTTTGGTAATCCTATTTAGCTATCTCTAAAGGCATCATTAATTATATTCCTATTTAATTAATCCTTTGTCATCCCCTAGCTGATTAATTTAATTAATCATCTATAGTCTTAATTGATAAATCAAATAACCCATTATTTATCAATTAATCCTATTTTCCTATCTAATTCCAAATCCAAAATTTATTAAAATCACTTTAATAAATAAAACCCTCAAATCTAATAGCCCATAACCTATCCTTAATCCTCCATTTAGCCTAATCCACCCCATCCACCCATACTAACCTAGCTTAGCCACTAACTCACCCACCCTCATGAATGCCATCCACTTGCACATCTCTAACATCTTTAATCTAATTCTAAACCAAGCCTAATCCCCCCCTAACCTTGTCACATTCCCTAGGTAAGCTTAAGACTTTCCTAAGCCAAACCAAAGTCTCCTCCCTCAAAATATCCCAACCATAAAACTTTATCCCAACCACAAAGCCTTCAATGCTCTTACGAGGCCATAAAGACTCTTACAAACCCATTCATTGCTCTTACAAGCCATTTATGAGGGTCTTTAAGGCCTTGAGCCTCCTTTTTTTACTCATCCTTGCCCTTTTCTCCATCCACTCACCCTGTGACATGTGTCACTCCCTGATTGGTTGTAAGGAAGCACAATCCATGTGCTCTCCTCTCATGCAATCTGAGCCCTCCATGAGCTTTTCCCCATCCTTTCATCTTAGCCATCAAACCCTCAAGCCCTTAGCCTATAAATTGGATCCCCTCTGAAGTCATTTGATCACAATCCTTGAGCTAAAGTTATAATGCTAGTTTGAGAAACAAAGCCCTTAACAATACCCTTATAATGCCAAATTGAGAGCTCACAAAGCTACCAAATTGCCATTACCCATCCCCACCATTGAAGTAAACTTGAAGCCCTTTGAGCATACATACCAATCCTTTACTTAGACTCATCTACCAAGAAAAGAGTGAAATCCTATTGGGAGAGTCCATTCATTTGTCTCACATTCCTAATTAGGGGTTCCTCTTTAGTCTCTCATATATGTTATATTGATCTTGTTAGTTAATGCTTTGGTTTTTAAATAGATTAGTTTTTTCTTGCTAACATATTAGTGTACACGCTTATCATGAAAGTTATGTGCTTAGTTGTCATGCTTATCTCCTAGTTCTTTCTAGACACATTCTAGATGCATCTTATAAGCCTTTATATACAGGCTCTCCTAGTGTGTATAGACAAGCTAATAGGCTTCTAAAATGTCATTCCTGACCACTACTTTGGCTTTTTCTACATTTTTAGACTTTTCTGTTCGGTGTTTGCTTCAGTTGATTTGTTGTCTTCTTTGCAGAACCTGGTTATATTTTTTATTATTTGGATCTCTAAATTTGCTAAACATATTCTCTATTTTAAACCATTACTTTGGTTGTGATGGATACTTAAGTTTTCATGTTTTGAAACTGGGATATTTTTATGTATTTATTAATGCATGTTGTTGGTAACAGTTATGTGTATTTGTTTTCAAACTTGATGCAAACTATTTTTAGTGTTGAATAGATATTGGAAAAGAAGTTTATATTATATGTTTTACTGGTTAATTTAAATACTAGTGTATGTTTATATGCTTTACGTGTTTGAACTTGTAACTGTATTTTCCTATGAGTGATTGAGAGGAAGTTGAATTATCGTAAGGGTTTTGGTTATTTGATTTATAATACCTTGTTATTATTAAGTGCAGTTGGCCATGAATATATTGACTTGTTTGTTTTAAAGGTCTTAATATCTAAAGTAACATTGGACATAAACATTTTCAAATTTCTTATTTAAAAACAAAATTTAAATTAAGGGGAAAGTCTCCTATCAACATATAACCCTAGAGAGATTTTGAATGCTTTGAGCTAGTATTATGTACACTATTTGTAAGCCACATTTGCTGGTGGATTTTGATCTACCGTATGCACGACTCAATGTTTGAGTTCAGTTTCTTAAATGCATTTGATAAAGGCATTAATATGTCATTTATTAGCTTGGATGGCCAATTCATTTGGTTTTATGTTGTTGAAGTTGAGCCGGAAAATTGGGCTGCATTGTTCTGTATGTTTTGCATCTGGATGTTAGTTGCTAAAAAATGGCATTATGGAGGAATCAGTCAGAAGGGCATTCATGTTTATGAAGCTGAGGAGTGTTTGGGTTTTTCCTATCAGTCATTATCTTTCTCTAGCTTATTAGTGTTTCCAGTTTTGGGGTGTTCTGTTGACTTGGGGTTTTGGCAGCGAGTTATTTATAGAGTTTGCTATCAAGCTTATTGGGAACCTATCATGATTTGAGGTAGGGGGCCTTTCTTAAACCCTACTTTCTTTCTCTCGATTGTGTCTGTGTTTCATTTTAACTATTAACTAGATTGGTTAAAATGGTTTGTTTTAGGGTCTCGCATATCGACACCCAAGGGTGGAAGTATGTAGGGTCAGGAATAATTTGTTGGACTCTATATATTTCCACATTTGGATGTGGGTATGGTGAGATTTCTATGGTAACATAGACATGCTGTAGCATATTTGTATGTGAAATGGTAATTAGTATTACAGTAATGCTCTCAAGTTTTCATTAAGTCAAGTTTTGTGTATTTTGGAATTTGAGTATATAATGTTATTGGGCATTTTGTTAAACTGTGGCATGTGCACGAGCTATAATTGGGTTATTGTTTTTTATTAAGCAAGCTTTATCTAGGTTTTAGTTGGGCTCTATTTTGTGTAGAAACTATTTTTTTATATTTACACAAATTTATGTTTTTATTTACTGTGTCGAGTTGTGTGAAAACAACATACTTATGACTGTTAGCTCAAAACTTTTATAAGGTTAAATTGTATGGTTAAAACCGAGTCATGATGGTGAATAGTCACAACATAAATGTGTTTTAGAACATTTGGCTTTCACCATGTTTGGACAACATTATGAGGAATAAAATGAAGGTTTCTCTATTTTCACTGTTAGATTCAGGGTATAAAACCCGAACTTGTTTTTTATGATCTATATAGACATGGGTACGAGAATCCATTCCAACCAATAGTGACTGTATTTAAAACATCAGTTTCTGAAAGTTTTCTATGTAGGAAACTTAAAATGTAGACTTCAATTATCAGTTATAATTTGACATTTGGTCATACAGTTAGCTTGTAATATTAAAAGTGTTGTATTAACAAGTTATATCATAGTGTTTTTACTTGGTTTAAAAAGACTATCGAACAACCAACACTTGAGGTGAACTGGCATTACATTTCGAACACAAAGTTGGCATTTGGTATGTTGTCAATTTTTGTTAAGCTATCATATGCTATTATGAAGTGGAACTGGGCAATGACATCTTGTTAATTAGATAAGAAGGAACTTGAAAATCAATAGTTACATCATAGCGATAGCAAAATTTTCCATTAAGTAATGAAAAGATGTGGAATGGTAGCAAGTTTTAATAACTCTTGTCTTATTGAATTATGAAAGTGATTCATTTTCATGTTCAATTATATAATGTAGTTTGTGGTAGTTGAAGAATTGCATAACTGATGAGATTTCATTACCAAAAAGAAGATAATGTGAATCTGTATGTGTGCATATTAAAACATGGTAGATTTTTATTTTAATTAGTTTTGATTATGGGTATGCTAGAAGTTTTTATTCAGTACCTGTGTAAATAGCATATAATCTGATTTTGTTTCATAGTATTCGTAAGTTATTAGAATTCGGGTTGTGGGCAGTAGCATATGGTCATATAGTTTATGCAAATTCAAAAATTGATGTTAGTTTTGGAATTGTGCATAAGTAGAATTTTGCATTTGGATTTAAGGCTGAATACATGATATCGTTATTGATGTTATTTTGTATAAAACATTACATGGAGAAGTCTGCTAGACATGATCAAATTAGTTTGAATACGTTATGAAGCAATCTGGTGAACAATTGTAGGATGTTTTAAATTGAAATTTTATAAGTTGGAAATCTTTTATTTTAAAAATGTATTTCAGTCCATATTTAAAATGAAAATTGCTACAATGAATGAGACAGACTTTGTGATATATGTTTGATGATATGTCATTAAAGCAAGAATATCATATGCATGCTGATTTGTATCTTGGTCATTTTGAAGTCAAGTGCATATGGTTATGTCAGCAGGAAGTTAATTGTATAGTATTAAGATTAAGTAAGTACTGTTAAGCTGGGATAACAGTTTAATTGTATTTGCATAATCTTGATTTTGTAGGTTATGTTCCTGTTGTTATAATTATCCATATTTACCTTTGATTTGGTAGAATAAGATGTATTATGAATGGATTAAAAGATGTAGTACCATGTTGTAAACTAATTTATATCTGTTGCACGTACATTCTTAGTATATCTATTTGATGTGTATTTTAAGAATAGCTGTGATGAACATATATTGGGGTGGCTAAATTTGGTTTATCCGATTCAGTTAATTAATTCAGTGATAACTTTAAAATAAATTGGGTGTGTTAATTACATATAAAAGATAATTGGCCTTACCTATGACTTAAACCTATATGGTTAAGTACGGAGAACAAGGCAAATCTCTATTCTATCATTGACAAGTATAATAGAGATTACCATTATGTGTTGACTATGGGCATACCATACATGGATGCAGAATATTAGTGCCATAACAATGACACCTTAGTATATATATATGATTCATTTACAGGTTATTCTTAGTGTGAGTTTAATTTTACATTGTTAAGTAAATGTTTACTTCTTGCATATTAATTTGAAACTGCACTATGTTAAGTGATTCAGATATCTGCATTATGGTTTATATATGATTATTCTAACATGTATACAAGTGGATTATGCTTTTTAATTTAGTGTGTACTGAGCCCCTTGTTGTGTTGTGTTTCATTTTTTGTATGTTTTCCAGGTGTATCAAGAATGTTTAGCAAGTAACCAAAGATGACTATTGTAAGTTACTTTTGAAACAACATTTAGGGTTCCTATGTTAGACATAGGCATTTAGAAATGAAGATGAACTACATTATTGTACTGAACTCAATTTGTATTAGCATCATTGTGGAAACATATATGGATGATATTATATTTCTTATTGAGGTTTTCAGATTGAGAATGATTCAATCTGTGTATTTGTTCTTGTATTAAGATGATTTAATAATAATAAAAAATTATTGTGTTCTTTGTTCTTGTTCTTTGTTTCTTAGTATTGGTTTGTTTTAGTATGTTGTTACATAAAAGCCCATATGCTTCTACATGTTTCTAGTCATTTGAGGGTTTCAATTTTTGGAAGAATTATGAATGTTGGAGAGGGAAGGAATTTTTGGATAGGAGAAGGTTCTAAGAGGAGGAGCTTCTCTACAATTTTCTAAGGCATAACGAATTAGCATCAGTGTCCAGGTAGGTACTCCTGATTATTTTGCATATTTTATTACACTCTCTCTCTCTCTTCCTGTCTTCATCATGTCTACTAGATGACTACTTGGATAAATCTTGTGATGAATGTTAATATTGTGGAAATTTGGGTAAGCATGTTGATTCTTTCTTTGTGCGAAGAAATCAAGGAAAAACTCAATTAGAAAACCCTCATTCCATTGATGAAAGAAATTAGTTTTTAAATCAGGTTTGGGTTTCAATTAAAATGAAATGGAGAGATTAGATTTGGGAAGGGTTCGAGTTTTAAAAGGGAAATTTTATTTAGGAATTCAAATGTTAATTGAATTTTTCTATCAAATAATTTTAAAGAAAATTCTAAATTGTGAAATTGGAATGGTTGATAGTAGGTTGATATCATTTTGGTAAAATATTAATAAAATAAAATTTAAAAATAATAATAATAATAATAATTTATCTTATTTGGAAAAATGCTTAATGTAAAAACGTTGTTATAAAAATTAAATTTAAAAAAAAATTATGTTTTGGGAGGCGGGGTTTAGCCCACCCCATCCCCACTCACCTGCTTTGCTAGTGGTCGCCTATACCCACTGTCACAGGCCCTGCGACAGAGGACAGGGCCACACGACCTTTTTAATGTGCCAGCTAGTGATTTAAAATTGCATAAACCTTTTTAATGGCCAGCGATATATGAATTGCTTAAAATGTTTTTTATTATTTTGTTTTATGTTTATTAAATATGAATTTTAATTAAGTTTTAATAAATGTTTATTATAGTTTCTTTTTATCAATTCGCTTCTTTATTGTTAATCATTAATTTATTAATATATTTTAATTATATGGGATATTAATTAGAGAAAGTATGAAAGGTTTAAGGTTTGAGTATTAATAACTTTAATCGTTATTAGTAAATATTAAAATTATTAATGAGATTATTATTTATTAATATTTGTTAAGTATAACAAGTTACTAATGAATGATAGTATAAATAGTTGATATAATTATTAATTAATTCAATTAAATTTAATTGACATTGGTTACTAACTGAAATATTGTTATGAGTTATAAGTCAAGATCAATGGAATTTAATTGAGATAGAATTAGAAGGGAAGTATTTATTGAAAATTATTTTAGTTGTTATTTAATTGTTAATAGAATATTGGTGATCCTATTAATAAGTTGAGAAACAAGTTATTAAAGGAGATAATGATAGTGATTAAAGAGTCTTAATTACTTATTATTAAAATATTTTGGGAGCAAAATTGGGTTATTGTAACTCAATAGTATTTAACTAGAATACTTAATTAAGTTAATATTAAAATAAACTCTGAATTGTAAGATGTGCACTTAAATGGATAAAGCTATATAATTATTAATTAATTTAATTAAATATGATTTAGTTAAGATTAATTAATAATGAATGGCATTCAAAGTAAGTTTTAAATTTATTGAATTCTAATAATATTGGTCTTAATAAAGTTACAATCTTCTTATTCGAAGATTGATAACTGGCTTTCTTATAATTTAAAAGAATAATGATCCTTTGATTATATTTGGAGAAGTTGAATTGATATTAAGGAAGATTTATTCAATTAGTAACATTGATCTTAGCAAAATAAGGAAAATGATTTTATTAAAAGTCTATGAAGATTAGTTTAATGATTTAATAAGTAAATATTTATCCTTCAGTTATTCTTAGAATATCATTTTAAATGATAGACAGATAATTCTATGTCTTAATCGAGGGAATGATTGGGTTGACTTGTAAATTAAATGATGACTCTTATACATTTGAAATGTTCTTGAAACGAAAACTAAAACCTCATATTTGGCTTAACCGTGTGATTGCAAAAGCAAATTAAAATACGTGTTTGAATCTTGTTCTTTATGCTATCCATGCTTGGGGTTTAATTTGAATGAAATTGTAAATTATTTATTGAAAGGTATTACTCTATTAATTTGCATAAGCAATTACCTTTGATTTCTATTCAAATCAATTATGGGTAATTGCACCCACTGTTTAAAATAAGAATAGGATTTACTTGTAGGGTGAATCGAGTATCCCTTTACCTAAAATACACTTTAAATTGGAAATGGGAGTTATGAATGATTAATATGTAACTAGAAAATTTATTTCCTAGTTAGAATTACAAACTTCTAGAAAAGCTTAATTAAGATTTGTTAATGTACAAGTATATTTAGTGGAATTTGGATTTACCTTAAAAATGATGATAATGAGTATAATAAAATTAGAGTAGTATTTAATGGAAGTTAATTCAATTTATCATGATGATGATGATTTGTAATAAAATTGGAATTAAATCATTGAGATATTATTAGTCTTAATGGTTTAAGTTATTCAACATATAACCTTAGTTGATTTAGGAAGGTGGACTTCAAATATTTCCAGGGTTGAACCTTAATTTATGTAGTTATATGTATAGGATATCTATAGGGTTAAAGAGAGTTTTCACACTTGATAACGAACCCTAATAATCATTATACTTGATATAGACACATGCTAGTCTCTGTTTGAAAACAAGAACCTTAGTGAATTTGATAACCATTGAGTTATTAATATAGTTATGTTAATTAATTATAGAATTAATTAAATTTAATTGATCATTAAGTTATGAAATGGAATTTAAATTGATATGATTGTTTCAAATTTCAGTTTATTATATGATGAGATCATGTGGTACTCTATATTTCATGTATGCATGATGATTATTTAGTGATTTCAGTTATTGATGATGATTAGTTCAATGGTTTAATATCATATGTGTTTAGTTATGGATACTTACCCCATACTACATGTGTGTGTGTTTGTGTTCTAGAGTTTTGGGGTTGACTAGATTGTTGACCAGTCATAGGTTGCTACCAGAGGCTTGGGAGTTATGCAAATGTGATGCCATGTTGATGTTATCTAATCTCAATCTTTCTAAACCCAACCATGGTAATGTAATGGTATGCTCTATGAGATGTTGTATTTACTAATTGTTATTTCTTTCTAGTCTTCTTGTGTGAAGCTGAGGTGCATGTATTTGAGATACTTGACTTAACCATTTATGAGTGATTGATCAGTTATACTTGGATTACTTTCTAGTCGCCTTGATGGGACTAAAGTGTTTGTTTTGAACTTGATGATGTCATGTGGTGGCATTTTTTGACTTGACCACTTTGGAGTCTTCAATTAGTATTATTTCTTTTGAGATGCTTTTTGGTTGCTCATTGAGAACCAATGGATATTGTGATTTTCATTGATGCCTTCAGTTGCCGATAGAGAATTGTTGTCATCATGATTATCATTTGATGCTTTTTAGTTGCTTGTGGAGAACTGATGTGATTATTATGGATTATATTTTGATGTCTTCTAGTCACTTGTATAGGATTGAGATGATTTTGTGATTTGTGATTTCATGAGCCTAGGGTAGGTTATCTACTTATAGTGTCAAGAAGTGGCTTGCAATGGGAGTTGGGGCCCTAAGTGGCTACCAGGGTAACTCATTGTAAGTTGTTTTAATAAGTGAAAACATTTACACTAAATGGGGATTAAATAAACCTAATAAGATAATTGTATGTTCTCGCCCATGCTTCAAGTGCTAGTATAGACTAGGATGGGAGTAGAGAGAATACTTGGTTGCGACCTTGCATTTTGTAATATGCCTTGTCAGTATGAGAGGATACTAGTGGCCGCATAGGGATCACTAGGGGGCCGAGATCTATTGAGAGACTACCAGGGTAACTCTAGCATGATCCGTGCGATGACACTTTCCCACTTACATAGTAGGTTTCCTACATATCTTTGTGGTGCCTTTGGGATTAGATGTTGGTTTATGATGCAACCTTGAGTTAGTATACTTTTAGGATTCCTTGACTTAGAGAGTTCTTGTGTTATGTGATTTGATATCATGTTTGAGACTTAAGACTATCTCCTCAGCATGGTGGGAGTGGTCCATTTAGGTTCCATGCGGTCAGATGGTAGTGCTTTTTCACTTTTATCATTTGAGATCCGTCCGTAGACACCATGGCTGGAGCATTCTTTGTTGGAATTTATCTTCATTCTATTCTTGGATCTTATGATGGATGTTATTTATTGGTATGTTTCTTTATATTGATGATTAGCATGTGGTAGATGATGTGATCTACTTTGTAGGATCATCTTATGCTTTATTCTTGCATGTTAGATTTCTTTATGCGTATGTTGTAGCATGTTAGAATTTTTTATGCATATGTTGTATTATGTCTTAGGAGTGACATTCCTACTATGATAATACCGATGATCTCTTTGGTGACTTGGGATGTTACGCGCAGAGGGATGGCTAGGGCCTACAATGGGCTAATGATGATATTGACGGTTGGGAGGAACCGTGCACTTAGATTAGATGTGTTTTATGATTTATGGTTATCTTTTATGATGGATGTTTATATCTTCTATGATGTATGTTATTGATTTCATTTAATTTATTTCACTTGTATCATGGATTCGATGAGGATGATGTATCTTTATTTTTACATATGTTTAATCCTTTAAGCTTCTCTTACCTTGTGACATGTATAATGGATGATTGAGCATTCTAAATTTAATTACCAAGAGGCATTTTGAATAAATGTATATTATGGACTATGGATTATTCTTTAATGTGGATGTAGTAGTTGTTAGACTTAGTATTAGTTAGATTAAATGTGACTCAATGTCTTGGGATCCTTAAGGAATGTAACCTGTTATGTATGCTTATAGTTGATTGTATATTATTGCTTCCACTACTATGTGTTTGATATGAAAGGTTTATCTTTCTTGTTTAAAATTTTTTTTTTGGCAAAATTAGTAAAATTTGGGTTAATTATTTTGGATCCCTTGGCAGGGCATTACATAGCTAAGGAAGCTAGGTTTTTTTTCCCTTTCTAGACAATTTCTAAAAATATGTCTAAATTTCTCACACTTATAACATTTAAATTTGGACAAGTCATTTCTTTTTTAATTATTATTTTCATTCATTTTATCATTTTTTTTTCCTTTAAATTTCCTCTTCTTTCCTTTGTTGTTGGAGACTAAGAAAAGAGCTTGATTTTCTCCCTCTTGATTTGAAATGATTCACCTAGAAATTAGTTTTGATTCTTCCAATGTACAATCATTTTTTAGTTGATCAAAATATGGTATAGAGGTATGCTAAATACCTAAATAAATGATTCTATAGATATAGGTAATCCTCTAAGTGCTATTATGGATAGTTCTTGGGCTTCTACTTTGCTTCCAATAGAAGATAGATGATTCTTTATTTCATAATTGTTTCCAAAGTAGGATGAAATTTACTCTCCTTTATTCATTTTTGTATTCATTAGTTGATTTTTTAATGTAATTAATCTTCTAGATTTGTCGATTTCAAATGTATCATTAATTTTCTTGAATAATTCAAATGCCTTTTTGAGATTTGAGATGGAAGGAAGAATATGATCTTTTATTGAATCAACAATGAGTTTCCTAGATTTATTCTTTCATCTTTTCCAAGTGGCCTTTTTTGCCTCATCTTCAAGTATTGAAATATCCTCTACTCTAACATTGTTTGATGTGTCACTTTTATTTCAATGTTTTAATTTTACAAGCCTCTCTACCAATTAGGCTTTGATACCATGTAAAGTTTATAGATCGTTTATTGGTGGAGACTTAACTAGACTAATAATTTGTCTATGTAGTATCTTGATCAATATTCAATTCAAGTACTATAAATATATATGTAATTTTGACTTCTAATGAATATCCTTATATGGTAAAATATATTTTTCTATCTTTGTACTGAAATCATTTTATGTATATGCACAGATCTAAATGTCTGAGATGCAACTACCTTTGTTATTGATTGATCTAGAAAATAGAATTCATGCAATATATATGAGTGCATTGAGATATGATTATGTAGGGCTACGAGCCTACATAACCATACCCGAATGCATACTTAACAAATAAAAAACCAAACACTAATTAGATAAACTAGTTCACCTTAATATAATTTCAGCCTTAACTAAGACTGATGATGATTCATGTATTGGTTTATACATAGCATCTGATACATGTCTTATATAGTACATATTTCTTTATCGACATGTTTAACGTGGTTTTTTTGTGTGTGTGTGTGTGTGTGTGTGTGTGTGTGTGTGTGTGAGTGAGAGAGAGAGAGAGAGAGAGAGAGAGAGAGAGAGAGAGAGAGAGAGAGAGAGAGAGAGAGAGAGAATATGAAGACATGAATATATAAATATGTATATATATAGATTCAATTACCATGAATCTAATACACTTAACACCATCAATAAACTAGAATTGGGAAGAAGGTTATGGGAGATGTAAGGATCACAAACAAAGAATAAAAACTAATAAGAGAGATGCCTTGGAAAAAAATATGTTGATAAAAAAAACTTAAGAAAAGGCTCAAATTGTTACAAAAAATGAAAAAAATCTTGGGGACAAAAAGATTAAATGGTAGAGACATATAGTAGACATATGAGATATCTGGAAGACATGGAAAAAAACCCAAAGGAGGAGTATGAGAGATTAAAACACGATGAAGGCTGAAAGAAAACATAATAGAGAAATGTTTTACCTGGCACATGGTAAGGGATTCCTTTATAAAAAACCAACAAGATCCTAATTTAAAATAGGAAAATCTCTTCTCACAACCTACTCCAATAAATTTTTAGTAAAATTCATGATTAACAACTTAACAAGAATTTTAATTCAATATATCTTAATAATAATTTATGTACTACTTCAATAATAAATTCTATTTTTTTATAATAGCTAGGCTAAGATGATAATTTTCAAAGAAATGTTTGAATTAGAAAAAATGAAATAAACCAAATCTAAGATCACACCGTAAACTGACTTCATTGCAAATCAAGAAATAAATAAAGTTAAGTTTATATTAACAATTGCTTAGATTAAGTATTTATCTCTTGATACCTTATGTTTTTAAAGATACTACAATATGTCTTTCAAGATACATCATAACATATAAAATCTTGACAAAAAATGTCTAATTTATGGTGAGACAAATGTAGGTGATTACTAAGACCTTATATATTAATATTTCTATCTCTTTAACTACTATAGATCTAATTTAACTAGTATCCTTACTAGGGGCATCGATTGTGGAGATGCTAGTTATTAGATAATGTGTCAAACATAGAGCCCACTTTGATATAATAGTTATGACTCAAATAATGATGGAACAATAAATCTATAGGTGTAGCATAAGACATGTATAAAGAAAAGAAAGATCAATATCAAGACCTAATGTCGAGGTTTAAGATACTAACAGAACCCAAAGGAAAAGGCCATTATGACATAATATCATACTTTAACTTCCTAGAATCTTGTTCTACCTAGAAGGAGATATCAAGAGCCCAAAGACAAGTAGATTCACCCAAAAAAGTAACCTATAATAATATGTAATCTAATAGAAACTATAATTCTATGACCAGTTAGACTGACAAGAGTGATGACTTAGATTACAAGCATGATAAATTAAGAGACTATTTCTTTTGGATATAAACTCCATCTTCCCCTAAAATGGTTAAGGAATAAATTTCTTGATTGACCTCCCTAAAATATGATAAAATTTAACCATTTAAATTTTTTTAATTAAATCTATAGTAAATACCTTCCAGTATCTAGTTTGGAGTACTTCACACTCTTAATGCATTGATCACTATTTGGGAGTCACCTTCGATGATAAAGTTTTTGATTCCTAATTCAATACCCAATCTAATCCCATCTATTAGGGCATCGAATCCAATTGTATTATTGGACATATTATCAAGTGGGTAGGCTAGTTTTTCAAGAATCTCTCTAGTATTCTACCAAATTTTTTCTTACACCAACCCATCAAAGGAGGTTTCCAATTATATTTTAGTCTTATATTGGCTTTATTTATATTAATTTTACTAAAGAAAGGAGGAATAATAATATTTGAGTAATTCTTTCTTGTTTAATTAAGCATACCAAAATAAGAAGGTTCCATATACATGATGAAGATTAAATAGTCTATTATCAACTATTTCCATGATATTGACCTCAATTTTATTCTAAAAGGGTTGAACTTTCTAATTTCACATTCCAGAATATTCTTTTGTTTTTTATCTTTCCAAATTTCCCAAGAAACAATCAAGGGGCCAACTATTAGAAAGAAAAGTGCACCAAGATAATTGATGGTGGAATTCTTTAGAATAACTAAGAGGGGTGAGGGGTGAATTATTTATCCAAGGTCTAGATCTATACATATTTTTTTTCATAGATTAGTGAACCCATAAAGCATTTATCACATACATGCATCCATAATATTATGCAATGACTTAAAACTTATAGGTTATTGTCAAATCAATTTATAGAAATTATAACATGAAACATAAAAGATTCAACAATACACTTGACACAATAATTTATGTGGAAACACAATTTGGGAAAAACCACCAGTAACATGCTACTCTTTTTCACTCTTCTAAAGTGATGCTTTATGAAAGGCCAACCCTATTAAAGGTCACAATACACACTATTAAATGTGACCCTGTTAAAGGATTTCAATCACCCTATTAGGAGTGAACCTTGTTAGAGGACTTTAGACCATTCACTTGGAATTTCACCTAGTTAAAAGATTTAAAAATTATTGTTAGGTCAACCTTAATAAAAAAGGATTTACCCTAAACTAATACAATTATTAGAGAGTAACAGTAAGGCTTGTTCTAATAATAACTTACAACTCCATTTGTAGATTATAGATATTTGTTTTAGTCCTTCATTCTTCTTGACTTTCACACATTTCAGCTTTGATAGCTTGTTCACCCTTAAAGCATTCGTACCCTTAAGCCTTCTTTCTTAACATGCCAATGCAAACTCTTAACTACGTCACTTGATGAAGCAATACCCTTGAATTCTTATCTTCCTTAGGTTCTCACACATGAAAACCCTTGCTTCTGATCATCCATTCCTATAAATGAAGAATTAAGATCTTTTGTCGTTCATTCTCCATCGTCCAATTTAGGGTTAGGATAGATTAGGTATGATATAATGAATCTACCCCATTCCATATCACTTCTAGAAACATCTCCTTGAATCCTCTTCTAATTTTTCTTTAAATGGTTTACCATGAATTATGTGCCACCAGCTCATCAATATTATCTTCCACCTGGTTCGCACAATCAAAGAAAATAAACTTGTCAGCTCAGATTCATCGAATTCATGATCTTTCTAATAATACTGACACTCAACATTAACTTGTTTTTGATGCTCAACACATACTACGTTGCTCGACATCCACTAAAAAATCACTCAACATGATCTAAAGTTTACTAATGCTTAGCATCAACTAAACTTTATTCAACATCCACTATTTTTCTCAATATACACTAAAATGAACTTTCACTTAGCTCTAACTAGCTTTTTTGTTGGCTTTCATTAACTTTGCTTGGCTCCTACTATCCATTTAGAGAAAATTAGTAGATAAACTTAGTTTAAATTGTTCTTCTAAACTTGCTTAGTGTAACCAACCTTTGCAACCTTAAGTATATTGTCAATGCACTATAATATCATTGTCTCAATTGATTCTTGTACTCCCTTTTATATCATAACTCAACCTTTCCTCTAGGTGTTATTGTTACATCTTTTGATAAAATCATCTTAATCAATCAAATAGGTAATAGTACTTAAATCATATAACCATTTGTCTTACCAACAAAATAGCAGGTTTAACATTAGTGACAAAATAATAATTGAAACACATTTATCATATTTGTATCAATACATTTTCAACAATCTCCCTCTTTGGCATTGATGATAAACCAAATTGATCAACCAAACTAACTAAGTTAAAATAGTAAGACCAACAAAATACCAAAAAAAGGTAATTATGTGTATTTAAATCTCTCCCTCTATCAAAAATTTTCTTCTAATTAGGTTACAAAATTATGTTATATTCTAATCAACAAACAATCAACAATCAATTCATCCTTAAGACTCCCTCTGAATTACTTCTTATATATCCCTTCTATAGTTATTTCCTTTTTACTTGGTAGATGTTAGAGTTTCAACCTCTTTGTTCAATCTCCAATTGTTTGTATTTCTCCCTTCGAGATCAATGTAATCTTGTAGTTCTCCCTCTTTGAGAATAATGCCAAAGACTTGTCATCTTAATATGTAGATATGAACTTCTTTAGTTTCTTTTGTGTCACCTTGCTAGTGACTGAGTTGTAGTTTCAACTTTTGGATTACTTTAGGTAGCTCTTAAAGTAATATCCATGCATCAATTTGTAATATATGGCAATGAGCTTGTTTGATGTAGGGCACTCCTTTTGTTACTTAGATAGCCTTTGATAGGGGTATCACCCCTAGTTTACCTCTTAGATACTCATGAGCATCCTTAGGTAATGCTTTTATGAAGATATCAGCAATTTTCTCTTTTGTGTTAACATATTCCATCTGCACCTTTTTATCTTGAACTAATTCTCTCAAGTAATGATACTTGATTGCAATGTGCTTAGTCTTTGTGTACATCACATAATTTTTTGATATATTTATAACACTTGTATTATCACAATAAAGTATCATTGGTTCTATGATCTCTTCTTTCATACCTTTAAGTAGCTATTTGATCCATATAATTTTTGTCTAAGAAAAATGATCCTCCACTAGTTCTCTTTTTGTCATCAATGTTTTCAGCCCAATCAATATTAGTATAGGCTTTTAATTCAAGTTTCTCATTTTTCTTATAATATAGACCGTAATCCTCTGTTCCTTTTAGATATCTCATTTTTATCTTTACAGCCATCAAATGATTCTCCCTGGGATTAGTAGAGAATCTTGCAACTATCCCTATAGATAATGCAATATTAAATTTTCTATGTACTATATATTGTAATTTACCAATCATAGACCTGTATAATGTTTGATTCACCTTAGTTGAATCATCATTTTTTGACAATTTATGTCTTGTCACCATAGGTGTACTTACTAGTTTGGAATCCTCTAATTTAAAAAAAAATTAGTATCTCCTTGACATACTTTGACTGTGTGATGTATATACCATATTTCATCTGATGTACTTGCAAACCCATAAATAAATTGATCTCTCCAAACATAGACATCTCAAATTATTGTTTTATTTCATTTGCAAAAGCCTTACATAAAGCATCTTGACATCCAAATATGATATCATCAACAAATATTTCAGATAGCAAAATACCTTTGCCTTTCTCTATCTTCATGTACATATTGCTATTATCATTAGTCCCTTGAAATTCAATCTTCACAAGATAATTATGAAGTCTCTCATACCATGCCCTTGGTGCTTGTTTCAAACCATAGAGCTTTTTGTAGTCTACATAACACATTCTTATTGTTAATATCAACAAATTCTTCTAGTTGTTCTATGTAAATTTCTTCGTCTAATATGTCATTCAAAAATGTAGATTTAACATCCATTTGATAAACTTTAAAACCTTTGTATGCAGAATAAGAAACTAGAGTTCTTACTCCTTCCAATCTAGCAATAGGAGAAAATGTTTCTCTATAATCAATTCCTTCTTCTTGTGCATATCCTTTGAAAACTAATATTTCCTTATTCCTTGTGACTTTACCATTTTCATCTAGCTTATTTTGTAATACCGACTTAGTGCCAATCACATTTTTGTCTTCTGGTCTAGGAACTAGAGTCTATGTCTTGTTTTTCTCAATTTGTTCAATCTCTTCTTCCTTGGATTTACTATAGTCCACATCTTCTAAGGCATATTTCACTATTTTAGGTTCTTTCATGCTCAACAAGCATGTATTATTTCTCAATTTTTTTCTTGTCATTGGTCTAGCATCTTTATCTCCAATTATTTGTGTAGCAGGATGATGTCTCTTGACATATTTAGATAATCTTGGTTCAACTTTGGTTTCTCCATTTAGTCTATCTACTTCAGAGTCACTATGTACATCTTTGTTAGGTATTTCAACATCTCTCTCATGTACACTAATCTCAGAATTAGAATGTGCCTCAACTTCATTTTGTAACTTAGCATCTAAATGTGGCTTGATTCCTAAATGCAACTCGACATTCATAGTATGTGACTTGGTAGTCACTGAAACTTGATGTTGGTTTGTAGCTTGATTTATAGCATCTTCTTTAGTAGGCATACTTTCATAAAAGCATACAAATGATTTGTATTCATCTATTTCTTTCATAGGTTTAGCCTCATATACTTTTGTATATTCATCAAATTTCACATTTGCACTTTCCACAACTTTGTTAGTGTTAGTATTTAATCACTTATAAGATTTATTTCTTGTGGAATAACCTAGAAATATACCTTCTTCACTTTTTGCATCTAGTTTACCATTCCTAAAATATTTGAGAATAAAGCTTTGCTTGTGTGAGTGTCTATACCATAGTTCAAAAGGTGTTGAACAAGTACCTTCCTTGACTTGTACACAGTTCAAGGTACAAACAATTGTACTTAAAACTTCTCTCTAGTATTTCAAAGCAACATTTTTCTCCATCACAAGTGTCCTAGCATAGTCCATTATAGACTTGTTCCTCTTTTCACCAATTCCATTTTGTTGAGCGGTTCTAGGAGTAGATGCCTATATTTTGTTCCTCTGTCATTATAGAACATATCAAATTTATTGGATATAAATTCTCCTCCTTTATCAAATCTCAAACATTTCAGACTTTAATCTATTTCCTTCTGAACTCTTGCTAAGTACCACTTGAATATTTGGAAAGCATCATATTTCTATTATAGTTATGTAATAGTCATGATTCTAGAATAATCATCAACAAGAAACATAATGTACTTATCTCCTTCGTAGCTATTCACTTCAATTGGTCTACACAAGTTAGTATGAACATTCTAGTATTCCTTTAGAGGTATGAGTTTTATTCTTAAAACTTGACTTTGTCATTTTTCCTAACTGACATTATTTGCATATTATATTATCAGGTTTCTACAACTTAGGAAAACCTCTAACTTTAATCATGTTACTAATACTAACCAAGTTATCAAAATTAACATGACATGAACTTTTGTTCCATAGCCACATAGCATCAAATTTTACAATTAGACAAGTAGCATCCTCTATATCAAGATAGAATAGATTTTTCCTAGTTTGATCACCCTTTCCAATCAATTTTTCGTTAGTATCATATATCTTAGAAATGTTATTTTCACACTCAACCTTACATCCTGAATTATTCAGTTGTGACACTCAATAGATTATAGTTAAGTCCTTCAACATAGTATGCATTGTCACATAAAATCTTTTTTTGTGAGTTTGATAGAACCTTTTTCCTTTTATCAAACATGGTGCATCATTACCAAATCTTACACTATTTACATCATAATAATTTAAGGTAATGAACTTACTTTTATCTCTAGTCATGTGATGTGAACACCCACTGTCAATGACCCACCTATCATTCTTGTTTGCACAAGACACAAGTGCAATTATCTCTTCTTAGTTAGATTTTCCTTTCATTGCAACATACACCACTTCATCATCATGTTCTTCAATTTCATCATTTTTTTCCTCTTCAATAATCTAGCAAGACTTCTTGCCTTTGTCTTTGTAAACCTTGTTATCTTCATCTCTTCTACTTTTGTACTTGTCACCACCTCTATAGTTCTTCTTCTTTGGACATCTAGTAGCAATATGACCAACCTCATTGAAATTGAAAAAAATGATAGGTAGTTTACCTTTAAACTTCCCTTTACCTCTATGAAACATCCTTGCTAGTAGTGGCGCTTCAAGATGTTCTACATCCTTCTCATCTGTACAACCATCACTAGACACGTATTTTTTCTTTTTCTTCTTCTCATCAAGTTCCTTCAATGATAACTTAGCTTTGAAAGTAGATTCAATATTTTTAAGTCTATAATTATCTAAGTTAGATAGCTCAAAAGTAGTAAACCTACCTACCAAACATTCAAGAGATGGAGTATTCGCTGGTATACATCTTAGTTCTTGTATTGCAGAAACTCTAATAGAATATATAGGCAATAGTGTTCCTAAAACTTTTCTTAGTATAGTATCATCATCTATTATACCACTAGCTCCTCTTATTACATTAACAAAAAAATTTATCCTTGAGCAATATTGAGCAATATTTTTACCTTCTTGCATTCTCATATCATCAAACTTGCCTCTAAAACTTTTAGCTTTGGATCTTAGAAAATTACTATCTCCTCCATAGATGGTGGTTAAAGCATCCCACATTTTCTTTGCCATGTGAAGATTTTTGATATCATCAAATTTAGCATAGCTTAGGGCAAAGAAAATCTCCAACATTGTCTATTTGTGTTATTTCTTCTTTTTCATATCCTCAACAGTTAGCTATCCAGCAGGATCAGCATGCTCACTAGTAATGGTAGATTGTGCATGATCTCCAAGTCATCCAAGCTATAGCTTCATCAAACTTTTCCATGTAGGAAAGTTATCTCCATTAAGCTTGGGTACATCTCTTTTTGACATCTTGATCATTGTGCTTCTAGTAACTTCACATAGTCCTCTTAAGTAGATGGCTCTAATACCAATTGTTGAAATTCTTTAGAATAACTGGGGGAGTGAATCATTTATCCAAGGTCTAGATGTATAAATAAAAACTTTCATAGATTAGTGAACCCATAAAACATTTATCATCATGCATGCATCCATCAGATTTTGCAATCACTTAAAATTTATAGGTTATTGTCAAATCAATTTGTAGAAATGTAAACATGAAACATTGATGTAGGAGCATCCAGAGTTATAAGGGAAATCATATGTCACCCAAAAAAATATACCTAGACATAGTTTCTATTTTATGTGTTTTCATTTCTGGATACCCATTTGGGTCAAATAAAGGTTCCAACTCTTATAGTTCCACTATTAGTGTTATAGGTTAGAGTTTTTAAGCACCTTGGGATACATGTAAATGCCAAAAAAATAGGACTATGTAATTGTGCCATAATTATGGTGAGCTAGAAGGTGTAAATTGGAGGGATGATTTTAATTGTAATTTAGAACATTCCAAAAAAAAGAATCAGGTCAAAAGGCCCCATGATTAGAAAGTTATTGTAGTTTTTAAATTTTTGGAGACCTCCTAAGAATGCTTCAAAATAAGGTTTGAGGCATTAAATGACCCCGTATGGGTCTAAAAAATTGGGGATGAGAAAAGCTAGTCATAGGGCTATAGAGCACTCTGAGAGCTTTTCAAAAATGTAAACAGTTCATCAATCAGAGCTACGGTTCAAAAGTTATGCCTCCCGAAAGTTTAGGTACCATTTTTGGATTCTTCTAATTTTGTGCTGACTTCTAATGCAACTTCTAAAGCCTTCTATTTTGGTAGTGGATACCAACTAGCACTTTATAGAATGTATTCCTAATCCTTAACCCTTTGGGGTCTATTTAAGAATATTTCTAGCATTGTAAAAGGCAATTTTAGAGTGGAGTTTGAGAGAAGGTACTAAAAGAAGAAATTATCTCCAGATTTCTACTATTGTAAGCCCATAGGGCATGTTTTGGAGTCTATCTTCTCTGCACTGAGTGTATTGGCATATTTTCATATTTAATAACATTCCCTTTCCTATTGTGTCCATTTTGGTTTTGGATCGTGACCCCATCAAACATAAAAAAAATTAGCAATACACTTGACACAATGATTTATGTGGAAACCCAATTTGGGAAAACCACCAAGAACATGCTACTCTTTTTCACTCTTCTAAAGTGATGCCCTATCAAAGGCCAACCCTATTAAAGGTTACAATACACACTATTAAATGTGACCCTATTAAAGGATTCCAATCACCCTATTAGGAGTGAGCCTTGTTAGAGGGCTTTAGACCATTCTCTTGGAATGTCACCCAGTTAAAGAATTTACAAATGACTGTTAAGTCAAACTTAATCCAAAGGACTTACCCTAGACTAATACAATTATTAGAGAGTAACAGTAAGGCTTGATCTAACAACAACTTACAACTCCATTTGTAGATTATAGATCCCTTTTTTAGTCCTCCATTCTACTTAGCTTTCACACATTTCAGCTCAGATAGTTTTTTCACCCTTCAAGAATTCATACCCTTAAGCCTTCTTTCTTAACATGTCAATGCAGACTCTCGACTAGGTCACTTGATGAAGCAATACCCTTGACTTCTTTTCTTCTTTAGGTTCTTGCACATGACAACCCTTGATTCTGACTAGCCATCCTTATAAATAGAGAATTAAGATCTTTTTCTATTCATTCTCCATCATCAAATTTAGGGTTAGGATAGATTAGGTAGGATACAATGAATCTACCCCTCATTCTATATCACTTATATAAACTTCTCCTTGAATCCTCTTTAAATTCACCTCAAAATGGTTTACCAAGAACTCTGTGCCACCAACTCATCAATCTTATCTTCCACCTAGTTCACACAATCCGAAAAAATAAACTTGTCAGCTCATATTTATCAAATTCATGATCTTTCTAATAATATTGACACTCGATCTTAACTTGCTTCTAATGCTTGGCACATATTGCATTGCTTGACATCCACTAAAAAATCACTTGGCATGAACTAATGTTTACTAATGCTCAGCATCAACTAAATTTTACTTGGCATCCACTATTTTTCGTGGCATACACTAAAATGAACTTTTACTTGGCTCCAACTGATTTTCTGCTCGGCTTGCATTAACTTTACTGAACTTCTACTATCCATTTAGTCAAGCTTAGTAGACAAAATTAGTTTAACTTATTCTTCCAAACTTGCTTAGTGTAACCAACCTTTGTAACCTTAAGTAGCAATGCACTATAATGTCACTATCTTAGTTGATTCTTGTACTCCCTTTTATATCATAACTCAACCTTCCCTCTAGGTGCTATTGTTACATATTTTGATAAAATCTTCTTCATCAATCAAATAGGTTATAGTACTTAAATCATATAAGTAGTTGTCTTACCAAAGAAATAGTAGGTTTGACATCAGTGAAAAATAATGATTGAAACACATTTATCATACTTATATTAATTTGTTTTCAAAAATCTCCTTCTTCAACAATTGAGAGGGTGGTGGGGGGTGTATCAGTTATTTATTAACCTTATTAAATCTGGAACATGTGATCAACATAAACAACACTCATAAGAAGATAACCATACACAATAACGGTACATTTTGTTAACTATGGAAACTTTTGATCAGAGGCAAAACCCTAGTGGGGATGGTACCCACAAAATGATTTACTAATAAATAAGTTCCTATAAAGAGGACAAACTATATTATGATCCAATGAAATACCTTCAATAGATATCATTTTATATTAGGAGACTTTAAATCACTATGAGGATATTCCAACCTCGTTAGGAGTTGTAGAAGGAAGAAGGACCCACTATCCAAATAGATTCAAGGATAGATCACCGAACTCACTATCCAACTAGTCTTTATTATCTTTTACAGAATAATAACAAATATAAATGATTCGAACAACTCAAATTCTTTCTTTTTCCTCTTGTTGTGCCTCTTCCATGACAAACACTTCTTAGATCTCAATACTAGATCCACAAACTTGCATCACAATAATTCCTTACATCACTTCCTCACTTTTTTTTAATCTTCTTCGCTTATTGCATGCACACACAATTTTTCATTTAATACAACCAAGGAAACAAATCTTCCTTTATACCAAGTCCTCAAAATAATTTATTGAGACATCCTTGAGGCTTTCCCAATTTACAATTACAATAAGACCTTATTAAGATAATTACATTACATCTTTTCATAATTATATAATATTGTCGGCTTACAATCTTTGCAACTTGATACATGCGCAACCTTGAACTTTATGTATGTAACCATGTCATTAGTGAGATATATTCTACCTCTATCCAAATTTTCTCATTCAAATTGTATACTTGTTAGGAGATACAATCCAATCATCACAAACTACTTCTTAGGAACTCTGTTAGAATACTATCCTTTGTAAATCTTGAATAACTAAATCATAAGGGAACTCTATGTAACATGTCCTCAACTCTACATAGCCTTATCTGCAATCCTCCCTCTATGTTATTCTATAAAATTGTAGAGTATTACTAGTATGTTGTCATCAATGACAAACAGAATCATGATTGCAACACACAATCATGCTAACAATATTCCCAATGCTCCAACAAAGCTAGCACACTCCCCCATAGTAATATCATTTGCATTCATGCTAACACCAAATACTCATAGGATATTATATAATATATGACCAACATTGGTATGAAAAGAAGAGAGATGCTTAAGAAGATCACTAGACAAGGGGGATGACTAGGTGAGTCTATGAAAAGCCTAGATGAACAATCTAAAGCATAAGGGAAATTTGAAAGGATGTGATTCGCTATTTTAATGTCATGTTCACAAATAGGACATCTTGATGGACCTTCAATCCAATATTTTTAGACCATTCTGCCATCAAGATCTTTTGAAGGGTGACCCATAAAAATATACCTTCTTTAGGAAGGTAGACTTGATCCCAATATAGCTTAAGAGGAATGTCTAACTTTTTCTAGTGCTTCAATTCAATTATAGCATTGTAACCTTCCTTAACACTATAAAGGCCATGTTTGGAGCCTCCCTAGATAAGTTTATATGATCTTTCCTTGAAATCTATAGAACATGACATGATTTTTTTCTTCCAAGTTTCTCTTTCTTAAAATCTAAGAGGGAGAGGTCATCTAGTGATTTCCAAGACCATTTAGCACCAAAATTTTTAACAATTTAGTGCATCATAATAACATAAAATTTTCCCCAATCTTTTTTAGCTATTTCCTAGATTCTTGATGAGATCCCTAATTTAATCAAAACTAACATCCCATTCCAAGAGACTTCCCAAAAAAGAGCATTCTACCCATTACCTAAGTTCCAAGTTAACCTATTGTTATTAATAAATCTATAGCCCATCATAAAATTCCAAATTCTTGAATGTCTATGAGGTATTTAACTCTAAAAAGAAGGATGGGGTCAACTACACCAAAGTATCTATTAAGTACGATTTCTTCAATTTCTAATGCAATTCATGGTACATTATCTGGACCAATTTAGTGCTTGAAGCCATATTTTACCATCCTAAATCTTTGATTTTTAGATTGCATTTGTTTCTAGGTTTGCAAAGACTTTCCCATTTAATCAGTGCAATATTTTTCTTGTTTCACACACCATTCTAGAATAAGTTTTTTAATTTTTTGTGTAGCTTATTTTTAATATCTTTAGTTAAAGGAAGACATGACATATGATATGTTGGGATCAAAGAAATGACATAATTAATCAATGTAGTTCTTCTTGCTTTTGTCAGCCATTTCTCTTTCTAAATTTCTATTTTTGATTAGCTTTGGAAACTACATTGTACCAAATTATCTCTACCCTAACACCTTTATCTAGGTTTATATCCAAGTATTTACAAGGGAAATTATCTTTATGATAACCCATAATATTGCATACATTTTCTTCCAACAAAAAAAAGGTATTTAGGATAACAAATCTAGATTTTGAGGTGTTTACCCTTCGGCTAGATGCATGGGTTATAAGTCTCTAGTTTATTTGGAGTTTTAATATTCATTTATAGAATTTCTCCTAACAAGAAAGGTATCATTAACAAATTTTTAATGAGATATATTTGAACATTTTTAGTAACAAAAGCTCCTTGAATATCTCCAAAGTTGAGAGTTGCATGAATAGATCCCCCAAATGCTTCTACCATAATAATAAAAAGGAAAGGATAAATAAGGTCTCCTTGTCTTAGTCAGTGAGATATGCTAAGGAAACATTGGGTGATCTATTAATAAGTATGGAGAATTTGGGAGTCTTAATGCAATTAAAAATGTTATTAATCTATTGGCATAAAAAGCCAAAAGCTTCAAGACATTTACACACAAACCTTCAATCAATTTTATCATAATCTTTTTGAATATATAATTTTATTGGCATGCATGGTTCTTTTTGTAACTAAAAATATCATCATTTCCACATAATCCATAATATATCTAAATCAACTAAATACTTAGATTTCATATGTAAGAGATTAAAGAGCATTATCAAAAAATGGGACACAAGATATACCTTAGGAAATCATCACTGAGAGAAAAACCTAGTCTCCAAAAGCATCCATCGTCATGTATTATTTTGAAAAAATGTCATTTCAATACAATCATAGAATCCTTCAAAGCTATAGCCACAACCAAGAAATCTATGTGAACAAGCATGAATCCATGCATCCCATGCCATGCTTTCAACCTCCAAAAATTCTCCCTTGGCTAACCTCACTCACTTTGTATTTTCTCATCAATAACTACCATTCTAGTTTATTTTATAGTAGCAAGCTTTAAAAAGCTATTAGAATATATAGTCCACCACTATAACTAGTGGGGGCAGGGTGAATCAGTTATCCAACTATTATAACAATTGTCAGCTTTATTAATCGTTAACCATATGAGAAATATAATCAGCAATGACAACAAGATACTCATACACAATAACACTAAATATGTTAAATAGGGAAACCCTTGATCAGAGGAAAAACCCCAATGGGGATGGTACCCAAAAAATGATGTATTAATATAAATATTCCTTGTTAGAGGATGGACCCTATGAGGAGTCTTACAAAATACATTCAATACATATCAATCCATGTTAGGAGACTTTGAATCCTTGTTAGGAGTTTCCAATCCTATTAGGAGTTGTGCCAACCTTGTTGGGAGTTGTAGAAGGAAGATGGACCACTATCCAAATATATTCAATGGAAAGACCAATGAAGCCATTTCCCAAATGATCTCTGTATTATTCCACATAAAATGATAAAATTGAATTATAATTCTTCCTCTTTCTCTATCCTATTAACTAGACTACTCTACTTCTTCTAATCTCATTATTAGATCACCTACTTTCCATCCAATAATCCCTTGGATCACTTACTCGAATTAACCTAATAGTCTACTTTTGTTCACACTTCTTAATCAGGTCTCATACTTTTACAATCAAGGAAAATACTTTCCTTTATACCAAGTCCTCAAAAAATTCCTTGAGTTAGCCTTGATTCTTTCCCAATTAATTATAATAGGACCTCATTAAGATAATTAAATATTTCACAACTACACAAAACTATTGGCTCAACATCGTTACAACTTCTCAACCATGTGATTTTAGACTTTGCACACTTGTTGACATCATCATTAGACTATCCTCTATCACTTTCTAACCTTACATAACATTACTCTATCTCTATTAAGAGATAAAATCCATTAATAAAAAATTGCTTGTCAGTTACTCTATTTTGGTACTGCTCTCTATAAATCACATATATCTTTTGCACATCTTTGACTTATTCAATGCACACTTAACCTCATCATTACCTAGACATAGTGGAGAACATGTCCTTACCTCTATCTGTACAACCATGATCTATGTTTTCTACTCTTCCAATCTTCATAGAAACCATACTATGTTGTCATCAATGAAGAACATAGTCATGAATGCAACATGCCAATCATGCTACATGCTCACCAATGCTTAGGATACTCCTCCAAAGGAGTACCATCAACATTTACATGCTAACTATCTCCCTCTTTTTGGCATTGATGACAATATAGATGAAAAACATCTAGGTTCCAAGAATACTAAACAACACTATGTTGCCACTGTTGTTGTTCTTTTATTTTTTTTAAACCTCTTCATCAATCAAATCTTAAATCCTTTGGAACACTACTCTATTGTATACATCTCCCTATTGGAGCTCTTTTATACATCTCCCCCATTTCTATCATCTTTTGGAAATTTCCATTCAATTCAAATGTCTAAAGAAATTATTCAAGACCAACTATCAAGAGTCCTAGATGACTTGCTCAACTCAAATACTCACCCATTTAGGAAGCATCAACATTCATTCTAGTTGACCAATAGCACATTGTACCACTAGATTGATGCAATGTCTACATTATCTACTCTGAAATAGGTAGGGCTATAACCCTAAGCATACCTCTTAATTAATCAAATGTATCTTTATTCAAGGGCTCTGTAAAGATATCTGCAATCAGTTTCATCTACATGAATTGATTAAAATTATTTTCTACTTCTACATACTTTGTTTTAGCTTTACTCTATGAGATACAATCTTGTTTCTTCCTTAGCCAAAAAACCAATCTTCCTCCTAAGAAAGATGCTCTACCACTAGTTCTTTTTTTGTCATCCATTTTTCCTACCCAATCTACATCAACATAAGTACATAAGGTGAAATTACTTGATCTATCATACCATATTTGATAATCAAATGTTCCCTTCAAATATTTGAATATCCTTTTTACTATTGCATAATGATACTGCTTAGGATCACCTTGAAATCTAAGCTAGCTACAATCCCAACTACATTTTCTATATCTAGTCTTATGTGAGTCAGATATTGCAAACCTCCAATCATTAATTTATACTTCTTATGCTCAAATGTAGGTGTCTCTTCTTTGCTAGATAACTTGTAACTAGTTATCATTGGTGTACTAATAGGCTTACAACTTTCCAAGCCAAATATTGTCAAAAAGTATTTCAAATACTTAGCTTGTGATATGAAAATTCCATCATTGTTTTACACAACCTAAAAACCTACAAAGAACTTCATCTCTCCTATCATACTCATCTTAAACTCATTCTATATTTCTTCTACAAACTTATCACTTGCTTCATCATTGCCTCTAAAGATTATATCATCAAAAAATATAACTATAATCAACAAACCATTCTCAATTTCTTTCATATAAAAGTTACTATCTATCATACCTTAATAAAATCCAAGCTTTGCCAAATACTTGTCCAACCTTGCATACCAGGTTCTAGGTGCTTGCTTTAGACCATATAGATCTTTCTTCAATCTACACACCATATCCTTGTCTTCTATCAAAGGAAATCCTTCATGCTACTCAATGTACACCTCTCGTTCAAGTTCTCCATTCAAAAAGGTTGATTTGACATACATCTGATATACTTTGAACTTATCATTTGCTACATACACCAAAAATTCTCACGGCTTCCATTATGGCTATAGTAGCATATGTTTCATCATAATCTATTCCTTCTTGTATTTAATAACCTTTACATACTAGTCTAACTTTATTTCTCACAACTCACCTTGTTCATTCATCTTGTTTCTAAAAACCCACTTAGTTTATATAACATTCTTGTATTTAGGTCTAGGAACCAATTCCTATGTTTCATTCTTCACAATCTAATATAGTTCTTCCTTCATTGTTGGAATCCAATGATCATCTTTACATGGCCCATTTGCACTCTTAGGTTCAACTTGAGAAATTAGACACAGTTCCTCATTCACTCTATTTCTTTTCATTACTCCTTTGTCTTTTCTTCAAATTATCTACTCTAGAAGGTGATTCTTTTTCAAGTTTTTATTAAGTGTAAGAGTGTCTATTTCAACTCTTATCTCTTCTCTTACTTTAGGTATCTATTCTCCTCTTTTCTCAATAATTTGTACATCTTTCTACAAATCATTGTTAGTCTCAAAGAAAACTTCTACATTTTCTCTAACAATTCTAGGATTTTCTTCTTCTTCATTAGAATTATAATCCGTCATCCTTTCTTTAACTCCAAACTTTTCATTAACTTTTACATTTGCACACTCAACAATTATCTTATTTCTATGATTAAAACATCTGTAAGCTTTTCTTTTCGATGAATAACCAAAGTGATGAGGAATTTCCTTGAATAAGAGCTCACTGGCTCCAAAGGAGGTTATATATGGCCTTCTAGGGTTCTTTCTTCAGCCCTACTTTAGGGAATCACACTCTAGGTCTCCTTCTTCCAAGAAAATTCCTCAACAATTTAGTTTTACCTTCTCTCCTTCCCTTTCTTTCCACTAGACACATTCAAGCCTATAAGGGAAACTCCCATCACACTTATATTCCTTCACACAAACCAAGATTAGGCTCACCTAATGAGTTCCTTAACACATTCCCCACCATTTTGCATAATTCTTTTAGGTCCATCACACCCATAACACCAAATTGCTCAAATTGGCCTTGTACCCCTAAGATTCCCTATTAGCCCTCCTAAAAATAATGGTTTAGTAATTCCTCCCAAAAACCCTTGATAAGGCTAATTGATGTCTAAAGGACTTTGTTTCCTATTGACATAGGCTAAAAGATTTTGGTGGTCTTAGCTCACAGTACTATCCATATAGTATGTTTTCTAAAAACCCCTATTTTGAGGGTTTTCAAGGTAAAAGAAAGGTTTCTCTCCTCTTAAGGTGTTCAAATTCACTCCCTACATCTACCTCTAAGTCCAACACTCTTAGTACCATATTCTTGCATGCCTTATAGAGATTGACTCATACCAATCCCCTATTCACCACTACACTTCTTTACAAGCATCCATTGTGCCTTCCCAAACTTTGCTAGCTTGCCTAGGGCTCTCATGTAAATATGGTCAACTGTCTTGCACAAACTCCAACTTCCATATTTACAACCTGTACAAAGGCTATTGCTTGATTTCCAAAATCCATGTGAGTTTGACCATGGAAGTTCAATCTATAGTCATTTCCATGATAATAACTCAAAATTGGACAACAATATTACACAAACAAAATGATTTTCTAAGCCTAAAGAAATGAAACACTTGAACCCAAAAAACTATGTATAGTTTCAAAACATGATCCAAGGATGCTAAATCAATGAAAATAGTAAAAAAAATCAGCTCCTCAAATTCATTATTTTACAAAAAACTTGCTCCAATACTCATAAAGTGCTACACTTATAGGTGTTGTCTGTACATCCAAGTATCCAACCCCTAGAACTGGCCATGCATTTAAATCCTGCATGTTGCCCCTCCTATAAAGCCCTGGATGATCTGTCACTCTTGCAGCCAACAAGTATACTAGGTATGAAGTCATGTAGAATTTCCTTTGATTCTTTGCCACCAACAACTATTCACACAAATTCTAACTGAGAGTAGAAGCCCAGTCTAGTGGAATCTTCACTTTCTTTATTGTCTCAATAAAGTGTACCATGAAGATGTTTAGATGTCCTATTGCCAATATACCCATAACTCTACTCAAGAGTATGACTAAGTATCCAATGCCTTCTTTCATGTATCCTTGGGCCATGTCCACTTTACTGATTTTCTTTCCTAGAGGATTCTTTTCTATAAGGTAGGAGGATTGAATGATTTTAGAGGCTTCCTCAATATGTTCATGGTATCACCTTTCTACTTGCTCATAGGTAATTTTGATGAATTTATTTTGCCATGGGAGATGGAACACATTCTCAATATTCTTTGGTTAGACGTTTAGGAAAATCTCTCCCATTATGGTCTTCACAACCCTCTTCTCAGGGAAAAAGTGTTCTATAAGTCTCATAATGATTTTTGAAGATTGCGCCGACATTGGGTGTGATACTACATTGATACATCTCAATTGAATGAGTGTAGAGATCATCTAGGACATCTCAATTGGTTTATTACAAATCTTCAAGAATTTTTCCAAGTATGTATGTCCCAAATCTATATCCTTGATAACTGAGTTGTCATCTTTAAACCATGATTTCATTGGAATGCCTTGGAATTTAAACACTACAAGTTTTGCTGCCATTTTTATGCAAAGGGGAGATGAGGAAGATGTCATTGTATCTGCACAAAAACATTAGTTTAGATTTTGAAGAAATCTTAATTAATTAAGGCCCTATATTAACATGAAAAAAACCCTAAAACCTAGTTTTCTAAAAGCACCTCAAAAACCTAATTTACCCTTAGAATGCAAAAATAAAAATTGGCACACCTGGCACACCTAATAGGTGTGCCTAATGCACCATCTTTTTTGACATATTACATTATATGAGATGCACATCAACACACCTTATGGGATGCACTAATGTGCACCTAATGTTAGACTTGGGCATATGAGTAAAGAAAAATTTAAGGTGTGCATCAATGCACCTTAGTTTTTTTGTTTTATGCTTAGGTTTTTTAAGTTTTTAAGTTTTTTGAAGTTTTAGATGTGAAAAATGTGTGCATCAGCGCACCTCTTGAGGTGCAGGTATGCACACCTTTTTTTGGAAAAAAGGCTAGAGCGAATGGAAATGAAAAATGAAAGCAGTGTGGAAGAGAAGCGGATGGAGGGGTTTTTATAGGCCCCAAGTCACTTGGTTGCTAAGTAGCTACACTAATGTGCCTTTGAAAATGTCTCACTCCAAAAATCTTAAGGGGTTTTTTTGCACTAGCATGCTTGATGAGGTGTGCTAGTGTACTTTTTAATTTTGCAAAAGGAGTTGTCTGAAATTCTCCTCAAATTTCCAATTTTTGAGAATTGGGTTTTTTTGATGGGACCTGGACTTGATGAAAAATAACTAGATAGCAACCTTTAAAGATCCAAACCCTAGACTAGGGATCTAGAAAGCCCAAAAAAATAAAGTAGGGGCGTTGCCATTTTTGGGCGAATGGGGTGTGCATTGTGAAACCCAGAACAAATAGCCTTGACAAAAAGGAAGAAATGACAAAGGCATATCTTCATCAGCAGACATTCTTCTGATATGTGTCAAACACCAACTGAATCCTAAACACTCCAAGCATATTTGGAATCCTTTTGTAGTCAAAACCTCTGAATCTTGAGCTCCAAGTTCATTGTGTGCTCTATGTATTAATTTCCTTCGATATCTCAGGATGTAATCTATCAAAAAAAATTGACAACTTGGAAACCATCTTACACCCCATCTGGCTCATTTATCAAGAATCTCCATTAAATTTGTTTGTTGATCCTTTATCTAACCAAATGAGAGAATTTGTTTGAGGGTTCTAACTGGATCATCCCTTGCTATCTTCAACCTTGGTTTGACAACACTTGAGATGATCGATCTTTAAATTTTCAAAGTGTTGAGAACTTGTTGATCTGCAATCTTAAATTCAAAACTGAAAGTCCCCTATTACTGCAAGTAACATCCATTTCTCAGTTGGTATAAGACATAAAATTTTCAAAATGTTTTGACAAAGAAATATATCCTCCTAAAATTGGAACCAAAAGAGTAGTTAGCTAGATATTTCAAAATAAAATCTCGAGTGCACCTACCACCCAGATTGACACAACTTTGAAAAAAAACATGCAACCAAAGAAACACACTTACAAAAAATAAACACATTTGCAAAAAATGAAACCTATCTATCTATTTTTATTTTTCATTTATTTTTGGTTTTCTAGGCTTCAAAATAATGTTTCAAAAATTTCCCTTTGATAGGAAATGAAACCAATTCCCCCTATAAAGAACTTAGCCTAAAAGTATTTTCTCCAAGAATTTCTGCAATCTAATAAGGACCAATTGACAAGTGTTGAAAGTTGGTGTGGCTGCCCAACTTTTCTTTCACCTTATCCCAAAATATAACAAGTTTAAAATTTTTGAAGGATTTGATTGTGGCCCTCTTGTCAAACCATCTCTTGATGAAAACTTGATGTTTAGCCATGTGCTCCAAAGTAGCTATCCTTTTTTTATCCATCTCTAAAAGATTCATCAATCTAATTTGTACTCTATTAGTATCTTCAACACACCTACTCATGAATTTTAAAATAGGAATCCTGAGGTTAAGCAGGAATACTAGTTCTTTTCAATAAACAAGAAAATATGGAGATGTCCCCAAAGCATTCTTGACCCTTAATCAATCTATCCATAGAGCATATTTGATTTGTGTATACTAATCTTAGGATTCTCCTTCAATAAATGTCTTATTACTATGATTAAGTTCTTGTTTGTAGATTCCATGACACCATTCCCTTGTTGATAATAATTTGAAGATAACTTGATAATGACCTAATTTTCAAATGCCCATTGACTTAGGAACACTGATTAAAAAACTGATCCATTATCACACACTAAGGAGAATGGCATCCCAAATCTAGTGATTATGTGTTCCTCCAAGAAATTCGTAACCACCTTAGCAGTGTAGCTTCTGAATGTCTCTATTTCTATCCATCGTGTACAATAATTAGTAGCTGTGAGAATAAAAGTGTGTCTAGTCAATGAAGGTGGATTAATTGGGCCAATAAAATCCAACTCCCACTTTTTGAAGGGGCATATCTCAAACATTGGTTGTAATGGAATCATGGGATGTCTTTCCCTATTAGCACTCATTTGGAAAATATGACAAGTGTGTATGTGCTAAAAAGTGTCTTTGAATATTGTGGGCTAGAAATAACTCGATCTTAAAATAATATGAGCAGTTGCCTCTACTAAACCATGCCATGTACCATACTTATCATGAAATTGTTCTAGAACTTCTTTTACTTCCTTGCATCCCAAGCACTTTAGGTAGATTTCTTCATAGTTCCTTTTGTACAACTTTCTATCATGTAGCATGTAGGATTCACACTTCATTTTGAGTCCCCTATGTTGTGATCTATTCATCCAATTATGGTATTGATTTTGTAAAAGATAATATACAATATCTTGGTACTAGACATCTTGACTTGAGATACAACCATCTTCTTCTAATATTTTGTATCAATTTCACTATCAAATATGAACATGTTTTCATCTTCAATTTGGTTATCTACTATTACCTTTGATAACTCTTGAACCCTAACTAATCTCATAGGTTGGATATCTAGATGAAATTCTTGTAGTATCATTGTCCATTTCCCTTGTCTTTCACCAAGTTCATTTTGCATCAATAATGTCTTTACTACTAGAGTAGGTACAATAGCATACAACTTGATTCTTAGTATGTAATGGTGGAACTTCTTTACCAGTTTAATTAAAGAAAAAGACTATTTATCAAGGTTGGAATAATTCAACTCAACATTTTTCAGAGGGCAACTCATAAAAGAAATAGGTCTTTCATCTTCCTTTTCTTTCTTCTGGGTTAGGATCCCAACACATGAATGTTTTGAAGAAATAGAATATATTTTGAAAGGAATCTCATAGTCAAGACTTACCATCACTAGAGCTATGGAAATGGCCACTTTGATATCCTTAGATGATTTCTTAATCTCTAGAACCCATTGTGTTTTAGCCCCCTTTTTGAGTAAATCATTAAGGGGATGGACTATTTCTATGAATCCACTTATGAATTTTCACACAAAATTTATCTTACCAAAGAAAGACTTAAGCTCTTTTCAACTATGAGGTGGTGATAATGTTAGAATAGTTTCAATTCTACTAGGATCAATGGAGATTCCATCTTCAGAAATAATGTGACCTAGGAGCTTTCCTTTAGTGACCCTAATTGAACATTTCTTGGGATTGAGAGATATACTGTATTTACGACATCTATTGAATACCTATCTTAAATCAGCTATGTGAGCACTTTGATCCTTTGAAAAGATAGTTAAGTCATCCATGTAGATAACTATACATTTATTTATTAGTCCCTTAAAATCTTCATCCATGGCTAGTTGAAATGTAGCCCCTATGTTAATTAATCCAAAAGGCATTCTTCTATAGGCAAAAGTTCCCCATTTAGTTGTGAAGGTTGTCTTTAGTGTATCCTCTTCATCAACCATTACCTGGTTATAACCCAAATATCCATCCAAGAAAGACATCATTTTTGAACCATTTACAATTTGCAAAACTTCATCCCATGAAGGCAATGGGTAGTTGTCCTTTTGAGATGCGAGGTTCAAATTATGAAAATCTATGCAAAGACAAATTTCTCTAGTCTTTTTTCATGTAGGAACCAAATTAGCTACCCACGTAGAGTGGAAAATGGGGGAAATGATCTTGGCATCCAATAACTTCTTGATCTCCTTCATTATTAGTAGTTTAAGGATAGGATTAACAAGTCTTTGCCTTTTTCAAAAATGTTTGGCATTAGGTTTGAGTGGAATATCATGCATAATAACATGGGGATCATATGTCTTTAGTTCTTAATAGATCCAAGCAATAACATCCTTATATTCTATAAGTAGTTTAAGCATGTCTTCCCTTTCTTGTGCATTGCATGTTTTCCCAATCCTTACTATTCTAGGATCATCATCAATACCTAAATTGTATGAATTGCATTCCTCAATCCCTTTCTCTTCAATCATCCTCATGTTAAGTGTTCATTTTTCATGATCAAAAATGTGTTCCAACTCAATCATCCCCTTAGGAATAGTGTTAGCTTTCAAATTAAAGATAGCATCTTCATCTTTGAGTTCATTGTCCTTAGGTTTGTCATCAATTTCTTGCCCCTTAAAGTGGCCATTGCACATAATAAATTTGAGTATATGTTGATCATCCTAAAAGAATTGAAATTTTATGATATTCTCTGTAATAGATGGAGCAACAACCAATTCAACTGAAAATCATCCATCAAATCCCATACTCTTTTCCTATAAGCCAGCAACCTCTTGTTGTTCCAAGAGTATATTGATTTCACTTATTGTATAACCAAATGAGAATCTCCTTCGACTATGATAGCTATAAATCCTTTCTCAAGTGCAAAAAGAAGTCCTTAGATCAATGATTCATATTTTGCAACATTATTAGTACATCTAAACTACAATCGATATGCTACATAGAAAGACTTACCTTTTGGATTGATGAGCTCAATACCTGCGCAAGCTCCTAATTTGCATTTGGAAGCATAAAAGTAAAGTGTCCAAATTGGGTTTTCCTTGGTTTTTTCAACCTCATGCTTATTCATCCTTAACTTTTCTTTTACTTGGGCCTGGAAGGATTGTCTCTTAGGCACCCATTGTAGTCTTTCACAGGGTGGACTTAGTGATTTTCCATTGTTATTCCTTGATACTAGGAGTGTATGTTTTTCTTGTTTGTCCTAAATTTCTCCTCTCAATTCCTTATTTTCATCCAATTTGGGTTTAGGATGGATGGATACCAAATTCCATCCTTTCCCTTTCACATACCATCTTCTTCTTTGAACTTTGATCATTCTGGGTGGTGGAGAAGACAAACCTCCACCATCTGAAGAAGTATCATTGTATGACACATTTAGATCTTCAATTTCCTCTTCAACCTTTTCAATAGACTTAGACATATTTATAGAAATTTAGTTTTTTGTGGGTTCCTCTTTTGGATCATTGTCATTCTTTACTCCCATCCTCTATGTTAATACCTTCGCAACTACTTCTTGACATGATGAGTATTCAAACTCTGAATGGCTAACTTTATGCAATCAATGAAATCCTAGAAGGCGGAGGATATTGGGGTTAGCCTCTCCTCCATAAAAATTCTAAATTATCCATCATGTTGTCTATGAATTGTGTTATGACCTCATCTTTTGGGGTTGAAATCCTAGATTCCATATCTTGATCATTTGATATTTTGATTGAACTTGTATCAAAAACCATCACCTTGTAAGAGCCCAAATCTATTTGTAAGAATGCTACCTCATTTGGAGCATTGTATTCTGTAATCATCCTTTTTAACTTAGGCTTCTGCATCTATCTTGATTTGATTATTCAAACCTTTCTATGGTAACCAAAGCTGAGTAAAATCTATAGAAAACCATCCCCTTAAGAATTTCATCCATTTTCTACCTAGTAGCAATCCATAGGTTTTAGGAATATCAACCACATGTATATATATGATATCTTGAATTTGAGGGTCAATTTTCAACTGTATCCAAATATCCTTTAACACATCAATGACTTTTTCCTCTATTTTATCCAATTGTATCACTATCTAATTAGAAGGCTGAGGAATAACTCCCAACCTTTGTGCTATTGATAGTAGCATAACATTACATGAGGCCCCTGAATCAATTAGGAAATTATGAAGATTCTTCCCATATATCCTAATGCTAATTAGAAATAGGGGCACCTTGACCTTGTCTTCAAACATAGTTGGCATCACCTTTGAAGCATTGGCTTGTTGGGATGCTACCTTTTGAGAAACAATATTTGTACTATGTAGTATCTTTTTGTGATCCAGAGTTCTCATCAGCACTTCTTATTGTTGAGGACAATTTTTTAGCATGTCAAACATAGACATGTTGGCCTTTGTTTTTTTCAAATCTTCTATTACACTATATTTCTCAGTAGACCAAGCTAGATTTTTCAGGATTGTTGGGATAGTTCCTTAGTTCTAATTTTTGTGTCCTCCATGAGGTGGCCTAATTGGTACAAGATTGTTACTTGCTCTCAAATTGGGAAGAGTTGGTTGTAGCCCTAGAGGGATTCCATCTATCATAGGTTTCTTTTCTATTTCTTAGATTATATGTATTTTGATTGTCATTGTAAAAAGAAAACATCTCTTCAAGCTGGATGTTTGGTTCTTGACTAAATGGAAAACAGAATTATTCATTAGCTAGTTTTTCTACCTATATGTTTTGTATAGAATCATAGGATTCTAGTAGAATAGCATTAAACTATACAAGAGGAACAATATCATTTTCTTGTGAATTTTGATTCCTCTCTTGAATCCAATTATAATATGAACCATCATTGTTAGATGCATTTTTACCATCATCATACTAATTGATATCCATATATTGAACATTGTTGTTGTTGTTATTTGTAGGAATGCTTGCATTATTTGGACAAATGTTCCACTATCTATTCTATCTCTAGAAATCATTTTTATGATTAGGGGGATTGGAATCATTTCCTCCATTGTTATTCCCAGTATTGCTATTTCCAACATTGTCGTTTCTAGCAAAGTTCCTATTGTAGTTTTGATTGTAAATGTTGTTGTAAGTACTAGCATTTTTCTTTGGAAGTTGTTGTTTTGTCCCTATGCCAACCTCAAATGAGTTAATTAATTATTCATTTGTGACATGTTCTTTTTCATTTGGCCAAATTCAAAGGTAAATTTTTTATCTACCTTAGTGGAAGCCACTGCCTTTTGTTCAAAGAAAGCATCTTTTGGAGGTTCATACCCTAGATAAGTTAGCGCAAGGTTTTGTGAAGCAGGTTCTTATTATAATGGAATTGGATTCAGAAGTATGAATTGGCTAGAAATTTTAGGTTCTCCAATAGGGTATGTTGGCACTATTGTAATAACTTGAGCTGGAAGCATCAATCCTCCTCCATTAGGATTGGCTTTCTTAGTGAAGGTAATCGCTTCTATGAAGACTTTGTCCAATGTGTCAATATTTTTTGTTGGAAGTCTTCTTAGAAAAATACTAGTAAGATGGTCCATAGCATTTAGATAAATTTGAATAGTAGCCTCAATGAGTATAGTATATGGCATTTCCAACTTGCGGTATGCCATGTGAGAATGACAGTTGAAGCATGACACTATCTCAGCTAGATCCTTCTTGATTGATATGAATTGTTGTACCAATTAAAGGAAACTTCCCCTAAAGAGTAGGGGAATAAGAAAATAACCACATTATCATTAGTGATCTACTTTTGGATGCAAATTTCCTTAAACACATTAATGTGATCCTTAACAATTTGTGTCTCTCCATAGATTAACATTGGGCAAAACTTCTCAAAATTCTTAGGAAGATCATTGAGTACACCTATCAAGTCGATGGTCGAGTTTACAACATTTGCAAAAAAGGCCATTAGAGGATTTGGTGGACCTAGGGTTGGTTATTGTGGAGCCAAAACTATTGGGATATTTGGTGGTCCACCAAGTCATTGTTGTGGAAGTGGAGTTGAAGAAGATGATGAAATGTTAAATGAAAGTGGTTGAATTTGATGTATTCCTTGATCACTATAGGGTTTACAAAAATGGCTAAGTTCAAGGAATTCATGTGCACTTTGTCAAGATCTTAAAACTCACTGAAATGGCAATTTTGGATCAAAATTCTCCAGTTTGCATCAACTCTAGAAAAAGTACATCTCTATAAAAGTACACTTTCTAACAAAATGAGGTGCACCTCAAAATTTAGTGCACTAGCATAGCAGGCATAGCAGTGCACCTCAAAATCTCAAAAGCTCAAAAAAAATTTAAAACTTATAAAAAGTCTAGAATTTTGAAGTTTTGGCAAATTTTCATCCAACTTAGATATTAATGGGCCATGCTTCTAGTGCCACTTTTGTTGAGCTATCATTTTGCATAATGCTTAATAACAAGAATCCTTTCGAACTCCTCCCTTGAAAAGTCAATTTGAAGAATCAACTCCAAGGTTCCAAGTGATCTTGCAACCTATTAGAATCCACTTAGTTGAAGATAAATGTGAATGTTCATGAAGAGGCCTTTGCTGGTTCTGATAACTTTGGATAAGATGTAAAATTTGTTTGTTGCTTCAAAAAATTAAAACACACAAGGAAAAACTATATTTTTGTATTTTATGTTTTTATGATGGATGCAATCTAATAATGCAACTATATGAATTCCTAGTTTAAATAAGGGGTTAGTAAAGATAATAGTGAAGATAGGGTGACAAGAAGTTTAAATAAATAACATGAAAGTAAAATCCTTACTGACATAAGCTATAGAAACAACATGCCTACGAGTTAAGCCTTCAAATAAATCGGCAGGTAACCAATGAAAGTAGGAGTAGTGCTTTCTTAATTCTACTGATGCAACCATCGATGGGAATTTAGCAACTCTAAAATGTTTCACTTTTCATCAAATTGCAAGGCCACAAAAAGTGTGCTCATGCAAGACAAAAAAAATTTCAAGAATAAAATGGATGTTCTCTTCTTGAACTAGATACATCAGCAAAATTTATAGAACTATAGAAAACACCAAAATTAAAAGATTGTACAACCAGAAATAATGCAATAAACTTTTGGCTCAATTATATTTCGTGAACATACATTCACAAAACATAACACACTTAGGCAAGAACCACTACACTCTAAATGCAAGCACCAAAAGCATATATTATTGTAAAATAATGGTGGCCTTGATTACATATTACAATCTCACATTGATAAGAAATCATCTCCTCAATTTGTGTTGAGAGTGAGAGATATCTTCATGCAATCATATACTTCTAAATTAATTTAACAAACTAATTATGGACAAACTATCTATCTAAATAGTGCTAAGTATGACTCCATCCATTTTATATCATTAACTGGATGCATGAGCCTTTACATGTCATAAAACAAAGAAATTATGATAAAATAAGAAGAAGAAAGCCTTTAATTGATGTAGAAGTGTCTAGACATGTGAAAAATAGGAGCTCAACCTTCACTAGGCATCCATCAGAGTTAGAATGCTATCAGAATGCATTTCTAATGCATGAAAAGATCTAATTTTGGAACTAGCAGTTAACTATCAGCTCACCCCAGAATTCAGTACACCTAGCACAATAGTGCACCTCTAACTTCTTCAAAAAATCTTCTAGTACACTTTTTAAAAAGTTCACTAGTGCACCTAGCATAATTGGTCTAGTAGTGCACCTCAAAGACCGAAAAATGCAAAAATTTACCAAGTGTCAAAATTGAAATTCTTGCATCTGGGTTTTGTTCCCCTTTATCCTAGAGCTATGTTTGGATATTTTCCCTTCAATTTCTCTATTATCTCAGTGACTTGCACTACATCCAATAAGTCTAAGGTGTTAAATTTATCCATCACATTTTTCTTGTAGTTGTCCACCTCTATATGGGTTTCTACAAAATCCCTGAGTTTTTTATCAAGCTCTAGCAAAGCTTCCTTTGTCCTAAACACCTTCCAGATGTCATCATCATTTGAAACTTCATCAAAAGTCTTCTATAATATCTCAACTACCACCTCTATAGGTATTAATTTCTCATGTGCATCATCCTCAATAATGTCTAAACATCCATCGCTATAATGTTTCTCAGCTTCCAAAATTTTCTCTTGGGCTTTGTCCTTGAGCCTATGGATCTCTGTGTGAAATGATTCTATTACTTTATTACTATTTTCTATCTTCTCAATCCAATCATCTAATTTATGCAAATCCTCAATTATATATACATCCATTAACATTCAATACCTCTAGCCTTTGATCACCTATAATGCTTGTAAATCCTTTCCCTAGGTATGTACCTCATCCATTAAGCCAAAATCTTGATTCAAAATTGTTGCTAACTTATCCACATTATCCTTCATGACATGTAATAACTTTAAATTCCCTTGGATGGTCAAAATGACTTCTTCTTCAAAACTTTCCCTTCATTTCTAATAAGCATTCAAAAATGAGTCCAACTGAACTGCTCCCCTATCCCTTCTCTGAATTGCCACATTTAGGATTTCCTCAGGGTTAGCATGACCTAGACGCCCAAAAAATTCACTCAAATATCCATTTAGGATTTCATTCTATCATTGAAGTGTTATCAAATCTACCTCATGCTATTCTAGGCTACTAAAAACTTCCTTCATCCCTATAGTAACCATCAACTTTGCAATTTCCAAGGTTGGCTTCCCAAGCAAAACTTCTTGGATCTGATAATCCCTAGGAGTCAGTTCTTCAACATTTGACTCTAGAGGAGGGATAGCTACATGAACAAAATGGTCTTGATTCTGATCACTCATAATGAAGGCTACTTCTCTTGCATCCTTAGGATGTGAATCAAGCTTCCATAATATTTCTATTAGTTCCATTCTATCCTCCTCTTTAATAATGAACTATTACTTCTTGTTCCTAATCACTTCTTTTTAGAGCAACCTTGGAACATGCTATGATGAGGACTTTCCTTTAGAGGATGAAGGATTTTGTTCAACTATACCCTTTCCCTTGTCACTCTTCTCTAGGGTATTCTCCCTTTGTGACAACTCTTTGTGTATAGTCCTTGTATCTGTGCAGCCCACAGTTCTCACCTCTGTGTCCTTTGAAGTTTGTTGTGGTTGTTCACCTATGTTTCCCTCTTTTGACACTTTATCAATGAATACTTGTTGTGTCTCTTCTTTAGGTTCTACCTAGACCTGTTCAATTTCTGTATTAAGAGGTAGAGGGGTGTTTGATCCCTTGTCAATGCACAATGTGTCTTATAGGTAGGATTCTAGAACTATCTTAGGTCCTTGTGATTCTGGGGGCATTTGAGTCTAATCCTCATGTTGAGTTCAATTGTTCGGCATGTCTCTAATATTATCCCCAACCAAATTAGTACCCATGGGCATAAAGTCAAAATTTGACATCTTAAAGACATTAGTACTCTCTACATACTATTAATCTATCATATGTTGCATCTCATCCTTTGATGTAGTGATTTGCAGAGGCTCATTTGGGATAGGTGGTAGTGTAACCATGCAGATTCTTCTTTGTTCTTGCTTTGGAGCCCTGGCTAGTTGAGTTCTTTGACTCAAGCTTAGATTATCTTCTTCAGCCTCATCATCCTTTTCTTCAACTTCTTTTGGAATGGGTTTGGGAATCAATACAAAAAGGATCACCTTTTGTTTCCTTTTTACCAGAGTCTTAATCTTTCTTCTCTTTGGCACTAAGGGGGAGGCTTGTTTCACTTGCTAATGTGGGGAAACCTCTTGTATCTTAGTTTCTTTCTTTATTTGGTTGGATGCAATTGATGGTACTTGAGGATCATCCTAGGCTTGTGAAGCTTTAGTATTATCTCACCCTTGAATGTTTTCTTCTCCTTTTTGTGGAGGTTCTGGGATTTCTCCTTCTTTAGGCTAGCTCTTTGAGGGGAACTCCTCTTTCTTTTTCCCTTTCCTTTACCCTTCTAAGCCCTATAATAACCAACTAGCCAATCAAGTTGGTGCATTTTCTCAAGCCTTATTGGTGACTAAGTTGTAAAAGTAGGGACAGTGACCTTTTTCCCTCTACCTTTTGCTAGATAGGCCTATGCATGAAAGATTATTGTTTCAGGAATTGGATCAAGTTTTAAAGGTTTCTTGATCCAATCTTGAATCATTTTAATGATGTTCCTTTCCCTATGGTTGATGTCAAAATTTTCTTCTCTATCAACCTTAGCATTCATAATGGGCCTTTCACCAATCTTATCCCTATTGAAGAAAGGATCAAGTAACTCCTTTGAGTCTTGCTACTATATCATTAACAAAATCTTTATTTTTAAGGCCTTCTCTTCTAGATACAAAGTCATCCTACAATAATCCCTGATACAAACATTGTAGTCATTTTTCGCATTTATCCAATGATCTTGAATGGCTTCCTCATGGTTAAATGCTTTGCTAGCCAAGTATTGCACTCTCCCGATATTGTCAAAATATGGCCAAGGATAATTATATTCTTCCAAGGGATATTGATCCCATTCATACTTAAAGGATGGAATGTCTTGTCTTTGATCCACTTGAAAAGGTCCTATAGTCATAGGCCATGTCCAACATATCTTATGTTTCTTTTGAACTCTGTCATATGCAAACAAGAGTTTTCAGGAGATCTCCAGGAGGATAAGTCTATTACTAGGATATCTAGGGAGCTTCCTAGGGTTAATAGTGGTACTCGCTACCCTCAAATATGTGAATGTATGAAACTAGATGTAGTAGGCTCTAGCTAGTGAAATCTATGTGGTTGCCTCCTCTGATATTCTCTTTGCATAATCTCCTTCTATGAATCAAATTATAGTGAATATGAAGGCATCATTAACAATCTTGTATTCTTTTCTCTACTCTAAGAACCTCTTCTTTATGAACTAAGGGTACATGATATATGGCCATGCATTTGTATCCTGCATAATGCCCCTCCTATAAAAGCCTAGATAATCTATCGCTCTTGTGGCCAACAAGTATACCAGTTATGAATTCATGTAGAATTTCCTTTCATTCTTCAATACCACCAAATATTCACACAAATTCTAACTAAGAGTAGAAGCCCAGTCTAGTGGCATCTCAACTTTCTTTATTGTCTCAATAAAGTGTACCATGAAGATGTTTAGATGTCCAACTGTCGATAGACCCATAACTCTACACAAGAGTATGATTGAGTATCCACTGTCTTCTTTCACGTATCCTTGAGTCATGTCCACTTTGCTAGTTTTCTTTTTGAGAGGATTCTTTACTATAACATAGGAAGATTGAATGATTTTAGAGGCTTCCTCAATATGGTCATGATACCACCTTTCTAGTTGCTCATAGGTAAGTCTGATGAATTGATCTGCCCATGGGAGATGGAACACTTTCTCAATATTCTTCGGTCAAAGATCTAGAACAATCTCTCTTAGTATGCTCTTTACAACCCTCAACTTAGGGACAAAGTGTTCTACAAGTCTCATAATGAGTTCTAAAGATTGCACTAACACTGGGTGTCATGTTGCATTGACAAGTCTCACTTGAATGAGTGCAAAGATCATCTAGGACCTCTCAGTTGGTTTATCGCAAATCTTCAAGAATTCCCCTAACTCTATCTGTCCCAAATTTGTATCCTTGATATCTGATTTGTCATCTTGAAACCTTGATTTCATTGGAACACCCTAGAACTTAAACACTATTGGTTTTGGTGCAATTCTCTTACCAAGGGGCTATGAGGAAGATGTCATTGTATATGCACAAAAGGACATTCATTAGTTTTGATTTTGAAGAAATCTTAATTAATTAAGACCCTATATTAACACGAACAAAAAAAATAAAACCTAGTTGTCTAAAAACACCTCAAAAACCTAAATTATACCCTTAGAATGAAAAAATAAAAATTTATGCACCTGGTTGATGCGCCATCTTTTTTGACATATTACATTATATGAGGTGCACATCAATGCACCTCATGGGGTGTGCTAATGTGCACCTAATGTTAGACTTGGGCATATGAGTAAAGAAAAATTTAAGGTGCGCATCAACGCACCTAATTAGGCACATTGATGTGCACCTTAGTTTTGTTGCTTTATGCTTAGGTTTTTTAAGATTTTACATTTTTTGAAGATTTAGATTCAAAAAAATGACTATTTTTGAGTCATTATGCACAACTAGCACACCTATGAAGGTGTATAAGGTGCACTAAAATGCATTTCAGAGCTCTTTAAGGGAATTGAGCTAATTTTCCACTATTATGGGGTTTTGTTAGAGTTTAATTTTCACCCCTATGGACTAATGTGTTTATGTTTTGTGCAAATAAAATGGCTTTCTTGTTATCCTCACTTGTAGAGAAGATCACTCCAAAACTAGTTGTCTTCAAGTTTCAAGGTGCATTGAAGAAATCATGCTTTCAGGATGCACATTCAGAGATTAGAGATACTTAGTTGGGACACATAGACAAGAATGTGCTCCTAGTACTTTACAACAAGCCTAAGGAGAGGTCCAAAATGGTCTTAACACTTATCAGATAAAGCTTGATTAATGTGGCCTCACATCCCACATTAGTCCAATCTTTAGAGCTTGTAATGGCCTTGGTAGAAAATTATGTGTCAAAAGAAAGACTTGTGAAGAGTATAATAGGGGAGATAGTCCTAGACTTAAGATCAAGGAACATTGAGAAATTTTTCCTTCTCCTAATAGTCAACCAACATGTGAAAATCACTTATCATCAAGCAAAAAGATGGTATAGGGATGATGAAAAGGAAGCTACAGAGTTCATATAGTCACCACTCTTGATTGATAGAACACTATTGGGAAGAAGAGAACACAAGGTAGATATGAATAGAGGATACATGAAGGATGACATTGGATACCCCATTGTACTTCTAAGAAAGGTTATGGGTCTACTGGCAATTGGGTACCTAAATATTTGGATGGTACATTTCATCATGACCATCAGAACAACTAAACTACCAATTGATTGGGCTACAATACTAAGTAAAAATTTAGATGAGCAACTAGTAGGAGTAAAGGTCAACCCTAATTTTTATATGACATCATATTTCATGTATTTAATGGTATAAAGGACTACTGACTATCGAGGATTGTTCAAGAGGGAAAGCATGCAAGATGCAAACACCTAGCCTTATGTGGTATATCCCTAACTGGTAAAGAAGAAGCTCTTAGATCAAAGAAAAGAATACAAAATAGTGAATAATGCTTTCATTTTTATAATCATCTAGTTTATTGAGGGTGATTATGCCAAGAGGATGTCAGTAGAGGTAGAAATAGTGATTGTAGAAATGGGTTCCTATTACCTCTTGTTCAAGACATTCACCTACCTAAGGTTTGTAGGTACAACTATGAATATGACAAAACTCTTGAGATATCCATTAGATAGGCTCATTTTGCTAGAGATTATGAGACAACCCACATCTGCATATGATAAAGTGAGGAAACATCATAAGAAGACCTGGATATGGACCATCACCATAGTTACATTTGAAGTTAAGTAGAAATAGGGCATCATGACCTTTGATGTAGAATGAAATCAATATCCATTAGAGAACTAAAACTCCCCTAATCCATTTTTTGACAATATTAGTAGAGTTCAAATTTCGGTAGGAAAATAATTTGTTCATGAAGATGCAATAGAAGATCATTGGATGAACATGATAGATGACTATGATATTCAAATTAGGGATTGTTGTAGGATGACTCTATATCTAGTAGGTAGCACCTTGAAGATAAAGACCCCACTAAAGATTGTCCAACAAGACACTCAAGAGGTCTTGGATCCCTTGTACAATTGTGAGAAGATATTTGATAGGCCAATCATGAATGCAGAGGTTGATAGGGAAGAGAATGTAGATATCAATGACAAGGCGAGGCATATAATCTAATTGACAAGGGACTGGATCAAGAAACCCTTTAAGCTGGACCCAGTTCCTTATACTATGATTTTTCAGGCCATAATGCATCTAGCTAAGGGTCAAAAATAACAATACCAACTTTCCCTGTGCAATTTCTAGTCAGGCCAAAAATGGTATATAAGCATGATAAGGAAGTTGGTTGCTTTAGGGAAGACAAAGGAAAAAACAAGAGAAAAATAGAATCTCCTAAGCAAGCTGAGCACAAAGTTGAACAACCTCAACCTCAAGAGGTAGTTCAAGTACTTGTGAACCAAGAGCCTTGAAATGAAGAAGCAACTCAAGCTCAGGATATTCTATAAGTACCTCCACTAGAATAGGGATAGGAAAAAGCCCAAAATAGGAATTATGGGAGGTTTCCCTACCTATACAAGAGGAAGAAGCCTCTCCCTTAATTGCTAAGAAAGCTAAGGTTAGACCTATGGTTAGAAGGACTAGGAGGTAGAAGATACAAAGAAAGGTCACAACTATTCCTCTAGTCCTGAAAACCATCCCTGAAGAGGAAGAAGAGGATGAAGAAGATGAAGAAGACAATCTCCAATTTAATCAAAGGATATGCTTAGAAAGGGCTTCCCAAGAAGAGAGAATGAGAAGCTCTGCCATCATATCATTATCTATTCCTATGCAACCTATTGAGGTTATAACTTCAAAGGGTGAGCAATAATAGTGGATAGATCAACAAGAGGGGCAAGGAACAAATATTTTCAACACATTTGATTTTGACTTAAAGCTAATAGGGATTGAAATGATGGGTGATAAAATACAAGATACACCACAAACCGACCTTTTGGAGAGAATTGGAATCAAATGCCACCTCTATCATAAGGATCTTTGGGTACCTCACCACTATCATTTTAGGATTTTTCATTTTTGGATAAAGGATCAGCCACTCCTCTCCCTCCTATCACTAAAGAAGAGAGAGCAATGTCTGAAGAAGAGCTTGAATAGAAACTAGCCAATGAAGTATCCAAGGAAGGACAGATACCTAAAGAACCTTAGCAAAATTCTCAAAGCACAAAGGCAAGGACTTTAGATACAACAGATATAGGGACACCAAATGTAGATCTCTCTCTAAAGGGGAAGACTCCAAAAAAGAGGGATAAGGGAAAAGGGCCTACTAGAAAAATATCCTTTTCAACCAAATTCTTGTCTCCTATTGACACTACACTAGCCTAGTTAAAAAGGGAAGTTATGGTCCAACAAAAGAAATAGTTGAACTTGAATGAAGAGGAGAGTATGAATGCACTAGTAGAAGCCATCAAAAGGCTAGAGCCATATGGGTGATGCACAAAAATTGACCTTCATAATGAAGAATAGGGATCAGGAACTACTTGCTCAAATAGCCATTCCTCCTCTACATGCTGAGACCAAAGATTTGACTCCTCAGGATTATCAGATTATAAAATTCCTATTAGGAAAGCCCATAGTAAACAAAGCTAAAGTAATGATCACTAAAAGCATTAGGGGGGTGTTCAAGAATTTTGATGATGATGATGAGAATGAATTGATAAAGCTGTGCAAAGAAAATGAGCTATTGAGAGGATATCTACATGGAATTGCAGGTCCATTGCATCAAGACCACCCAGAGTTTACTCTTGTTGCGGCATTAGAAAGGAGAAATAAGGGGAGTATCCAAGTTGATTCATTTCTAGGAGCATGTTAGTAATGGCATGACAATTTTGAGCAAAAAGGTGTAGATATAATACATGCTAATTTGAACTTGTTGCATAATGTTCATTCTAATACAGAGAAACTGGTATCTATAGTAGACCAGGATTTTGGACTTATGGATGAGGTACATACCTAGGGAAAATACCTTCAAGAACTCTAAAAAATAAAAGGTCAAAGGTATTGTACACTTACAAAAGTGTATATAATAGATGAGATTGATAAACTTGAGGATTGGATTAAAAATATTTCTGCTAGAAATAAGGTCATGGAAGAACTTCATGAAGATATTTAGAAGTTAAAAGGCTAGTCTAGACAAGAGAAAATTTTGGATTCATATATGTATTATGATGCTATTTCCATTGATATTTTTGAAGATGAGTGTAAGATGAAGCTCAATTTAGTACGAGCAGTGAATAGACAAATTTGAAGAACTTTTGAGGTTGTTGCATTTGATGAAGATATTAGGCAAGCATTCAAGGCTAAAGAGGTATTGTTAAGACTTGATGGTGGACTTGACAATTTTGTGGAAACTTGAATGGATATTAGTAACTATCGACAAATATTTAGGCATAAATATGAGGCATTAGATTTACCATAAGCTTCTCAAGTGGAAAATATTATAGAGAAATTCAAGAGCAAACATCTAGGCATCACTCTGGTATAAAGGGGAAGAAACCCCAGAAGCTAGAAATTCAATTTTGACACTCGGGAAAATTTTGATTTTTTTGAACCTACCACAAAGGTACACAAGTTATGAAAGGTGCACATGGTGTTAAAAGTGTGCTACTCCAAAGGTGTACATAATTACATGTGATTTATTAGTTTTAAACATATATTTGTATAAAGAGATCTCTCACTCTCAACACAAATTGAGGAATGTAATGTGTATTCTAGGCCATTATTTTGATGTAATAATATATGCTTTTGGTGCTCTCATTTTGAGTGTAGTTATTCTTTCCAGAGTGTGTTATTTTTGTGGATTCTTTTTCATGATAATAATTGAGCTAATAGTTTTTTTTTTGTTGATCTGATCGTGTGATATTTTAGATATGGTGTTTTTATGTGTTGAAAACTTTTGCTGATGTACAGGGTTGGAGAAGAGATCACTCTATTGTTCCTACATAGCTTCTCATCTTGCATGAGCACACTTTCTGTGACCTTGCAATTTGATAAGAAGTGAAACATCTTTTAGTTTTACTAAGTTTCCATTAATGATTACATCAATGGATTTGAGGAAGCATTGCTCCTACTTTCATTGGTTTCCTACCCAATCTTTTCAACGATTTAACTCGTAGAGATGTTGTTACCACAATTTATGACTGTTAAAAATTTCCCTTTTAGGCTATTTACATTCATCTCTCATTACCTTATCTTCATTATTTTCTTTACTAACCCTTGGTTAAATTAGGAATTAATATAGTTGCATTGTTAGATTGCATTCATAAAAAATAGAAAATACCAAAAATATATCTTTTTTTGTGGTTAATTTTGAAAAAATATATATATTTATCATCTTATCCAAAATTGGTTCAAACCAGCAAAGGCCTCCTTGTGAACAAACATATTTATCTTCAACTAAGTGGATTCTAGTAGGTTGCAAGATCACCCAAAACCTTGGAGTTGATCCCAAATTAGCTTTTAAAGAGAGGAATTTGAAAGGATTCCTGCTATTGAACATCTATTAAAATGATAGCTCAACAATTTCTTTCAAGAGAACTTATCTCTAATACCAATTGTTGGAATTAACAATGGAAAAGTAAGTTCTGAGAGGGGGGTGAATCAACACATAAAACTTTAACCTCAAAAGCAATTCACCTAACATCCATCTCATTACCTAGCATCTAAACTAAAATAAGTAACCATCCATCACATCCATAACATAAAGAAAATTCAACACCTAAGACAAATAATTTGGTTACCCAAAAATCCTGCAAGGAGAAGATAAAATTGGGGTGGGGATGACACCCATAAATCTGCACTACTATAGTTGTAAAGGGGCCAATTATGGCTACAATATTTTGATCATAAACTATGATCTACCCTATGAAAGGTATGTCATGTTAAAGGCTTACAAAGACTGTTAGGTCTCACCTCGCTAAAGAATTTTAAACTCAGAATTAAGTAAGCACTTAGTTAAGAGATTTAAAAAAATTTGTTAGGACTACTCAGTTAAGAGATTTACTGAGTTAGGACTATTTAAACCTTGATCCTCCTGATCAGATATATCATATCTTATCCTTTTACTACTTCACTCAGTTATCCTTAATCTGATTCTACAATATATAACACTGTCGTAGTCATCTAAGCTACCATGAATGCCATCTCTACTCTTAGCATTTGTCTCCTCATACACACACAAAACCTCATAAAATATGTAGGGTTTTACCTCCTTAAATAGGCATTAGTGTAGATGGATTAGGTTAGATCAATGGTTGTGATTGATCCTTATTTACACTTAATACTCCCTTCAATTTGATTGGTTGCATGCACTGCATAGGGAATCACAATACAACTTCCTCCTTATTCCTTATAATTGAAATTATGAATATGTTGGCCCAAAAATGGTTTACATAGAATTTTTTTCTATTACAAATATTTATGTCATAAATTGTTCACTTGACATACAAAGGCTTTGATGCTCAACACTCACTATGCTCTTTATGTTGTAACTCGACTTCTAAATAGTTTGACACTTATTATTTACTCAACACTTGAATCACTTAGCACATACCATTTTACTCAACTCCTTTTGTTGGCTCAACACGTGAATGACTCAGCACATAGTGACTTCTTGGCAGCTACTAGTGCTTGACACCAACTATCATATTACTTGGCATTTACTATCTAGACGCTTATGCTTGACATGCTTTGATCACTCAGCTTGCACTGATTACTTGGCTCACTCTAATCACTCAACATGCACTTTGCACTCAGCTTTTATTGTTCTTTATTGAATGATGACTAAGTGTTTTGTCACTACTTTGTCAAAACCAATATGAGATTAATAGTTAGTACTCGATTATCTAATGTAAATGTTAATTTGGATGATGAAATTAGGGCTCTCTTGATTTTTTGTTCTTTTCCTGAAAGTTGGAAGGGCTTGGTGATGGCTATGAGTAATTCTATTTCTAGATCTAATACCCTAAAATTTGATGATGTGATTGATATTATTATGAGTAAGGAAACTCATAGGAAAAGCTCATGTGGATCTATATCAGGAAATGATTTGAACACACAAAGAATATGTAGAATGACTAAGAGAGGAAGTAATTCTTGAAATTATGGTAAATCAAGAGGAAAATCAAAGGGGAGGAGGTTTCAATCTAGAGGACTGATATATTTCTAGTACTGTGGGAAAATAGGGCATAAGAAGAAAGATTGTTGGATTGAAAAGAATAATGAAGGAGATAAAATAGAAGGGAATAAGGAGGAAAATGTGGTAAGTAACAAATCTGAAAAGGATGCTTTGCTTCTTTCTTTAGAAAGTATTCATGATTCTTGGGCTTTATATTCTGGGGCTTCATTTCATGCTACACCCCATAGAGGTTATTTTACTGATTATGTCTAAGGGGATTTTGGGCTTATTTATTTGGAGGATAATGAACCCTATTAGATTTTTGGAAAGGGAAAAGTTAAGATTAAGTTTCAGAATGGGAATCATATGCTACTACATGAGGTAAGACATGTTCCAAGGCTAAGCAGAAATTTAATTTCAGCAAGGCAACTAGGCGATGAGAATTGTTTAGTTACTGTTAAGTACAAAAATTAGAAGGCTTCAAAAGGTTATCCTGTTGTAGCAAAAGGTGTGAAAGTAGAGACCTTGTCTCTTTGTGCAGATCATAATGTTCCTTCTACTTTAATTATTTAAGAGAAAACTAAATGTTTAGGAATAGTTTCTACAGTTGAGTAGGGAGAACAAACAGTCCTTCAACCCATAAGTTAGCCTACAACATGTATCCCTAGGGGTCCTAGGAACCCTAGGGACATATTTTAATTGATGATATGGTCCTTTTGACCTTAGGCTTCTCCTTTCTTCTTATGGAGTTGAGAGAAACATTTATTTTCATTAGTAAATGCATTTGTCTTCAGTCATGTTGTGATAAATGCTTTACTCTTGGGTGGACTAGTGATTTCTTTACATGAAATTACTAGATCTACAAGTTGTTCCTTGTTCATGTCAGGTGTGATGCTTGTGAGAATTTTCTCCAACATGCCTTTCCATTCTATAACATACTTAGACCATTTCTCTTTAATTATACATTTAGCTCTTCTAGTAGTTGAGACTACATATTTTGGCATTCTGTTAAACATTCTTAAACTCACCAGTATAGAGTGTACTATCTTATTTCTATTAAATTAAATAAGCCATATCTAATGGTATTATAATTTCCATTATTTTTTATAAATAATTTTCCACCAAGATAACTGAGATGTGGGGGTGAATCAGTTATCCAATAACTAAAACATTTATATTCTTTAAATAAACTTAACCATTCAACCAAACTAAACAAAAACCATAATAAAATGTTCATAGACAATTACACCAAATATTTTTACTAGGGAAACCCTTGATCAGAGGGAAAACCATAGTGGGAATGATGCCTGGAAAATGATGTACTAATATAAATATTGCTTGTTAGAGGATGGACCCTGTTAGGAGTCTATTACAATATTAAGTACAATGAGTCCCCATTTGGAGACTTTGAATCCATATTAGGAGTTGTGCCAACCTTGTTAGGAGTTGTAATATAATGTATGCAAGAAGAGCCCACCCCCCAAACATGTAGTTTCAATTACAAGAAGAGCTCACTGCTCAACCAAGTAATTTACTGTGATCTTCTTCTTTCCTTTGTTCTTTCCTCTATCCTATCAACTAGAAAAATCTTTGGCAGACCTTGTAGACTAGGCCATGAACCTTAGATCAAAATACCAAACCTTGTATCACTTAGCAAAACCTTGGCAATGAAGTTTGCTTCACTTCCATATTGCTCTGCTCAACTTCGCATTTTGCACTCTCTACTACTTATCACCAATTCACATTACATTCCTTCAATACCATGATAAAGGAAAATGTCCTTCCTTTATAGTGAGTCCATAAAAATATTCCCTAAGTCAACTATTAGACCTTCTCAATTAATTATTATAGGACCACATGATTAAGAACATGTTACACTTAGTGATAACCTTAATCTTCTACCTTGCAACTTGAATAACTTTCCATACATGCAATGTTATGATGATCAACCTTAACCATGCCATCCTCAACATGTCTTCTTCATGTACTCAACCTTAATCCTCAAGATATCAACTTTTCTAAGAGATATAATAAGTTTACCAAAACATGCCCCTATAAACTCTATCTCAGAATAGACATCACCAAAACTTACATAACTTCTTCTAGGATTGTCCTTTCTACTTTTGAAATTTATTACATATACCAAATACTTAGAAGTATCTCCCATAACCTTGGGTGGCTATCATGCTCAACTAGGCATTTATACCAACTTAATCTTTTTGTTGTTCTTCTATTAGATACCACAAAAAACTACTATGACATCAAACATGCTATGTTGACATCAATGACAAACTCAGTCACAAATTTAACATATTATCATAGTAGTACTTCCCCATAGGAATATCATCAACATTAATTCTTCCAAAAAATCTTCCAACATTATTTTCTATATCTTGTAAGATATTTTACAATCAAGGCTTCTTACTTCCTTTGGAAAACTTTAGACTCTCATTGTTCAATTCTTCTTCTTGTTCCTATTCTTCTGATTGAGCAAAGGGTCCATTCTTTCCTTATTTTTCTTTCAACTTCTAATTCTCTAGTGCATAGGGCTTAGAGGTTGTTTGTCTCTTCTTTTTCTTGGGTTCTTCTTCTTCTGCCAACTCAAATTCAAGGGTGCCACTTTTCTTCGACTCAAGCAACCCTGCTTCTTTTTCTATTTTCATAGTAACTAGTTTATTTCCTTTTTGCTTCTTTCTCCGTACTTTATTTGAAGCCTCCACTTCTTGTTTGACAACCTTTTCCTCACTCCTCTATTGTTCCAAATATTCATTAGGTTTTGTCAATTGGAATCTTTGGTAGTTTTGTGATAAGGCCTCTAGTGGATTCTTTCACTATCTCAAAGGGAAGTTCAATTAACCAATGAGTTCTTCGTTTAATCACTTGTATAAAACATTTGTTTGTATCTACTAGAGAAAAAAATGCCACTTTTTTAATCATTTATTAGATTTATCGCTATTCTTTTTATTTTCTACATGTTCTCCTGAAACTTCTTGAAGTAGACTTCAAGTTTCTCTATTTGTTTTTCTCCATACTAGTTGTGCATGCTTATCATTTGTTTAGTGACACTAATTTTTAACTTCCACTTGAATTCCTCATATATGGGATGCTCACCCTTAAAATAGAAAAAGATGCATACTAGTATGACTCTGAATTTGAAGGTATGAGTTGCACTATTTGTCTCTATCTTCTTGAGGCTATCTATCCTTTGCCTATTTAACCAACTCGTGAGATCTAACTTGGTCTCATTTTCTATTATTTGATGTGCTCCATATATCATTCTTGTTGGTACATTTTTATCATGACTTGACTAATAAAGTGTGTGCATTATCACTCTTGCTACAAATTGCACCATGACATCTAGAATATATTTTATTGTGCAAAGTCTATAATTTGTATTTCATTTAGTCAGTTCAACCACCTCTGTTGTCGAATGTACTTTGGTGGTTAACTTTTCTCTAGTTCTACTAAACCCTATAACCCTTTTTATTACTTCTTTTATGATCTCCCATGGCCTAACCAACCACATGTACTCATCATGTACTTGACTAAGCATAAATTGTACCCATTCTACTTTAAATAAATTTGGAATATCTAGAGCACAAGTTATGGTCGTGGCTTCCAAAACTTTGATGCCTTCTTCACCTTTTTTTTTTTGATTAAATCTCCTTATAATTTTATTTTTATCATTTCATCTCCCATATCTACTATCTTTTCCATTATATATTCACCAACATCTTCTAGCAATAGCACACTAGTTGGAAGTGAGGATAGTGCAGTGCTTATATCCTTACTCCTTACATCCAACAATATTGACTCATAAATAGTTGATTATTCATCATGTTCATCTACTAATTCAACATCAAATAGATAGTTTTACTATACCATCATTATGTTGTAGCTTTAACTCTATTTCTTGATTACTATTACTAAGTGAAATCTAGGGTTTCAAAAATAAATATTAAATTATTGCACACACTTTCTTTATAGAATAGCCTTTTGATAGTTAGGGTTTTCGCAAGCAAGGGCCCTATTGATCTCAAGTTTGCAAAAGTGAATTTTTTTGGCAAGATACCTATTTATAGTCCATCCAAAAATGTGATGTTACTTCTAAATGGTAACCTTGTTTCTCACCTACTTCTTCCCTTGTGCAATAAGTGTTTTTTTGATGATAAATCTAACAATCCAATTTTCAAGACAACCTATCTTCCATTTTTGGGTGTAGTTTACCTTTTGAATCACTATTCTATGACTTATCAATTTTGCATTAGGGGACCCATGCAAGACTCATTTGTCTTGCATAACCCCTGTTAGGCTCTTTTTTTCTTAACTTAATTTGGAGGGCTCACCACTCCCCAATGAACTTTTTTTCTTTATCACCATAGTTGTACTATTTGGGTCTCTGCTTCACCCAATAGTCTTTGACTTTATGATTCTCTTTATGAAATCTATAACATGTCTTTCTTTTCTCTATTTTTTCATCCACAACTTACATTGTAATGCGACGTCTTCATCATTTCAATAAGAAAAAACAAAAAAACATGTCTTCTATTTAGAGGTATAGCTAGTATAGTCCAATGCTTGATCCATACATGTCATAATAGTGAAATTATTTCTCCCCTCTTGATTCATTTGTAATATCTCTACATGCATGTTTATTGTGACCATACCGATACAATTGTAACATAGTTTTCTATCTACATTGACTTTATTAGTTGTTGCATGTCTATGCCAACACTAATCTGACTCATGTCCTATTTTACCATAGAAAAGACACATGGGTTTTTTTGGTGACATACCTCTTTTCACTTTCCCTTTTTTCTTTTTGGTTTTTGCATTGTTTCTCTTTAAGGATTCCACTCTCTTAGATGTATGAATTCCTTGGAATCCTAGACAGGTTAGTTTACATGGTTCTTTTTGAGTGTCAAATGCGATTTCATTATTTGAGTTTCTCCTCCTTTTCGTAGCAAGTTAGTCATAGTATTATTTCATTACTTCTAGTTCACCCATAAGTTGAAGGACTTTCTCTTCCATTTGTTTAGCTTCTTCTATAAGTGTACATAGTTATTCAATCTTTTCATGATAAAATATCTACAATAAAACCATACAATATTCCACATAGAAGCATACATCAATGACATAAGATTTCTATATGGAAACCCTCAATGAGAGGGTAAAAAACATGGTGGGAGTAATATGCCAACTAGCCTTTCCTTTCAAGTAAAAGAGTTCCCAGTTAGGAGCTTACATATGTTCCTTTTCAGAACTCATTTTGTTAGGAATGTGAGTAATGTGTTAAGATTATAATCAGTATTTTAAGACTACCTTTCTAGAAGATTTAGATCCCTTTCTAAGATATACCTTGTTAGAGGATTTTGATAAATTATTACAAGTCTGCCCTATTAAAGGCTTACAATAGATGCAAAGGTTGGAAAGAAAGCTATAGTAATAAATCTAAATGTCTAACACACCTTGTCTTGTAGATCCTTTGATTTGACTCTTTGAAGATGCCTTAATGTTCTTTAGCTATTTTGGCTTCCCTCGCACTCTACCCTTTCTTCCTCTTATGAACTCTACACTTTCTTTCTTGTTTCTCTCTATTCACAAATATCTTCCTTTGTTGGATTCTCTTATTCTCATAGTTACAATAATAATACCCCTCTTGGTGCATATATTTTATCCAAAAAAATTGCTCATTTAACGTAGTCTTATAGCCACAGTATTTTTCATGTGAATGACAATTGGTTAGTTAAAAGAGTTGAATGTTTATGATCTTGTGAGATGGAAATTATGATCAACCTTTTTGATTCATGTGAAAATGTCTTGTTAGTTGCTCATTACAATTCAATTGAAAATAAACACTTGTATTGTAAGAAATTATAAAAGTAGTAGTTGTTAATGGTAGTGATGGTTATCCATTGTGACAATTATGAAATACTTTTTTTTTTTTTATTATCCTAATTTTAAAATAAAGGAATATGTTATTATTGTGGAAATATTCTTTCTGGATGCAAGAGAAAATGGAGAGAAAAACATTGCTAAATGGGATTTAAGGAATAAGGCACTAAAAAGGTACATTAACAAGCCATCAAGTATGGGTTCTAACAATCTTGGTGAAGTATTTAATGGCTAGGAAACACATAGTATACCTTGGATAGTCATGAGCTACCCAGTTAGTTTTTAGTACAAGAATAACATTAAACATTTAATAATATTTTTTTTTACTTTGCTTTTTATTTTGAGACCAATGAGTAGTTTTCATGGTGTAACTCTATATATTGAGACCATATTATTTTTAAACATGTATATATGTGTGTGCATGTGCATTTACAATCAATATGTAAATAAAAGGAATTATATGATTCATATATGTATGTATGTATGTATGTATATGTGGGTGTGTACGTACGACTATAGATGATACAAAATAACATGATACCAATACACACACACACACACACACACACACACACACACACACACACACACGTGTGTGTGTGTGTGTGTGTGTATGTGTATGTAAATATATTGCACGTAAATCTATTGGTGATACCAATAACATGATGCCAATATATTTGGTATATAACCATGAGAAAGTACCATGTTTATGTCTTTAATTTTTGGCTCCATATCGATGAGCAATTGCCACCTTCATATCAACATTATTCCTTTTAAAAAAAAATAATTATGATGGAGTTACTTGTGGCCAATAACTGGCCATGTATCATCATTCTTTCTTCTTTCTTGTAATTGTGATTTGGGCAGATGATCTATTTAATTCTCTCTCTAGTGCTCAAGTGGTGTTCTTTTTTTTTTCTTGTACCTACCTCTGAGTTTCCATCATAGAAATAAATCTCATAAATAGGATATCATTAATCCCTATTCACTTAGAGAACTTCAAGAGCTACAATATCCAACACCATAGCCAACAGTTTTGGGTTGTTGTCATCAAACTGCAATAGATTTGAGAGAATCTGACCATTAATACACCATGTAGTTATTTTCTTTATATATATTATTTTTATAATTATTTATTCTTTTTAATTCAAATGTGGAGGAAAATAATGAAATTAAATTATTGTAGCTTTATTTATCATTCTTGATCATGAATGAAACAACAATGGCCATAGATAAAGGCCATAGAGAGTAACTTAAGGATTTTTAGATATTCCTAATTTTTTCTTATTAACATGTTTTTGGGTGTTGATGGAAACACATAATGACATCTATAATAAAGTTAATTATCATCTCTAGGAATATTAAATTGAGCACATCTCTAATAGCTTTCTATGTGCATGAATATAAGATGATAGTACTGATATTTTTACATAACGCATCAATCTGACTTATATAGAGGTGCCAATCATATGTCACTCAAATATGATCAGGTTAGATGGAAACAAATTTTCATTATTAGAAGTATATCCACATTGTTCATGAATCTAAAATCTTCTAGAATTTACCCAAGACTAAAATGATCAAGTGATAATGGGTGGAGAGGAGAGACAACCCTACAAGGACAAATGTGTTTCATTAAAAGGAAGTATAGGAACCATTAAATTACTTAAATTGAATTATCTCATGGTTCTCCAAAATGTATTCTTGTTGTCAAGTCAAGTAGTGGGTGACCAGTTACATTATTAGCCCAAAATCCTTGGCAAAAGTTGGTTAGTAGCACTTGTCACAATTGATCACTAGAGATCAAAATGCTAACTAACAGAGGAAAGGTTGATGGAGGATATCCACTATCTTGTCTCCTTCTTAGCCGACACTCTAACATTTAAATTCTTAGGTAGCAAGACCAAGGTACCCTAAGCCTAACCATGGGGTAGGGAGGACCTGTTAGTAAGTTATGAAAGTTAAAATAGTTTCCTTTCATGTGAGCTAAAAAGGGTAGTAAATTTACTTCTAATTACTTATTTTTGTGAAATTAATTTAGTTGATAGTTTTCTTTCTAAATGAAGTAACAAATAGAACTACTTTTATGTCATTCTATTATGAAAATATGGTTTTATGTTATTATATGTTTCTTCTTTTAGCTTAGGTAAAATGGTATGTTGCATATGGTATCAAAATGCTAGGTTTAACTCTAAACCTTGGGTTCATCGCTTAACCACACTAAAAAAATTGAAAATACACATTTAAATGTTAGTAGGATGTATACCTAAAAGACTCCTCCCAAGAAACCTTGACACCCCATATTCTTATATTTGCTAAAGAATATGCCAAAGCATGATTTTTCATATTGCTCCATGCCCCAAGATGATGAAACCTTACTACATGTTTTGCAATGAATAAAGAAAGAAAGGTTTAGATGGACCCCTGCTAGGAAGGAAACACTAAGAAACAAACTTATCGAGGCATGGAATGCCTAAAAAAATGATTCCCTCATGATCTTTAATAAAACATGGATAGGGTAGAATAAGCCCAAGAATGAAACTAAACAAAATACCTAAGAATAGGGTATCTAAAATTTTAATTGATAATTTTTTTGACATGTCCTCAAAAGAGGAGATTTTTGTAAGGTTGTTACACATGTAACCAACAATTTTGCTTAATTTAATAAAATGAGAAACTACCAAAAATCTTTGTTCTCTTTACAATTTTTTTCTAGCTAACCTATACATCTAAATGTGAGCATGATATTGACTTTAAAAAATTATGTAGATAGCAAGAGATTCTAAAACAAAAGAAAAAAATAGGAAACATGAATGAAAATGTAAAAAATGTAGACAATGAAGTGACCAATGATGTCAATCCACATATCCCATCAAATCTATGATCGAGGGAACCCTGTGAGCATTAAAAGGATTATGCATGAGATGAAATCCCTACATATCTTAGCTATGCAACTTAAGAGATGTAGTAGGAAAGAGTATGAAATCTTTGTAGTCAAGATATAAAATTTAAAGGAATTAGAAAATAATACTTACCAAAATGACCACACCTTAGAGGATGGAAAAATTGGAGGGAGCATGAAGGAATCCTTTGAGAAAACATATCCATATCTTAAGAAAGTTTATGATGTGTTTCTAGAAGAGGCCCCTCGCCTACCACCATCTAGGGTGTTTGAATTCACTCTAGATTTGATACCTAGAGTAGAGCCTGTATCACAAGAACCCTATTGAATGACCACTACTAAATTAATGGAACTTCACATACAACTTTAGGAACTATTAGATAAGAAATTTATTTGACCTAGTGTCTCCCCATAAGGAGGTATAATACTAATTGTGAGGAAGAAGGATGTGACCATGAGATTGCACATGTGAGATGTGCAAATATATTTTCCAAGATCTATTTAAGATTGTGTTGTCATCATCTCTACATCATAGATAAATAAATCCATTAAACTACTTTTAGAACTTGATATGACCATTACTAATTTACTGCACTTCCTTTCAGGCTAACAATGCGCCAACAACTTTCATGAATCTCATGTATAGTATTTTTTTAGGATTATTTTGATAAGCTTTTGTTAGTCTTCATCAATGCCATTACCATCTACTCTTAAAATGAAGAGGAACATCAAGAGCACTTGGAGAAAATCTTGTATAAGTTGTGAGAGCATGAATTGTATGAAAAAATATCCAAGTGTTTTTTTAATCAAAAGAATATCCAATACTTAGGGAACATTATATCAACTCAAGGAATAGTTATAGATCCCACTTAGTTTAAGGAAATTAGAGATTGGCCTGTACCTAGGAATGTGATAGAGGTTAGAAGCTTCATGTGCCTAGAAGGATTTTATAGAAAATTTGACAGAGATTTCTCCATGATAGCATATCCCATCACTTCACTCCAAAGGAAAGGAAAGATGTTCATTTGGACTAAAAAATGTCAAGAATATTTTGAATATATGAAGGAGAAATTAACTTCTTCCCAAATACTTAGAATACATGATCCACAAAGTTGATTCATGGTTATAATAGATGAATCTAGGGAGGGATTAGGAGGTGTATTTATCTAGGAAGATCAAGTTATTTCCTATGAATCCAAGAAGTTCAAAAATATGAACAAAATTATGCCCCACATGATCTATAATTAGCATCTATTATTTATGCTCTTCGGATGGGGAGACACTATTTGATAGGCAAACCATTTCAGCTTCAATCAGACCATCATGACCTAAAATATATATTTACTTAGCCTAACCTTAATTCTTGACAAAGAATATGGTTAAAATTTATAGCATATTATGATTTTGTGATCATTTATATTAAGGAAAGGAAAATAAGGTAGTAGAAATTTAAGCTAATGAAGACATATATCATTTGTGGTAGCAATAAATATCAAACTTAGAGAGCAAGTATTACAACACCTATTTAGTGACGATTTCTATAGAAAGTTTAGCTAAGCACTTCACATAGATCCTCAAGCCCTTAGGTATGGATATTACCTACTATAAGAGGCTACATTTTTTAGATATAAATTTATGATGTATATACCTAAGGTTTTAGAAGTTTGAAGGATGATTTTTGGTTAATTCCACACAACTCCATATTTAGGACATCCTAGGGTAACCAAGATGTTGGCAAATGTGAAACCCTTGTATTTTTGGAAAGGGATAAAAAAAGAAATAGTAAATTATGTAGCAGGATGCCTCAAGTGTTAGAGAGTCAAGGAAGAGCACCATTACCCAACAAGTCTACTACACCTAAAGGAGGTTCTTGAATAGAAGTAACAGATAATTAATATAGATATTATTCAAGGACTGCCTATGAATTAGAATAGATACAAAACCATTTTAGTGGTTGTGCAGAGACTAACCAAAGTGGTCCACTTCATACCAAAAAGAATGCTAGATGGAGCACTAGAGATTTATCACAAGTTTTTCAAAGAAAATTGTAGACTTCATGGGGTTCCACAAAAGAGTATGTTCAATAGAAATGCTAGGATAACATATAGATTTTAGTAAACTATATTCTCATCTCCTAAGAGTGTATTTTATGGATAACCAAATACCAAGGGAAATGTTTATTCCCTTAGTAGAGTTCACTAATAATAATTCTTATCAATCCATAATAAAGATGACACACTTGAGGCCCTATATGTCAATAAATGTAGAATTCTCGTAAGTTTGAATTGAATTGAAGACAAAATTATCATTGGGCTAGAGATGCTAATGGAGATGGAAGAACATGTAGTTTAGATCCACTAGAGACTAAATGAGGAAAATGAAACACATAAATATTATGCATATGCAAAAAGAATACCATGAGAATTTACAGTGGGAGAAAATGTTCTTTTAAAGGTAAAACCACAAAAGATCACTATCAAGTTTGAGAAGATTGCTAAACTAGCCCCAAGATACATCAGACTATTTGAGGTGTTAGAAGTCATGAACCCCATAGCCTACAAGATTGTACTACCTCTAGCCCTTACTATAATGTATGACATATTTCATGTGTCATATCTTAAGAGATATATTACCCACTATGAGCATATAATTGAATGGAATCTCTTGCAAGTGTGAGGCCTAGGGGTAGTGAAAATAGAGCTACTTAGAATACTTGAGGTGCAAAAGCTCCACTTGTGAAATAGGAACATAACCTAGTGCAAGGTTCAGTGGACCAATACATTGAGAAAAATGCTTCCTTGGAAGATTATGATGAGATCTTCTAGAAATTTCCCCACTTTTTCTCAAATATTTCAACCAAAAATAAGTCTTGTTAAATTTTCATTTGAACCTTGGACTAATTTATTTAAATAATATTTTTTTAAATATTATAAAGTTCATTTGGGAAGATTAAACACTAGGGGGAGGCTATGTTACATCGAAAAAAATTCTCATTTAGAACAACATTATAGCCATTGTATTTTTAATGTGAATGACAACTAGTTAGTTAAAACTATTGAATGTAATGATCTTGTGAAATGGAAATTATGATCAATCATTTTGATTCATGTGAAAATGACTTCTTAGTTGTCCATTTCAATTCAACTAAAAATGAACACTTATATTTTAAGGAAATATAAGAGTAGTAGTTTTTAATGGTAATGGTGGTTAGCCATTGTGACAATTATGAATTATTTTTAAAAAGAATTATCCTGATTTTAAAATGGAGAAATATGTTATTATTGTAGAAATATTCTTTTTGGATGGAAAAGTATATAGAGGATGTAAAAGCATTTCTAAATAGGATTTAAGTAATGGGGTACCAAAAAGGTCCATTAGAAGGCCATCAGCTATGGGTTTTAACCATATTGGTGAAGGATTTAGTGGCTAGGAAACATAGAGTATACCTTGGACAATCATGAGCTGCTCAGTTGATTGTTAGTACAAGAAAAATATTAAATATTTAATAAATAAAATGTTTTACCTTCTTTTTATTGTGAGACTAATGATTGGTTGTTAGGATGTAACTCTATATATTGACACCATGATTAATTGCACCTACATGTATATATGTATGTATATATGTATACATATGTATGTATATGTGTGTGTGTGTGTGTGTATGATAGTAAAATTAATTATATGATTCAAAATTACATACTCATAAATGTGTGTGTATTTATATGTTTATGTACAACTATACATAATGCCAAAAAACATAATGCCAATAAATTTGATATATAAACATTAGAAAGAATAATATTTATGTCTTTAATTTTTGCCTCCATATCGATGAGCGATTGTCACCTTCATATCAACATTATTCCTTTTTTAAGTTTGAATTTTTGTGGAGGTATTTGTGACCGATGACTGGCCATGCATCATCATTCTTTCTTCATTCTTGTAACTATGATTTTGGTAGATCGTCTATTTAATTATCTCTCTACTTCTCAACGAGTGTTCTCTTTTTTCTCATACCTAGCTTTGAGTTTTCATCATAGAAAGAACTCTCATTGATAGCATATCATCAATCCTTGTTCATTTAGAGTACTTCAATAGTTTCAATATCCAATTCCATAGCCAACTGTTCTAGTTTATTTCCATTGGACTACAATAGATAGAAACCATCCAACCATCAACAAGTCATGTAGTTATTATATATATATATATATATATGATTGATCATTCTCTTTTCTTATTAATTTAAATGTGGAGGACAATGATGAAATTTAATTATTGTAGTTTCATTTATCTTTCTTGATCATGAATGAAACAACAATGGCCATAGATAAAGTCCATATAAATTAGGGATTCTAGATATTCCCAATATCTTCTTATTACCATGTTTTGGTTGTTGATAGAAACATAAACCTGCATCTATAATGAATTTAATTTTCATCTCTATGAATATTAAATTGAGAAAATCTCTAATGGATTTATCTATGCATGAATATAAGAATCAAGCATTGATATTTTACATAAGGCATCAATCTCAATTATATAGTGGTGTCAATCATATGCCATTGAGATACAATCAATTCATATGGAAATAAATTTGAATTGTCTAAATGATATCTCCATTATTCATGATTTTAAAATATCCTAGGATTCACCCTAGACCAAAATGATCAAATTATAATGGGTGGGGAGGAGAGAGACACCTAAAAGCATAAATTAAAGTTAGTAAAAGAAAGAAAGGGAATTGTTAAATTGCTTAGATCGGATTATCTCATGGTTATGCTAAATGTATTCTTATTGTCAAGTCAAGTGGTGGGTGATTAGGATCATTAATAGCCCATTAAAATTCTTTACTAGGTTTGTTTAGTGTCTCACTTATCACAATTGATCACTAGAGGTCAAAGTGCTAGCTAAAAGAGGAAAGGTTGATTAAGGATATCCACTTCCTTATTTGTTGCTTAGTTGACACTCTAACACCAGAATGCTTAGGTGGAAAGACTAAGGTGCCCCAAGCCTAACCCCATGGTAGGGAGGGCCTTTCCTGAATGATATTGTATAGGGATAAGTTAAGGTCCATGGTTGGGAGGTTAACCCCAAGCTAATGCTTCTCCTCTTCACTAGATGTTAAGGTTTGCACAACACAATGATACTTATTTGATACATGTATGGCTCTTTATCATTTGTGTATTTTCATATTAATTTAATTTTTCCTTGATATATATATGCATGTGTGTGCTTCACCATGATGTTCCTATCAAATTCGTTAGTAGAATTTAGTTATAGAAGTTACAATACATTCCTTTCACGTGAACTAAAAAGGGTCGTTACTTTACTTATACTTACTTATTCTTGGACAATAAATTTAGTTGGTAGTTTTCTTCCTAAATAAAGTAATGAATATAAAAAAATTTATGTAATTTTATTATAAAAATCCAATTTTACAAATCCAATTTTACCTTATAATATGTTTCTTCTTTTAGCTTAGGAAAAATGGTATGTTACAACACATTTCTACTTTTCCTTTTTGTTGTGCTCCACATACCTTTTTCTAATGATCTACCCTTATAAATCACACCCTTTGGTCATAAAAAATAAAAACCCTAAAGGTTATCCCAATCAAATTGTAGTTTTCAATTTAAAATCTAGAGTGGGCATAATCACAAGACACCCATGATTTATTGTCTGTAGATTCCTATACTTATAGGACTACCCAATTGTATGCATACCTACAACTAGCTTCATGATTGTGTAAGCTTTAATGTGACACTAGAATAATACATTTTTTGTCAATTTTATTCATTTTCTTGTATCATCACATCAATGTTGAGTGGATCATATCCATTCCTTGTTTCCTTCACATCTTGCATTTTGTTATCTTGATCAATAAGCTAGTCTACCAATAGTGGCACTTGTAATATTTTACTACTTCTTGTTAATTGATTACCAATTAATAATAATATATGATGCAGGAGCATCTTGGGTTGCCTTGTTATCCTACTCACATTTGTTCATTATTCCTTTTAGTATTGAGTTCTAGTAGTTTTCAAGCTGCAATTGGTGTTGAGTTTATTGTTGGTCGAGTTGGATAGTATTGATTGAGTAATTTGGTGGCCAAAATTTTCATTCATGTATCACATGAGCCTAATGTTTGTTAATACTAGGTTCCTTCTTTAACCATTTTTTTCTATGATTGGTTCCTAGTGAGAGTTGACTTATGTATTTAATTTGGACCTTGAATTTAATGTAAGGATATTGTCTTGGGATATGTACAGACCATTTTGAGGTTGGCCTTCTATTATATAGTGACCTAGAATATTCCATAAGTAATTTTGGCAAGTATAAATATGGTTGTCTAGGCTTAGGTTAAGCAATGCAAAGTTAAGGGAGTTAGAAGAGTAGAACCAAGGATCTGTAGATCAAGATTTGAATCTGTAATTTATGATTTTTTTGGCCATAACACAAAAGGGCTCACAACCGAGCATGTATAAGGTTGACTTGATAAATCAATAAAGATATTGTTGTTTCCTCTTTCCTTGCGGTTATTTTCTATGTGTGGATTTTTGTTGTATTTACCCAAGAAGGTGATTAGATAGTTAGGTGTACCTTTGGCCTTAAATTTCCCATCTATCCTTGTTTCAAGTGGTATCAAAGTCAAAGGTTCTTCCTTGAGAAGATTGGATCCTGTGGATCCCTGATTGGTTTTGGTTGCAAGGTGGCACATCTATACATTTGACCTATAACTTTCAAAAGAATACAATCTTACAAGAATTTGTTTCTCAAAATGGTTTGGGGTAGAGGAAATGATGAAAATACTATATTGGACATGTTAAGATAGATTTAAGATATATTAGATGCTATGGAAACAACCCAAAGGAGAGGAGCACATCTTGATGATGTAAGTGATGATGAATTAGTGACACCAAACCCTAATATAGAACCTATAGAAGATCAAGATGAGAAAATATTATTGAGAGGGTTGTTTAGGAAACATTCAAAGCCTATTGTAGAAGTTGTTCCTTTTGTTGTGAAGATGGATACCAATGTTATATTAGATTGGATCTCTGATATGGAGAAGTTATTTGAGTTTGAAAGAACTCATGATAATAGAAAGTTGAAGATTGTAGTCACTAGGTTGAAAGATCATGCCTTGTTCTAGTGGGAGCATTTGCAATCTAATAGATAGAGAAGAGGAAAAGAAAATATTGGAACATGATTGAAAATAGTGAACAAGGTGAAGAATAAGTTCCTTCTTGATGATTACCAAGTTATCTTGTTGGGGAAGATGCAAAATTTGAGACAAAAGGACATGACTATGAAGGATTACACTAAGGAATTCTATAGATTGGACATTGAATCTAGACATGTGGATGATGAAGTAGAGAAATTTGCAAGGTACTTGAATGGTTTGAGATCTAGGATTCAAGATGAAATAAGTTTTCTAAAACTAGACAATGTGGAAGAAGCTAATTGATATGCCTTGAAATCCAAGGAGATCTTGACAAAGAAGCATGGACAAAGACAAAGAGATAGAAGTAGCAGATTCTAGAGAGGTAGAGGTAGATCTTATAAAGATAGTGGAATGTCTAACAATTCTACATAGGATAAAGGAAAATTTGAATAGAAGAGTGAGGATAAAGGTAATACTAAGTGGAAAGGTTGTAACTCTTACCAAGGAGTTACTAACTCTTACCAAGGAAGAGGTAATTCTTACCCTAGAGGTGGTTTTTGTGGTAATTATTTTAGATGTGGTCAAGAAGGACATAGATCCTTTGAGTGTATATACTCTAGGGAGAATGGAAATGGGAACACAAATGCTATGATTCAAGGAGATCTTGAGGGTTCACCAAGTGGACCTGAGATTGGATAAAAATTGATGACAAGGAGAACTTTTGTAGTGAAAATTTTTAGGGGGAACCTATTCCAAAGAGAAGTCTTTTCAAGATCAGACTAAGATAACTAGAAAATATTGCAAAGTAATCATTGACAGTGGAAATTCAACAAATTTTGTATCAGTTGAGTTGGTTACCAAGTTATAGTGTCAAAGGTTGAGACACCCTAAACCCTATCATGTTTCATGGGTGAAGGATGAGTATAAGTTGTTGGTAAGTGAGCAATGTGTTGTGAAATTGAAGATTAGAAATGACTTTGTTGAAATTTTGTGAGATATTATGCCTATGGACTGTTGTCATGCTTTTTTGGGAAGACCTTGGTAATATGATAGACATGTTGGACATGATGGTAGATTGAATCCATATACTCTTTGGGTAAATGGAGTGAAAAAAAAATTGATGCCTTTCATTGAAGTTCTGGATGAGGTAAATTGTACTACTATTAGAGTTTGTGTGATTAAAGGGAAAAATTTTGAGAAAGAAATAAAGAATAACCCTATTTGTTTTGATAGTCTTCCTAGAGGACTGGGTTGTAATACTAACAACAATGTGATAGAAAATAGTAAAGGTTGAGAAACATAAGATAGTTGAAGTTGAGTAACAATGGAAGGTAATAGTGTTATATGAGTACCAACATAAATTGGAGAGCACTACTATGAAGTATACATCATTGTATGGATCTGACTATTGGAGCTAGTTTTAAAAATAAAGCAACATATAGATTGACAACTATAGAGAATGAAGAACTTAACATTCGAGTGCAAGAGTTATTGCAAAAAAGTTTGAGCAAGGAAATTTCGTGTCCATGTGTTGTACCTATTGTATAGGCACCTAAGAAGAATGGAGAATGTGCACTAATTCTAGAGATATTAAAAAGATATAGTGAAATATAAATTTTCTATGTCAAGAATGGATTACATAATGGATTAAGTGGAGCGATATATTTTACCAAGATTAATTTGAAGAGTGATTATCTTCATACAAGAATCAAAGAAGATAATGAGTGAAAGATTGATCTCAAGACAAAAGATTGTTTGTTTGAATGAGTGGTTATGCCTTTTGGTTTGATTAACACACCTAGTGCTTTCATGAGACTAATGAATGAGGTTTTGAAGAGATTCTTGGGTAAATTTGTGATTGTTCATTTGGATATTATTATGAATGTGGGTCAAATAAGATGATGCTAAAAGGAAGTATTATGTGTATGATCAAGAGTCTTATGCTATTGTTCAAGCCTTGAAGAAGTAGAGACATTATTTTTTGCCTAAGGATTTTGTGTTATATATTGATCATAAATATTTACAATATTTGGAAAGTCAACATACATTGAATCAAAGACATATGAAGTGGGTTGAATATTTATAGAGTTTCACATTTGTAATAAAGCATAAGAGTGAAATTACTAACCAAGTTTTAGATGCCTTGAGTAGAAGATGTTCTTTGTTCACCGACATGAAGCTTAAAGTTTTTGGTTTTGATGAAATGAAGATGTTGTATGATATTGATCCTGATTTTTCTAAGGCATGGAGAGAGCACATAGCACCAAACCTAATAGATCAACCAACTATGAATATTATTTTTTACAAGAAGCTATAGTGTTAAATGGGATTCAATTGTGTATACCAAGAAGTTTTATGAGAGTTACTTTGATTAAGGAAAATCATTGGGATGGTTTGGTTGGATACTTTGGTATTGTTAAGACCTTGAGTTTTCTTAAGAATAAGTATTATTGGACACAAATGTAGATGGATATTTGGAAATTTTTAAGGAGTTATGGAGTTTGTCAAGTTGCAAAACGAGTAAGTCAAAATACTAGATTGTACACACCTATTTATGTTCATAAATAACCTTAGAGTGACATTAGTATGGATTTTGTGCTTGGATTACCTAACACAACAAGAGTGTATGATTTCATTTTTTTTTATTGTGGATAGATTTCTAAGATAAAAATTTTCACACCATGTAAGAAGACATCTTACATAGTCCATGTTGTAGAGATTTCCTTCAAAGGGGTTGTTAGATTGCATGGATTTCCTAGTAGTAATATCTTTGACTGACACAAGAAGTTTGTTTAGTATTTTTGGAGGAGTTTATGGATGAAGATGGGTACTAAGTTAAATTTTAGTTCTACATTGTATCCCAAGACATATGGATAGAAAGAGCTTGTGAATAAAAGCTTGGGTAATTTGGAGATGTTTAGTGGGAGATAAGATGAGTAATTGCAATATAGTATTTGTATAAGTTAAGTTTTCATATAATAATTCTATGAATAGGAGTACTAGAAAAACATCTTTTCATATTGTTATTGGAATGTATCCTAGGGTTGTATCAAAGTTGAGGATATTTCTAGTGAAGAGAAAAGAAGCGTTGAAGGAGAAGTGTTTTCTAATTTATGAAGTCTTTGGATGAGGAAGTAAAGTTAAAGTTGGAAAAAAAAATACAAAATGAGTGAACATGATTGAAAATAGTGATAGATAGATAGAGAAGAGGAAAAGAAAATATTGGAACATGATTGAAAATAGTGAACAAGGTGAAGAAGAAGTTCCTTGTTGTTGACTACCAAGTTATCTTGTTGAGGAAGATGAAAAATTTGAGACAAAAGGACATGACTATGAAGGATTACACTAAGAAATTCTATAGATTGGACATCGAATCTAGTCATGTGGATGATGAAGTAGAGAAAGTTGAGGTACTTGAATGGTTTGAGATCTAGGATTCAAGATGAAATAAGTTTTGTGAAATTGGACAGTGTGGAAGAAGCTAATTGATATGCCTTAAAAGCCAAGGAGATCTTGACAAAGGAGCATGGACAAAGACAAAGAGATAAAGGTAGCAGATTCTAGAGAGGTAGAGGTAGATCTTATAGAGATAGTAGAATGCTTAACAATTCTACATAGGATAAAGGTAAATCTGAATGGAAGAGTGAGGATAAAGGTAAGACTAAGTGGAAAGGTTGTAACTCTTACAAAGGAGTTACTAGCTCTTACCAAGGAAGAGGTAATTCTTACCCTAGAGGAGGTTTTTGTGGTAAATATTTTAGATGTGGTCAATGATGGAGGCAAAGGATGAATAACTAGGGCAAAAGGCTCACCCAACTATCCAAACCACCCTACAAGAGTTAACACAATGGAAGCAAACACAAGGAACAACCAAAGGAGGAAGAAGATAGAAATACTTTTATTGATTCATCAAAATATCTTCATACATGCATAGTTGTAAGGCATTCTAGGTTATGGCCAATTACAAATACATTCACATTCAAATATCCAACTGCAAATTCAAACTTTTAGTTCTGCTCTCTAATCCTCCTCTCTAAAAACTTTCCTAACTCTAAGCCTAAAAAATTTATATATACTTACCAAAATAGCTTACAGATTATTCTAGAAAATTACATACGAGGAAGGCTAAGCCAACAATGATCTGGACACATCCCAATAAAAGATCTTAACATAAATTTTGTGATTGAAATAAACCTCATAAGTTGGCTAGTAGAAATCATGTCAAAATGCTGACACTCATCATACACTAAGTAACTCGGCACATGAAGAGACACTCAATATACACTGGGTAACTTGGCACATGAAGAGTCACTCAACATACCCTAGGTAACTTGACACATGAAGGACTACTAAGAACATGAAGGACTACTAGGCACATGAAGGAACTACTAGGCACATGAAGTACTACTAGGAACACGAAGGACTGCAAGGTGCATGAAAGAATTGCTAGGCACCAACTTGCAGAATGAACAAAAATGAGCAGGATAATAGGGAAACCTAGGATGCTCCTGCATTAGAAAATCAAGGTTGAAAGAAATGATTCTCTTGAATCATTGAGATGTCACAACCTGAGCTTAATCCAACTCAAATTGAGAAATCCATGAAGCATCTTCAATAGATATGTTCTTCCACTTCACCAAATATTCATAATAATCTTTTCCTTTCATGCTCTTGCAAACTCTTTGATCCAATATCTATTCAACTTCTTCAATTTTCTTCTTAGAATAATCATCTAATACAACAACTTCATCCTCTAACTCATGACACTTATAGAAATCAAAAATATTGAATATAGGAGATATATCCATGTTAGGAGGTAACTCAACTTCATATGCATTACCATTGTCAAACTTTTTCAAGATCTTACAAGGTCCAAATTTCTTCATCTTTAGCTTATTGTATGTTCCAACTGGGAATCTTCCTTTCTTCAAATGAACCATCACCTCATCACCAACTTGAAAATCATGGTGTCTTCTAGACTGATCAGCATTCTCCTTATACTTCTGATTACTTTGTTCCAACCTCAACTTCACTTCCTTATGCAAAGACTCCATAAAATCAGAAAATTCTTCTCCTGCAATGCTTTTCTTTTCTTCACCAGCAACATCTCTCAAATTTGATATACCTCATGAATGCATTCCTTTAACAATTTCAAAAGGTTTCTTCCCTGTACTCCTATTCACAGAATTTTTATATGCAAATTTAGCTTGTGCCAATACCATCCCCCAATTACTTGGCTTATTCACAACTAACCATCTCAGCAAATTACCCAAGCTTCTATTCACAACCTCTATCTATCCATCTATTTGTGGATAGAATGTAGAACTAAAACTCAATTTAGTACCCATCTTCTTACAAAAAGTCTTCCAAAAATAACCAACAAACTTATTGTCTCTGTCAAAAATAATACTTCTTTGTAATCCATGCAATCTCACAATCTCTTTAAAGAAAAGTTCAGCAACATGCTCAGCATCTGATGTCTTCTTACATGGTATGAAATGAGCCATCTTAAAAAAATTTCCACTACAAAAAATATGGAATCATACCCTTTCACTATCTTATCCAATCCAAGAACAAAATCCATACTAATGTAAGTCCAAAGTTTCTTAGGAACAATAATAGGTGTATATAAGCCAGTATTTTGACTCACCCCTTTTGCAACTTGACAAACTCCACAACTCTTTACAATTTTCTAAACATCCTTATACATTTGTGGCCAATAATACTTTTCTTTTAGCAAACTCAATGTCTTATCAATTCCAAAATGTCCAACTAATCCACCACTATGATTTTTCTTAATTAGATTCAACCTCATAGAACTTCTAGGAATACACAACTAAATACCTTTGAACAACATACCTTCTTGAACAAAATACTCAATATACTTACTTATGTGATCTGTTAGATTTGGTGCTCTGCACTCTCTTCACACCTAAGAAAAACCAGGATCAACATCATACAACTCTTTCATTTCATCAAAACCAAGAACTTCAACCTTCATTTCAGTCAACAAAGAATGTCTTATATTCAATGCATCAACAACTCTATTAGTAAGTCCACTCTTATGCTTGATTGCAAATGTAAAACTTTGCAAGTACTCAACCCACTTTATATGTCTTTGATTCAATTTATGTTGACTCCCCAAGTATTGTAAATCTTTATGATCAATATATAGCACAAACTCCTTAGGAATCAAATAATGTCTCCACTTCTTCAATGCTTGAATAATGGCATAAAATTTTTGATCATACACAAAATATTTCCTTTTAGTATCATTCAAATTTTTACTAAAGAAAGCAACAAGCTTACCTTCTTGACTTAATATAGCTCCTATTGCATTACCACTTGCATCACATTCAACTTGAAATACTTTGTTGAAATCAAGCAAAGCCAATATAGGTAATTCAAAAACCTTTTGTTTCAAAGTCTCAAAACTCTTATTAGCTCCATGTGTCCACTTGAATTCCTTTTTATCTCCCCTCATTGTCTTAGTCATAACATTACAATTAGAACTAAAATTCCTTATAAAATTTCTCTAAAAACTATCCAAACCATGAAATGATCTTACCTCACCCACATTCTCAGGTGTAGGCCATTCCAAAATTTCTTTAACCTTCTTAGGATGCATCTTTAATCAATCAGCTAAAATCACAAATCCCAAATACATAATCTCCTCTTGCATAAAAGAACACTTTTTCAAATTAATCAACAACTTTTCCTCTTTCAACCTCTACAATACTTGTCTAATATGCTCAAGATATTCTTCCTTAGTCTTACTAAGTATCAAAATATCATCCAAATAAAAAATCACAAACTTACCCAAAAATCTTTTTAGAACTTCATTCATCAACCTCATGGAAGTGCTAGGTGCATTAATCAAACCAAAAGGCATAACCAACCATTCATACAAACCATCTTTTTTCTTGAAAGTAGTCTTCCACTCATCACCTTCTTTGATTCTGATAAGATGATAGCCATTCTTCAAATAAATCTTGGTAAAATACTTTGCTCCCCTCAAACAATCCATTATGTCATCCATCCTTGGCATAGGAAACCTATATTTCACTGTTATCTTATTAATGGCTCTAGAATCAATATACATTATCCATTCTCCATTCCTTTTAGGTGCTAATAAAATAGGTACAACACATGGACTCAAGCTTTCTCTGATCAAACCTTTCTACAACAACTCATACACTTGTCTATTAAGTTCTTCATTCTCTGTAGGTGTCAATCTATATGGTGCTTTGTTTGGCAAACCGGCTCTAGGAATCAGATCCATACAATGACTTATACTTCTTACTAGAGGTAAACCATTAAGAATATTATTAGCAACAATATCTTTGCATTCATTAAGCAATGCTACAATTTTTGTTGTCACTTTGTCATTATCAACTTCTACTACTCAGTCATTACTACCAACACTCAGTCCTCTAGGGACTATGGAAAAACAAATTTGATTCTTCTTCACTTCCTTTTCAAATTGCTTCCTATTAAGCATGCAAACTTTTATTGTAGTGCAATTAACCTCATCTGGACTTTCAATCAAAGGCAGAAATGTTTGTTTCTTCCCATTTACCCAAAGAGTATGTTGATTCAATCTTCCATCATGTATAACATATCTATCATATTGCCAAGTTCTACCCAACAAAATATGACAAAAATCCATGGGCATAATATCACACAAAACTTCACCAAAGTAATGTACAATTTTTAACTTTACAAGGCATTGCTCACTTACCAATATCTTATGCTCATCTTTGATCCATGAAACATTGTAGGGTTTAGGATGCTTCAACCTCCATAATTGCAACTTAACCAGCTCTCCTAATGCCAAATTTGAAGAACTTCCACTGTCAATGATCACTTTGCAACATTTTCTAGCCATCTTACATCTTGTCTTGAAAAGACTTCTCCTTAAAATAAGTTCCTCATCACTTCCCTTATTACATAACGTTCTTCTCATCATCAAATTTTCTTCAACCTCAAGTCCACTTGGTGAACCCTCATCATCTTCTTGAATCACATTTCTATTGCCTTTCTTACTTTTAGAGGATCTAAATTCCAAAGATCTATGTCCCTCTTTACCACATCTGAAACAATTACCATGAAATCCACCTCTAGGATAGGAATTACCTCTTCCTTGGTAAGAATTAGTGCCTTCTCGATAAGAATTACCACTTTTCCATTCAGTCTTCCTTTTTCATCATTCTTCCATTCAGATTTACCTTTATCTTGCATAGAACTATCAAATCTTGCACTTTCTTTGTAAGATCTACCTCTGCCTCTCTAGAATCTACTACCTCTACCTCTTTGCCTTTGTCTGTACTTCTTTGTCAAGATCTCCTTAGCTTTCAAGGCATATTGATATGCTTCTTCTACACTTCCCAACTTCACCAAACTTATTTCATCTTGAATTTTAGATCTCAATCCATTAATTTACCTTGCAATTTTCTCAACATCATCATCCACATGTCCAGATCCGATGTCCAATCTATAGAATTCTTTGATATATTCTTTCACTGTCATGTCCTTTTGTTTCAAATTTTGCATCTTTCTCAACAAGCTAACTTGGTAATCAGTAGGGAGGAATTTGTTCTTTACATTTTTCACCATCTTTGGCCAAGTTATGATCTTCTCCTTTCCTCTCCTTTGTCTATCACTTTACAAATGCCCCCACCATAGTGATGCATGACCTTTCAGCCTAGTAATTGCAATCTTCACCTTTCTATTATCAAGAGTGTTTTCATACTCAAAGAACTTCTCCATATCAGATATCCAATCCAACACAACATTGGTATCCAATTTTCCATCATAAGGAATAACTTCTATAGGAGGCTTTGAATTTTCCCTATATAACACTCTTAACAATCTTTCCTCATCTTGATCATCTTCAAGTTCTAGATTATGGTTTGGTGTTGCTGCTTCATCATCACTTACATCAACAACATGTGCTCCTCTCCTCTGGGCTATCTCCATAGCATCTAATCTAGCTACAATTTGTCTCAACTAATCCAATATAGCATTATCAACATTATTTCCTCTACCATGAAACATCTTTACAAATTAGGTTCTTGCAAGATCATAACCCTCTAAAAGTTATAGGTCAAATCCATAGATATGCAACCCTACAACCAAATCAGAATTAGGGTTCTACATGATCCAATCTCCACAAGGATGAACCTAAAGCTCTAATACCAACTAACATAGGCAAAAAATGAATAACTAGGGCCAAAGGCTCACTCAGCTATCCAAACCACCCTACAAGAGTTAACACAATGGAAGAAAACACAAGGAACATAAACTAAAGGAGGAAGAAGAGAGAAATACTTTTATTGATTCATCAAAATATCTTCATACATGCATAGCTATAAGTCCTTTTTGGTTATGACCAATTAAAAATACATTCACATTCAAAGATCCAACTATAAATTTGCACTTTTAGTTCTGCTCTCTAATCCTCCTCTCCAAAAACTTTCCTAACTCTTAGCCTAAACACTCTATATATACTTGCCAAAATGGCTTACAGATTATTCTAGAACATTACATAAAAGGAATGTCGACCCAAAAATGGTCTAGAAACATCTCAAGAAAAGATCTTAACATAAATGTCACAATTGAAATAAATCCTGCAAGTCAGCTTGCAAATTTCACATCCAAATACTGACACTTAGCATACACTGGGTAACTCAGCACATGAAGAGACACTCGACATACACTGGGTAACTCAACACATGATCAAGAGTCACTTGGCATACCCTAGGTAACTCAACACATGAAGGAATTGCTATAGTAACTTAGCACATGAAGGAATTGCTAAAGTAACTCAGCACATGAAGGAATGGTAGGTACATGAAAGAACTACTAGGCACATGAAGGACTATTAGGCACATGAAGGACCTATAGGCACACAAAGGAATTGCTAGGCACCAACTTACAAAATGAGAAAAAATGAGCAGGATAATAAGGCAACCCAAGATGCTCCTACATCAGTCAAGAAGGGCATATATTCTTTGAGTGTAAATACTCTAGGGAGATTGGAAATGGGAACATAAATGCTATTATTCAAGGAGATCTTGAGGGTTTACCAAGTGGACCTGAGATTTGATAAAAATTGATGACAAGGAGAACTTTTTGTAGTGAAAAAGTTGAGGAGGAACCTATCCCAAAGAGAAGTCTTTACAAGATCAGAGTAAGATAATTGGAAAATATTGCAAAGTAATCATTGACAGTGGTAATTCAAAAAAATTTGTATCAAAGGAGTTGGTTACAAAGTTATAATGTCATAGGTTGAGACACCCTAAACCCTATCATGTTTCATGGGTGAAGGCTGAGTATAAGTTATTGGTATGTGAGAAATGTGTTGTGAAATTGAAGATTAAAACCTAATTTGATGAAATTTTGTGAGATATTATGCATATGGATTGTTGTCATGTTTTTTTGGGAAGACCTTGGCAATATGATAGACATGTTGGACATGATGGTAGATTGAATCCATACACTCTTTGGGTGAATAGGGTGAAGAAAATATTGATGCCTTTGATTGAAGTTCCAAATGAGGTAAATTTTACTACTATTAGAGTTTGTATGATTAAAGGGAAACAATTTGAGAAAGAAATAAAGAATAACCCTTTTTTTTTTTTAAATATTCTTCCTAGAGGACTGAGTTGTAATACTAACAACAATGTGATAGAAAATAGTAAAGGTTGAGCAACATAAGATAGTAGAAGTTGAGTAACAATAGAAGGTAATAGTGTTATATGAGTACCAATATAAATTGGAGAGCACTAGTATGAAGTATACATCATTGTATGGATATAATTATTGGAGCTAGTTTTTTGAATAAAGCAACATATAGATTGACAACTACAGAGAATGAAGAACTTAACATTCAAGTGCAAGAGTTATTGTAGAAAAGTTTGAGCAGGGAAATTTTTTGTCCATGTGTTATACCTATTGTATAGGCACCTAAGAAGAATGGAGAATGTGTATTGATTCTAGAGATATTAAAAAGATATAGTGAAATATAATTTTTCTATGTCAAGAATAGATTACATAATGGATTAAGTGGAGCGACATATTTGTAGACACTTAAAATTGTCCCTAAACACTATATTAATTAATTTTAATATTTCTTGTGACATTGTAATTAATTATTAATTAATTAATTATATTTCTCACATTCCTCTACTTATTTAATTAAATTATTTTAATTAAATGAGTTCATTCTCTTAAGTATTTAAATCTAATTTAAATACTTCTAGCCTTAATGTGTTAAATTAATTTAACACATGATCCTCCATCTTTGCCCCTTTTTAAATAATTTTTTTTATTTAATCCTCACATCTCATTAATTCCTCTAAACCCATGATTAAATTAAATCTCATTTAATTTAATCTTAAGCATAACCTAGAGCCTAGCCTATAACCATCATTTTCATCCTCTTAAGCCTACTTTTTCTCTAATCTCACTTAATAATTCCTCATTATCTCCCTAATCCCCCTCATTAGCCTAAGAGTGTGCTCACACATGTGTGAGATGGAATGCCTACACACTCTTGTCTCCCACTCTTCTTCTCAAGTTTTCTCACACATGTGTGAGAAAATTTTGAATTTTTGACCATTTTCATGGCTTGCATGTCACCTTATGTGGCATCTACATGGATACCACCTCACCAAGCCCTCTCTTGAGCCTATAAATAGAGGGCTTGTCTCAAGCATTTGACATCTCCCCTTTATTGCATTGTTACCATGCCATTTTGAGTTTTGAGTTTTCATGCTTAGAGTTTGCATTGTAGTTTGATTTTCATAGAGATCCCTAAGATCATACTAACAATTTGGTAGCTGATTTAGTTTGCATCTTGCATTGTTAATCCATTTTCTTCATGCATTAACATCTCCATCTTAGTTTAGCTTGTACATTTCATTAGTTTCTTGGTTGCATTTCACATTTCATCATTGAATACCCTCAAGTATGGCTTTTTTCCATAGCCATTTCTTGAGGTAATCCTTATCTCATTTAGCCTAGGTTCATTCACATTTGCATTCACACACTCAAGAGATTCATTTATTGTTATGTTTGGGGGAGCACACCAAACATACCGCCCATCTTAACACACCAACAAGGCCTCTTATGAGTGCCTTTTTTGAGCTATAGAGGTGACTGGAAGATTGGGTTTGTTAGCTGCTTAGGGTTACAAAACCCAGGAAAAAATTAGTTAATGTTTGTTCTTTTCATGTTGATGAATCTTTGATGCACTTTTAAGATTTCTAGCTAATGTTTGTTTGTTAACCCATGCTCTTAACAGGTCACATTTTCTAGCACACATTTTGGCACACCCAGTGGGACCCACATCCTTGGTTTCATTTCAAAAATATGCAAACAACCCTAGTTCAATCGTAAAACTGCACTTTGTCATCTACGTCAAACGCAGTGTCGTTTGCATTCTATCATCTTTGCAAATCGGTGTCTCCGCATACTAGTGTCTCTGCATATTCTCTAATTTTTTTTAAAAAATTATGTTCTATCATCTATGCAGATCGACGTCTCTGTATATTGGCGTCTGCGCATATTGGCGTCTCTGCATTTTCTCTATTATTTTAAAAAATTCTATTATGTCATCTCCAAATTTTGTTTTGTCATCTCCGCTTCGAAGATTGTCATCTTCATTATGGGCGTAGTAAACTGTCGTTTGGGCTTCTATTCTGTCGTCGACGCTTTTTTGACATTCACTTATTTTTTCATCTTCACTTTTTTAACATCTAAACTATCATCTGCACTTTTTGGTGATCTACTTTGTTGTGTGCAATTTTTTGGTGACCTATTCTGTCGGCTAGAATTTTTCAGTGACCTTTTATTTTGTCGTCTGCGCTATTCGGTCATCTGCGTGGTTTGTCATCTGTGCATTCTGTCCTCTATGATTGATTTTTTTTTTTTTAAGTATAAATCAAATTTTGACTTTTTGTGGTTTCATAGGAATTAGGTCATTTTAAGCATATTTATGTATAGAAAAAATAACAAAAAAAGTTAAAATAAAATTTTCCCATAGTTAGCCTTCATTTTTAAGATTTTGTTGAAGCTAATTAACTTGTTTATTGCAACATTGCAGATAGGAGCATTTTAAACACCTAACCATATTTTCTTACAAGTTTTTCTTAATATTTTATTGCTCTTGGGAATTAACCTTGAAAGACTTAAAACAAACAATAGTGATTTTCATCACTAAGGGAGTTTGTAGTGATTTTTATCACTTAAACTTAAGGGTTAATGAACTTGCATGTTTAATCACTTTCATTTGAATGTATGATGCAAGTTAATAAGTAAACCCTAAACACACTCTTGAATGCCTAAAAGAAAACTTTTGTGAATGCTCACACTTTTTTTGGAATGCATGTTTAGGATAGTAAACATTTGTACTTGGTGCTTAAAAGAAACTCACACTATCTTGAATGCATTAAGGGACAATTGACATGTATGCCTAGGCTAGACAACATTTGGAATTGGTGCATAAAATGAAGTTACACACTCTTGAATGCCCTAAAGTAAATTAATTTTATTTTTAGCATCTTTCATTTTCAGCATTTCATTTACGCATGCTCGCTTTACTTTCTTGTTGACGAATCCACATTTTTTATTTACATTGGCACCATTTCAAGTTAGAAAGAACCTTGCATGTTTTAATCATGAGTGTCTTCAAGTAGATAGAAAACTTAAAGTTTCATTTGGAAAAGAACAAGTGTCTTTTAAATCCCAAGGCCACTTACATATTCTCTCCCCTTGTGCCTTCAGGTGATCTTGGGTGCACAAGAAATAAGTGGTCTTATTTTTCTTTTTTAGGAGGCCTGCTTGGGGATTTCATCACCCCTTGGGATGACCTCAACTTCAGTGTTCTAGCGGAGTATAAATAGCAGGAGGTGAATCAAAAGACACCTCTCTTGGAAGAAAAATATTGTCACTCTTGGCTAAGCCCCAAAGAACTTTATACCTTTGGGAAGTGAAGGAGGAGATTTGGGTCACTGTCTCCCCTCGACTGTGTGGTAGTATTTCCTTTCATCTATAGATTTGGGCCTCACGTACCTTGCGTATATCAAAGAAACCCTCTAGTTGATTCTTGTATATCCTAGTTGCAACCTTTTAGGTTTGTTGGTGTGTTCTATGTGCTTGAATGTTCAAAAACCTCCCCATTCGAAGGGGACATACACCATATAAACTTGCCTTTGTACATATTTCCTTGTTTGATTTAGCATCTTAAAACATAAAAATCCAAAAAAAATGTAAAACTTCAAAAATCTAAAAAAATCTAAAAACATTTCAAAACATTTCAAAAAAACAAAAACAACAAAAAGAAGCTCTCATTTTCTCCATCACTTCTTCTATCCATCCATCTCATCATCATCATGCATCTCTTGTCTTAATCACATTCTTAATCGTTCAAATCTTTCCTCATAATCTTAATCATCTCTATTCATCCAAATCATTTCCTCATTTTCTTAATCATTCAATCAAATCCATAATCTTCATCCTAATCATGGTTCATAAGCCATGTCTAGATCCAATTCCTTCATTCAATGGTTCATCCTTATGATTCTTAATCCAATCCCTTGTCAAATTCCTTCTTTTCTAATCAATTCCTAATTTAATCCATTTACATCTTCATCCATAATCAATCCTTCTCATTTCCTCCATTCAAGTCTTCTTCTAATTCAACTTTGCATCACGTCTTCTACTTTGGACATAGGAGCATTGTCATCACCATTAGACTTTCATTCAAATCTTACATTCACTTGTTTGCAATATCATAGGGTTTTTATCACATCAAATCAAACCCTAATCAAATCAAAATCAAAATCAAATCCAACCAATTTCAAGTCCAATCCATTTCAAATCAAATCAACGTAAAGTCCAAGCTTGCTCCTAGTCCTATGTTCATATTCCCCTCAAATATTTCATCTCTTCATCTAACATCTATGGATCTAAACTTTCTTAATCAAATGGTTGACAATCTTCAAAGACAATATGAAGTTATACCTCCCATTCAACCTGCATATCAAATTCATCCTCAACATTTCATACCCAAATCTAATCCACCTCATGTTCATTATTCTTCTACCTTTGACAAGGGAAATCCACCTCATTATCCTCCAACTCCATACAATTACATTCCTAGTCCATACAATTCCTCAAGCACAAATACCCTTGCCATGGAAATGGAACAACTAAAGAATTATCTCTTAGTAAGTCAATAGAAAGAGTCCACCTTCCATGTCATGTGTCAGAATTCCCCCATGTTTCGAAGACCATAGTTCTCATGTCCCATCCAACCCCAACGCCCCATGCAATCCCCTCCCCATAGTTCAACCTTCACATGATCCTAATCCTCCAAAATCCACATCATCCCCAGCTTGTAAGGGGTATTTTTCATCATTCTTGGCTAAGTGTAAAATAAAAAATGAAGAGAGCCAATCACCCAAAGTTCTTCCTCCAAAGCATGTCACTATAGATTCCTCTTCTCCTCTAGATCTGAGCATTTCTTCATCCCCTCATTCCCCTATCCCTCAAGATCCATTTATCCCCCCTAGTCCATCTCATGATTCCCTTCCTAATCAAGATCAGGACATTCCATGTACCACGCACCTTACCACTTCCATTCCATCTCCCGAGTTAGCCTCCATAGCTCCTCCACTTCATGTCAAACTTCCTTCCACTCCATCCACTAATATTCCTCCCTTTTAAAATCAAATCACCCCATATCATGGTTCCATTCCATTACATGATCTTCTCATTCCGCTACATGATCCTCTTTTAACTCAAGATCATAGTACCCCTTCATTTTCCTCTCATGATCCCCATCCATCTCCAAATCCTATTATCCCTCATAATTCCCCTCATGATCCTAATCCTCCACATGATCCTATCACACCTATCCAATCCACTCATGAACCCCATCTACATGGACTCACATCTTGTGTTGAAAATAATAAGTATCCCATTGAAGAAAACATGTCTCAAGATGTTGGTATACCTTCCACTTCTCCCAACTCCAAACTTCCTTCATCCAAACCTAAAGCTTCCCATCCTCCATATTCTAAGTCCATTTTTGGACCTTATATCCATATTCTCATTCCTTCCTCACTTCTGTCCATTCTAGGTCCCTATGTTTGACATCCAAATCCTTCATCTCTTCCTTCCATTTTGGGTCCCTACATACATCCATCCCCCATATCCATGTCTACCACATCATCCCCTCATAGTCCTAATAAAGATCAACAAAGGCATACATCCTTGAATTCCTTCCAACGTTCACCATCCATATGCTCTCCTTCATGCACCCATACCAATGGAAGCACATTGGATGCCAAAGAAAATGAGCATAAAGCCAAAAATCCACAAAATCCAAAGGATCAACATGTCCCCTCTAAATGACATGTTCAAGAAAAGAAAAATCTAATCCAAAGAAAAATCAAAAAGCCACAAAGGCTAAAAATACAAAATGCAAAAATTTTGTGGATCTCAAAGCTACTTAGTGTAGCAATGAATCTCAAAGAAAGATTCCAAATGACATCCAATTTTGCTAATCCAAAGGCTTCCCTCATACATAAATCATCCACACTTCCATTTTCCAAATCCATTTTGGGTCCTTATATACCCAAATCCACCATCCCAAACCTATCGTCTCCTTCCTCCCTTTTGGGTCCCTATATCACAAAATTCAAACTTTCTCCTACCTATCCTCCACAATTTCCTCCTTTCCATCACCCTTCAAGGTGTGTGCCAATGACGATCTTTCCGCCTCCTTCATCCACTCATTCACAAGCCTTCCAACCTAGCATCCATCCACCATGTCTTCCTCCCACCCACTCCACCACCTTACTCCAAACCCTTTCATAAGTCATTGCCCTCCATTCACTATCCTACCAACATTTATGAGAAAATAGCAAAAATTCCTTGAAAAAAAAAAAGAAAAAAAAAAGGAAAGAAATACCAAGGGATAACATCCACGTAAATAGATGCTTGAGTCCTCCCTTCATTCTCCTATCATGTATCCATTGTCTTCCAATTCCACTTATGCATCCATTCACTTTTCCTCTTCCACTTGCACTCCATACTAGGGGAAAGATCCAACCATACCATACTTACATACATATCTTCCATGCTTCCATCCATCGTTCATTATCCTTTTCCACCTTTGATCTTAACTTTCATCCATCCATATGCACTTTCCATATCCCTTGCACATTATCCATAAATTATCCTATATACTTCCATAATCCTTCCTTATATTTGATCTTGACATGCTATCCATATCTTTCATCTCATAGTCCTTTCCATGTTCATCCATTTTCCATCCATATTCCTACATACTTCCATCCTTTTTTCATATGTCCTTGATCTTGGTCATCCCTTCCATTTCATCCACTTCATATCCCACATTTCCTCCATAACCTTCATATCATTACCCCTTTTTTCATACCCTCCCTCCCATATCCCTTATCCATTCCCTTTTCATGCCCATGCTCATGATCACCATTAGAGGCACAACAACGAAAATGTTCATACATGCTTTGGAAGAGCTCATGCCTTCTTTTCCTCCACACAATAACCTTCATGCCATCTTCCCTTTTCATGCATCCTTTCCCACCATATTTCTTTCCATTTTCCTATCCTTGGTATGGGGCATTTGGATTCCTTTGAAACATGGTCCTTGGTTCCGCACTTTCTGACACCATATCATTTGGCCCCTCATATCCTCTCACCATTCCTTTTGTCCACTAACTCACATTGCTTTTCCTCCATTTTCCATCCCTTGGTTATCCCTTGTCATTGGTTCTAATCCATTCCACCTTCCATCAATTTTTACCTCTTCCAATCCATTCAATCAATTCATTTCTCCTCTAATCTCATCATATTCCCTTCTTCTAATCATTTCATTCAAATCATTTCCATAATCAAATCCTTTATTTTTCTATCTATTTGCATATACCTTGATCAAATTTCTAGTCTTTCATTCAACATGCTTTCCTCTACCGAACATTTATCACTTTCTCTCTTGCCTTCCCCTTCCATTCCAATTCAATTCATCCCTTATCTTATCATATATTATCCAAATTCTTCTATTTATCTCCTGACACTAAACTTCAACCCATCAAACTGAGCTTATCAAATAGTGATTGCAAACAAAACTTACACAAATTCACATTAAGACAAAATGATTTAAGAACATTGTTTCTTTTACACTATTGCTAGCGAACAATCCCAAACATTTTAATACAATTCAATCAAATAATCAAATTTTTCCTTGCAGGATGAATCCTTCCTAAACAGGCTTAACAAATTTCACTATCAAAATCAAGTTTATGGCAAGAACTGTGGACTGAATGACTACTTGGTCATAAGGTCTTTTGGTGATTTTATCTTTGTGTGTCAGCAATAGCCTCTCTATGTGTGCCTCAATCTTAAATATCTTGGTATCATTTGAATGGCTTAACCTGATTACACGTGTCATTTTGCAATATGATCTATTTTCATGATTCTTTAGCACATCTCTGTCAATTTTTGAGTTATGTGTATGCATTGCTCACTCAGGGCAATGGGTTAGCACACTTTCCACCAAGATCCCTAACAAGACTTTGGATGTGCCCAGACCTCTCTAGTGTGTATATGTCATTTGTTTCGTTATGACTCTAAAACCTACATCTATTGTGTTGAGAGTCTAGTCCACACAAAGGAATCTTGTCATCTATGCTACTATAGCATTCGATGCATAACTCCCTTTGCAAAATCAAAAATAACGTGTGCTCTCCATATAAACACAACTGAATCTCATGCATTCATGTAGTTAAGTTGCATTTAAATTAATCATTATCCCCTTCACCCTACTTCATGTCAAGCTTACCAACAAGTCATGCAAGGTCATCTTTTAAGCCTTTTCTCTTTCTCCTTTCCTTCCCATGGCTATTTTTGAGAAAATGGGGCAAAATATACTCATTTTCACCCCATTTTCTCAAGGGGGCACCCTCCTCCCCTATCGTCGCTTTGACACAACTCCTAGGACTCCTATCCTTCTCTAGGGCAACCTATATTTTTTTTTCTTTGATATGATATCATCCCAACATCACATCAAAGAGGGGCAAAATGTAGATGCTTAAAATCGTCCCTAAACACTATATTAATTAATTTTAATATTTCTTGTGACATTGTAATTAATTATTAATTAATTAATTATATTGCTCACATTCCTCTACTTATTTAATTAAATTATTTTAATTAAATGAGTTCATTCTCTTAAGTATTTAAATCTAATTTAAATACTTCTAGCCTTAATGTGTTAAATTAATTTAACACATGATCCTCCATCTTTCCCCCTTTTTAAATAAATTTTGTTTATTTAATCATCACATCCCATTAATTCCTCTAAACCCATGATTAAATTAAATGTTATTTAATTTAATCTTAAGCATAACCTAGAGCCTAGCCTATAGCCATCATTTTCATCCTCTTAAGCCTACTTCTTCTCTAATCTCAATTAATCATTCCTAATTATCTCCCTAATCCCCCTCATTAGCCTAAGAGTGTGCTCACACATGTGTGAGATGGCATGCCTACACACTCTTGTCTCCCACTCTTCTTCTCAAGTTTGCTCACACATGTGTGAGAAAACTTTGAATTTTTGACCATTTTCATGGCTTGCATGTCACCTTATATGGCATCTACATGGATGCCACCTCACCAAGCCCTCTCTTGAGCCTATAAATAGAGGGCTTGTCTCAAGCATTTGACATCTCCCCTTTATTGCATTGTTACCATGCCATCTTGAGTTTTGAGTTTTCATGCTTAGAGTTTGCATTGTAGTTTGATTTTCATAGAGATTCCTAGGATCATAATAACAATTTGGTAGCTGATTTAGTTTGCATCTTGCATTGTTAATCTAGTTTCTTCATGCATTAGCATCTCCATCTTAGTTTAGCTTGCACATTTCATTAGTTTCTTGATTGCATTTCACATTTCATCATTGAATACCCTCAAGTATGGCTTTTTTCCATAGCCATTTCTTGAGGTGTTCCTCATCTCATTTGGCCTAGGTTCATTCACATTTTCATTCACACACTCAAGAGATTCATTTATTGTTGTGTTTGGGAGAGCACACCAAACATACCCCTCATCTTAACACACCAACAAGGCCTCTTATGGGTGCCTTTGTTGAGTTGTAAAGGTGGCTGGAAGATTGGGTTTGTCAGCTTCTTAGGGTTGCAAAACCCAAGGAAGTATTAGTTAATGTTTGTTCTTTTCATGTTGATGAATCTTTGATGCACTTTCAAGGTTTTTAGCTAATGTTTGTTTGTTAACCCATGCTCCTAACAGGTCACATTTTCTAGCACATAATATTTTACAAAGATTAATTTGAAGAGTGATTATCTTCATAACAGAATCAAAGAAGATAATGAGTGGAAGGTTGATCTCAAGACAAAAGATGGTTTTTTTGAATTATTGGTTATGCCTTTTGATTTGACTAACACACCTAGTGCTTTCATGAGACTAATGAATGAGGTTCTAAAGAGATTCTTGGGTTAATTTGTGACTATTCATTTGGATATTATTATGAATGTGGGTAAAATAAGATCATTTCATGGTTTGGATAATTTTTATAGCAAGTTTCTAAGGAATTTTAGTTCTATTTGTAATGCTATGAATGAGACTGTGAGAGGAGATAAAAATGATTTGAAGTAGACACACAGAGTTAATAAGATCTTTGAGACTTGAATACAAAAGGTTGTTGAGTTACGTGTATTAGATTTACTTTATTTCAATAAGGTATGTCAAGTTGTATGTGATGTAAGTGGTAGTGCAATAGGAGCTATGTTGAGTGAAGAAGGAAAAGCTATTGCTTTCTTTAGCGAGAAGTTGAATGATGCTAAAAAGAAGTTTTATGTGTATGATCAAGAATTTTATGTTATTGTTTAAGCCTTGAAGAAGTGGAGACATTATTTTTTTCCTAAGGAGTTTGTTTTATATATTGATCATAAATATTTACAATATTTGAGAGTTCAACATACATTGAATCAAAGACATATGAAGTGGGTTGAATATTTATAGAGTTTCACATTTATGATAAAGCATAAGAGTGGAGTTACTAACCAAGTTTTAGATGCCTTAGGTAGAATATGTTCTTTGTTCATCAAGATGAAGATTGAAGTTCTTGGTTTTGATGAAATGAAGGTGTTGTATGATATTGATCCTGACTTTTCTAAAGCATGGAGAGAGTGCATGGCACCAAACCTAACAAATCAACCAAGCATGAATATTATTTTTTACAAGAAGCTACATTGTTAAAAGGGATTCAACTGTGTATACCAAGAATTTTTATGAGAGTTAATTTGATTAAGGAAAAGCATTGGGGTGGTTTGGTTGGATACATTGGTGTTGATAAAACCTTCAATTTTCTTAAGGATAAGTATTATTGGACACAAATGTATATGGATGTTCAGAATTTTTTAAGGAGTTATGAAGTTTGTCAAGTTGTAAAAGGAGTAAGTCAAAATACTATATTGTACACACCTATTTATGTTCCTAAAAAACCTTAGAGTGACATTAGTATGGATTTTGTGCTTGGATAACCTAACACAACAAGAGTGTATGATTCCATTTTTTTAAAATTGTGGATAAATTTCTAAGATGAAATTTTTTACACCATGTAAGAAGACATATTACATAGTGCATGTTGTAGAGATTTCCTTCAAAGGGGTTATTAGATTGCATGGATTTCCCAGAAGTATTATATTTGACTGACACAACAGGTTTGTTTCGTATTTCTGGAGGATTTTGTGGATGAATATGGTTACTAAGTTAAATTTTAGTTCTAAATTGCATACCAAGACATATGGATAGAAAGAGGTTGTGAATAGAAGCTTGGGCAATTTGGAGATGTTTAATGGGAGATAAGATGAGTAATTGGAATATAGTATTTGTATAAGTTAAGTTGTCATATGATAATTATATGAATAGGAGTACTAGAAAAACATCTTTTCATATTGTTATTGGAATGTATCTTAGGGTAATATCAAATTTGAGGGATATTTCTAGTGAAGAGAAAAGAAGTGTTCAAGGAGAAGTGTTTTCTAATTTATGAAGTCTTTGTATGAGGAAGTAAATTTAAATTTGGAAAAAAATAATAAAAAATATGAGGAGAGTAATAACGAGTCTAAAATAAATCATATTTTTGAAGTTGGTGATGAGGTGTGGTTCATTTCAAGAAAGGTAGATTCCTTGTTGGTATATAGTAAGTTGAAGATGAAGAAGTTTGGACCTTGAAAGATCTTGAGAAATTTTGATGGTGGTAATGCATATGAATTTGAGTTACCTAATAACATGAATATATCTCCTATATTCAATGTTGCTAATTTTTATGAGTATCATGAGTTAGATGATGAAGTTGTACTCGATGATTATCCTAAGCAAAAAATTGAAGAGGTTGAATAGAATTAGAGATTTAGCAAGAGGACAAGAGGACAAGAGTTACTTTGAGTATCTAGTGAAATGGAAGAACATACCAATTGAATATGTTACACAGGTTTCTCAATATGAGTTGGATTATGATCTAAATCTAATCGATAATCAGAAAATAAATCCCAAATTGAGGTCCATTGCAGTAGCAAACCAGGCTAACAAAGTGGGAAGGACTAGGCATCATTTTTGGTCAACACCAAAGGACAACCTTAGTTGTTAAATTGATTAGTATTCATATCAGGTTCCTTCGTATCTCAGTCCCCAAGCCAAAAATAAAATTAGTTATCCTCTGGTCAAAAATTATATAGTGGACAGTAATATACACAATTTCCAGGGCCCATATAGGTCTCAACTTTTTATCCTTTCCACACTTATCTTGGATAAACAAATTCACTTTTATAATCTCACCAAATATGCAAATCCTAATAAAAACTCCTTATACACTCAGCAGACAAGTTTTTTAACTAATGCCTATGTAGATCCAAAATATCTTGATAAGAGTCAACATGGGAATTTTGAAAAAAATTGTATCATCCTTGCCCCTTGGACTTCATTCCCAAATTCTTCCCCTCATTCTACAACCCTTCCCCTCCTGCATATAAGCCCAATCCAATCGATAATGAAGAAAAGGTCATTATCATTAGTAACTAGGACAACAATAACTAATGGTAGGAGTGCCTAAAGGTTGGAACTTTTGCTTTTTAGAATGGGCCAAGATCATAAATGCACAATCTCATTAATTGGCTTGAGGAATTTTGCAATAACCAGTTATGTATCTCTCACCATTCTAATAGACTTCTATACATCCATTATAGTGATGAGTATGTTAAAAAGGACTTTTTCTATGTTTTTGATTGTTTCTTTAAAGGTTATGCTATCAAATTCTTTGAATGGTTTCCAGATTGTAAGGAAGATAAATTAAATTTCTTAATTCCAACTTGGATCTCAATTAATTCCATCCCCCAAAACTAAAACAAATAAATATCATTAAGAAAATAGGTCTTTTAACAAGAGATTTGATTGGATTGGATGCCTCTTTCAAATTATGCAATAACATCAAACTCTTGATTAAATGTAAGGTTAATAATATGGATCTCAAACCTATCAAAGTAATAACAAACAAATCTCTATATAAACTAAAATTTCATAGACATGAAGGCAAAATTTTTGAAATTATTAGACTAGATGATGAGAGGAAAATCTCCTTCAAAAAGTTACAATCCAAATTAGATCTTAGTGCTACCTTTCCCATGATGAAAGTAAGAAATCAAATAATGAATCAAAGGGAACCCACACCTGGGAAAAGTAACTTGAAGGCCACCCATAACAAAGCAGGGGAATGTCAAAATTCAAAGAATAGCAGTAACCTACCACTCCCAACTAAGGAAAATCAGAAGAGAGAACTTAAGTCAACACAAGAGGATAAAAAAAGGAAACCTCAAACCATGGATATGGATAATTCCCTAAGATTAGTTAAGAGTAAGGACACTATGGAACTGCTAGACATAAAGGAAACTAAAGGTATCAGTCCCAACTTAGAAATTCAACCTAAGTAGAATAACTAGAGTTGCAAAGTCCTTAATAGAGGATTAAATGAAACCACTCAAGATGTGGCCAACATAAGAAGATAAAGCACAGTAATCCACGGCAAAAAGATCAAAAAAAAATCAATGAAAGAAAAGAAGGGAAAGAATCCAAAAGTATTAAATGAAGAAAGGACAACATTGGAAATCAAGTCAAGAATTTAGGATACAAAGATCTTAGATAATGTACTCAACAATATAGAAGAGATTGAAAATTCCCATCTATTCTCTACTGAAGATTCAGACTATGAAAAGATAAAACTCACAAAAGATAAATGAAAGACAGCATAGCAATAGTTAGAAGAATCTATGAAGGATACCAAAATCTCTAACAGTAAGGTAATAAAGTTTCTTACCAAATTTTGGTAGACACCCCCTAAAAGGAAAGTATCTTGATAACACAAACTAAATGAGTACAAGGTAGAGGAAAATAAGATAAAAGGCACCCTATTACAAGATTTTCAAGACTTTTTAAATAAGGATTTGGAAAGGAATGAAGACCAAGAAATGGCTATATTAAATGAGGCTAAGAAGGAAAATTTAGAACTTTCATCCAATGAATTGATCCAAGTATTTTATTATGAGAATTTAGATAAGAGCAGCAATTTGTAGAAAGAGGACCTTATGCAATGAGCTTTAAACTTAGGCAGAAATAACTATACCTATGAAGATCTTAAAATAGAATCTGCTATCATTTGAAGATGGTGATAAGGTTAGTAAAACTTTCTAAAGAGCAGAATATAAAGCAATCACAACTCAAAATGATGGCTTTGATGAAGATAATTACAACAAGAAGTCTCCTTCAAAGGATTAGCCTACTACCATAGAAAAACTTATGCTAGAATTAGTGAATGAAGATAAAGTTGAATTAGAAGGCAAACAATCTGATACTACACTAAGCACACATGAAAACATAGATCAATTGGGTATCCTGATGAACCAAGAAGGGATAAAATCACCCAAATATGGTAAAGTTAAAGCTAAAAGAGGAAGGAAATCTCTTGAGGAGCTTAGAGAAGCTGATGGGAAGGTAAAAGGGTAGCAAAATATTAGTTATTTACTCAATACAAGGAAAGGCAAGATCCTTCCCAAGGCACCATAAAGATCATGACTTAGAATGTTAGGGGCCTAAATGCCCCTAGTAAGAAACATTTATTAAAATAGAATCTAAAACAATTTGAATCAAAAATTATAATTTTACAAGAAACAAAGTTAAATAAAGAAGAAGGATCTAAGCTAGAAAAGAAACTAGGTGTTGAGCTATCATTTTGCATAACGCTTAGTGGCAAGATTCCTTTCAAACTCCTCTCTTGAAAAGCTAATCCAATAATCAACTTCAAGGTTTTAGGTGATCTCGTGACCTACTAGAATCCACTCAGTTGAAAATAAATGTGAATGTTCATGAGGAGGCCTTTGCTAGTTCTGATAACTTTGGATAAGATGTAAAATCCATTCACTGCTTCAAAAGAATAAAACACACAAAAGAACTTTTTTCTTTTGTATTTTTATGTTTTATGATGAATGCAATCTAACAATGCACCTAATATGAATTCCTAGTTTAACCAAGGGGTTAGTAAAGCAAATAATGAAGATAGGGTGACAAGAAGTCTAAGAAAATAACATGAAAGTAAAATCCTAATAGACATATGCTATGAGAATAATATGTTTGTAAGTTAAGCATTCAAAGAAATTAGTAGTTAACCAATGAAAGTAGGAGCGGTGCTTCCTTAATTCCACTAATGTAATCGTCAATGGCAATTTTACCAACTATGAGATGTTTCACTTTTCATCAAATCATAAGTCCATGGAATGTGCACTCATTCGAGATAAAAATTTATGTAGGAACAACATGGGTGATCTCTTCTTGAACTAGATATGTTAGCAGAACTCATAAAACCATAGCAAACACCAAAATTGAAAGCTTGCACAACCAAAAATAATGCAATAAACTTTTGGCTCAATTACATTCCATTAACATGCATTCACAAAATATAACACACTTAGGAAGGAATCACTACATTCCAAATGCAAGCACCAAAAGCATATATTATTGCAAAATAATGACAGCCTTCATTACATATTACAATCTTGTATTTATAAGAAATCATCTCCTCAATTTGTGTTGAGAGTGAGAGATATCGTCATGCAGTCATATACTTCTAGATTAATAAAAAAAAGTAATTATGTACAAACTGACTCTCTAACTGGTGCCTAGTAGGACTCCATCTATCTTTATATCATTAATTGGATGCATGAGCCTTTACATGTCATACAAAAAAGAAATCATTAGAGAATAAGAAGAAGAGAGCCTTAATTTATTGTAGAAGTGTTTGGCAGTGTTAAAAATAGAAGCTCAACCTTCACTGGGCATTTTTCAAAGTTAAATTATTTTTTGAATGCATTTTTGATGCATGGAAAGCTCTAATTTTGGAACTAGCAGTTAACTATTAGTGCACCTCTAGAAAAGTGGTTTAATCCTAACATGTGGTATCAGAGCAAGGTTATTTTTCAGTTATCATTTATAGGAAAGTCTCACAGTTGAGTGGGAGTGATGGTAGATGAGGGTTAGCTAAGGGTTGATAGGTTTAATGGGTAGAACTTCCAATTATGGAAGATGCAAATGGAAGTCTATCTTTATCAAAAGGATTATGGAAGCCATTGGAAGGCAAAGCCAAGAATTAGGGATCTATGTCAAATGATGAATGGGATCTTTTAGATAGCAAGGCACTTGGAAGGATTTGATTATGCTTGGCACCATTAGTGGCATTTAATATTACAAAAGCAAAGACGGTAGAAGAATTGATGCAAACCCTAGCGAAACTGTATGAAAAGCCCTCTACTTCAAACAAGGTATTTCTCATGAAGTGTTTATTTAATATGAAAATGAAAGAATGTGAATTTTTTGTAGATTATTTAAATGAGTTAAATACTATTATTGTTCAGTTATCTTCTATGGGTATCAATTTTGATGAAGAAATTAGGGCTCTCTTGATTTTTGTGTTCTTTGCCTAAAAGCTGGAATGGCTTGGTAATGGCTATGAGTAATTTAGTTCCTAGATCTAGTACCCTAAAATATGATGATGTGATCAATGTTATTTTGAGTGAGGAAACTCATAGGAAAAGGTGGATCTACATTAGAAGTGCTTTGAATGCACAAAGCAAGGGCAGAACAACTAAGAGAGGAAGTAATTCTAGAAATCATGGGAAATCAAGAGAAAAGTAAAAGGGGAGGAGGTCTCAATCAGGAGGACCAAACAACTATTGGTACTATGGAAAAATAGGGCACACAAAGAAAGATTGTTGGAATCAAAAGAAAAATGAAGGAGATAAACCAGATGGAGACAAGGAGGCAAATGTGGTAAGTAACAAATCCGAAGAGGATGCTTTGCTTCTCTCTTTAGAAAGTGTTGATGATTCCTAGGTTTTAGATTCTGATGCTTCATTTCATGCTACCCCTCATAGAGGTTATTTCATCGATTATGTCCAAGGGGATTTTGGACTTATTTATTTGGGAGATAATGAACCCTGTTAGACTGTTGGAAAGGGAAAAGTTAAGATTAAGTTGCAGAATTGGAATCATTGGCTACTACATGAGGTAAGACATGTTCCAAGGTTGAGTAGGAATTTAATTTTAGTAGGACAATTCAGTGATGAGGGTTGTGTAGTTACTTTTAATGATAAAAATTGGAAGGTTTCAAAAGGTTCCCTTGTAGTAGCAAAAGGTGTGAAAGTAGGCACCTTATATCTTTGTGCAGGTCATATTTTTCCTTATACTTTAATTATTTTAGAGAAAAATGAATGTTTAAGAATAGTTGTTGCAGTTGTGTAGGGAGAAAAAATAGTTGTTGTAAATTCTAATATAGCACTGTGGCACAATAGAATTTGGCACATGAGTGAGAAAGGTATGAAATTAATTCATTCAAAGAAAGTTTTACCAAGTCTAAAATGTGTTAATATGGATTTCTGTGAAAGTTTCATGTATGGAAAACAAAAGAGAGTGATTTTTGTAAAGATTGGGAAGGAAAAAAAAAAAAGGAGAAATTAGAGCTTGTGCATACCGATGTATGGGGACCAACTTAGGTATCTTCCTTTGGTGGCTCTCATTATTATGTTACATTCATTGATGATGAAACTAGAAAAGTATGGCTTTATTTCCTTAGATAGAAACTTGATGTATTTCAAACTTTTAAGAAATGGAAATGCTTGGTTGAAAATGAGACTGGCAAGAAATTAAAATGTCTCAGATCTAATAATGGTGGTGAGTATTGTAGTCATGAATTTGAAGATTATTGATCCACTAATAGTATTTGTAGATATAAAAATATTCCAAGGACTCCATAGGAAAATGGAGTGGATGAACGCATGAATAGGACTATAATGGAGCGCACAAGGAGCATGAGGTTAAATTTTGGGTTGCCCTTACACATGTGGGTGGAGGCTATCAATATTTTTGTATATTTGATTAATAGATGTCCCTCTATTCCTTTTTGTTGTGGTATTCTAAAGGAAGCATGGACTAGTAAGAAGGTGAGTTATTCTTTTCTCAGGACCTTCCATTGTCAAGATTTTGCTGATATAGATTCTAAAAATAGAACCAAGCTAGAAGCTAAGTCAAAGAAATGTGTATTTGTTGGATATGGAATTAATGAATTTGGTTATAGGCTTTGGGATTTTGAAAAAAAAAAAATTGTAAGAAGTAGGGATGTCATATTCAATGAGAAAGTGTTGTACAAAGATCTGTTGCAGCAACATGAGAAGAAAGAAGATGATTATGTAGTGCTAGATGATTATTCAAAAGCTGATGTTCTAGCCATTCCTCATGATGTGCAGCAACAACAAATACCAAAAACACTGGTGAATGTTAAATGGTCAACAAGGCAAATTAGATCTCCAGAAAGATTCTCTCCCTCTTTGTATTCAATTTTACTTATCGATGCTGGTGAACTTGAATGTTATGATGAAGTTGTGCAGGTGGATACTAAGATTCAGTGGGAGTCTACAATGAAAGACAGAATGGACTCTTTGCTGAAGAATAAGACATGGGTTAAAAGAAGATGATGGAGGTAAGAAAATATTTAAAGCCAGGTTAGTTGTAAAAGGATTTGCATAGAAAAAGAGCATTGATTTTGATGAGATATTTTCTCCTATTGTTAAGATGACTTCTATCCATACTATTTGAAATAGTATGGCTACTGAAGATTTGCATTTAGAGTAGCTTGATGTTAAAACAACATTCCTTCATAGTGATTTGGATGAAGAGATATATATGGCTCAGCCATGGGGATTTGAGGTCAAAGGTAAGGAGAACTTTGTGTGCAAATTAAAGAAAGTTTTATATGGCTTGAAGCAAGCACCTCGATAATGGCATCTAAAATTTGATAGTTTAATGTATGAGCATGGATAAAATAGGTGTCATTCAGATCATTATTTTAATTTTTAAGAGGTTGGATGATGACAGCTGCATTATTTTATGTTTATATGTTAATGATATGCTTGTAGCTGGGTCTAACATGGATCATATTAAGGGGTTGATACACCAATTAGCACATGCATTTTCTATGAAGGATTTAGGGGAAGTAAAACAAATCCTTGGTATGAAGATTTATAGAGATAGAAAGAATAGAAAATTGATGCTATCTCAGGTTGATTATGTTGAGAAGGTGTTGCACTATTTCTCTATGGAGAATGCTAAAGCTATTAGCACATCTTTACTTGATCATTTGAAGTTGACAAAGGAGATGTGTCCCAAGACACAAGAAGAGGATAATAAGATGTCCAAGGTACCCTATGCTTTAGCTATAGGAATCTTGATGTATGCCATGGTATTTACTAGGCTAGATATTGCACATGTAGTGGGAGTTATTAGCAGGTATATGAGTCATCCAAGAATTGAGCATTAGAATATAGTCAAATGGATTCTCAGATATCTGAGAGAAACATCCAATAAGTGTTTACACTTTGGGGGCTCTAATACTGATTTATAGGGCTATGTTGACTCAAATTTGGCACGGGATATTGATACTAGGTGAAGTACTATAGGTTATGTCTTTACTATTGGTGGGGCAGCCATCAGCTGGGTTTCTAGATTATAAAAGATTAATGCTTTATCCACTATAGAGGCATAATATGTTGCTACTATAGAGGCAACCAAGGAGATGATATGGCTTCAATTCTTCTTAGAAGAATTGGAACATCCTTAGAAGGATAATTATTTTTTCACAGATAGTCAAAGTACCATTCATCTTGTAAATAATTCAGCTCTACATTCAAAGACCAAACATATACAATTGTGGTACCATTTCATTTGGTCAGTTTTGGAGGATGGATAGTTAAAGCTGGAGAAGATACATACAAATGAAAATCTAGTAGATATGTTGACAAAGGTAGTAACAAGGGAGAAGTTGAACTCTTCTTCAGCTTTGGTTGGTCTTCTAGACTAAACATGAAAAAAAGAACAGTAGAATCTAGGGTGGTTTGATCTAGTGGGAGCCTCATGGAGTAGCGGTATAGTACAAGATCAATCTCCAAGTGGAAGATTATTGTTTAGTGTAGAGCCTAATCAGTCCCCAAGTGGGAGATTGTTAGATTGTGCTGACTGATTAGGAAAGTACTTGTATAAAAGAGCTTAGGGTTAGGGATTATTTCATAGTTGTGATGTGAAATTGGTTCTTGTGGCAGTATTGAGCTATAAGGGGTTATAGATTGTAATCAAGTTGTAATTACTAGATCATAATAATATCAGACTTGCTATTTGGTGGATGTAGCCTAGGGATTGGGTGAACCACATTAAATCTTGGTGTCTTGTGTTCTTTTTTGTGTGATCTATTATTTTTTGATATTGATTATATTTTCATGTAATTGTTATTTTTTTTTGTGGTTTAATCCTAACATAGTTATCCACCTCTATATGCGTTTCAAAAAAATCCTTGAGTTTTCTATCGAGCTCTAATAAAGCTTCCTCTATCCTAAATGCCTGCCAAATATCTTCATCATTGGAAACTTCATCAAAAGTCTTCTAGAATCTCTCAACTAATATCTCTATAGGTATTAATTTCTCTCATGCATCATCTTCCAAAATGTCTAGACATGCATCACTATAATGTCTCTCAGCTTCAAAAATTTTCTCTTGGGCTTCATCCTTGAGCATGTGGATCTCCACATGTAATGAATCCATTATTTTACTACTATCTATTATCTTCTCTATCTAATCATCTATCTTATCTAGCTCCTCAATTATATATTGTTGTGGTTACACAATGCACACCCCATTTCCCAGCAGAAATGGGAACCCCTTACTTTATTTTTTGGCCCTCTTGGACTCCTAATTTGGGATACAAGTCAATTATAGGTTTAATCTACTACCTTATTTTACATCTGAGTCCAAACAAGAAAACCAAGTTAGCAAAAATCAAAAAAAAATTGACAAAAGGAGGTCTTTTTTACATGTAGAAAGGTGAACTAGTGTACCTCTAAAGGTGTGTTGATCTGCCATAATATGTCTCCTCTTATGTGACTATGCAAGTACATAATTGGTGTACCTATGCAGTTGTGCCATGACCCCTAGTCTATATAAGGTGAGGGGGCTCATTTCATCATCATGTTGGTACCTTCTCTCCTTCTTGCCAAATAATAGCATTCAACTCTAACACTCTTTTGACTAGTTCTCTGCAAGCATAGCATCACACCTAATTTGGTGCACCTTTCACACCATTCCCTACAAAACACTAAAGACTTCAAAATATAAAATACACCCAAAATTGGGCCTGCGTCAGTACACCTACCCAAGTGTTGTGATGTGCACCTAGTTTTATTTTTGATAAACAAAAAAAAAAAGCTAAAAATTTTGAAAGAACATAAAACTTTAAAACAAAAGCTTTACACTCAATTAGGGTGTGCAGTAGTGCACCTAATTAGGTGTGATACTGTACACCCTCAAAACATAAAGCAAAAGCCTAAGTAGATTATAAGGTTTGCATTACCAAACCTCATGAAGTGCACTGATGTGCACCTTACCCTTATAAAATTTTCAAATAGGGGGTGCACCAAGCACACCAAATAGGTGTGCTAAGTGCACCATTTTTTTCAATTTAAGGGTAAAATAAGGGTTTTTCATGTTTTTTTGAGTGTCAAGATTTTTTTCTTTTGTGTGGGATAGTTTCTAGGGTTTATTTATTTACTTTTCTTCAATTTCCAACTAATTGACATCCTTTTGTGTAGATATAATGACATCTTCATTAGCTTCCATGGGCGAGAAAATGGCACCAAAACCAGTGATTTTCAAGTTCCAAGGAGTTCTAACAAAATCAAGGTTCTAGGATGACTATTCATAAATCAAAGACACAAATTTGGGGCATACTAACTCGGGGGAATTCTTGAGGATTTGTTACAAACCCACTGAGAGGTTTGTTATGGTCTCTATGTTGATTTGATCAAGGCTGGCAAATGTAGCTTTGTACCTAATATCGATACAATCATCAGAGCTTATAATGACACTTGCATAACACTTTGTCTCTAAGGAGCAAGTTGTGAAGAGCATTGCTGGGGAAATTATCCTTGATCTCCAATTTGATAATATTGAGAGGGTATACCATCTTCCACATGCAGATCAATTCATCAAGCTTACCTATGAACAAGCAGAAAGGTGGTACCGAGAGCATTTTGAGGAAGCCTCTAAGATTATTCAATCATGTCACCTTATAGAGAAGACTCCTATGGGAAAGAAGGCTAGTAAAGTTGACATGACCAGAGGATATATGAAAGAAGACATTGGATACTCAATTATACTTTTGACCAGGGTTATAGGTTTGCCAGCAACAAGACATTTGAACATCTTTATGATACATTTTATTGAGACCATCAAGACTACAAAGATGCCACTTGATTGGTCCTCTACTTTGAGTGAAAATTTATGTGAACAGATGGAGGTGGTAAAGAATAAAAGGAAGTTTTATATGACCTTATATCTAGTATACTTGTTAGCTACAAGGGCAATAGATTATCCAAGGTTGTACAGAAGAGGTAGCATGTAAGATGCAAATGCATATCCATACATTGTCTACCCTCAATTGGTGAAGAAGAAGCTCTCGAAGAAAAGAAAAGAATATAAAATTATGAATGATGCATTCATATTCACCATAATCAAATTCATAGAAGGAGATTATGTTAAAAGATTATCAAATGATGTAGTAGCACAGATAATGATACTCGATACATATTAAATTCAATTCAAAACATTTATATATCTAAGGGTAGCTAGTATCACTATCAACCTAAAGAAGCTTCCAAGGTACCCTTGTGATAGACTTGTCCTCTTAAGATTTATCAAAAAATTGCATTTGCATATGATAGAGTTAGAAAAAAACATAAGTATTGTTGGATGTGGCCTTTGACCATTGGACCTTTTTGGGCGCTTCAGAAACAAGATATTTCATCTTTTGAGTATGAATGGGATCAATATCCCCTAGAAGAGTACAATCCTCAAAGGCCATGTTTTGGTAATATTGGAAGGGTACAGTATCTAGTGGGAAAGACATTCTAGCATGAAGAAGCCATTGAGGATCATTGGATGAATGCTACAAATGACCATGATATCCAGATAAGGGATTATTGTAGGATGACTTTGTACTAGGCAGAGAAGGCCCTGAAGATAAAGATTCCATTAAAGATATTGCAACAAGATTCAAGGGAGTTTCCTGACCCTATGTTCAACATAGATAAAATTGGGGAAAGACCCATAGTGAATGTTGAGGTTGACAGAGAAAAGAACTCTGACATTAACCATAGGGAAAAACACATCATTAAAATGACAAGAGATTGGATCAAGAAACCATTTAAACTTGATCCAATACCTAAGATAGTAATTTTCCATGCACAGGCCCACCCAGCCAAAGGTAGAGGGATGAAAGTCACCATCCCTACCTTTGCAACTCAATCACCAATAAGGCCCAAAATGGTATACCAACTTGATAGACTAGTTGGATACTATCATCCTCAAGAGAGAGAATCAAATGGAATAAGAAAGAGGAGTTCTCCTCAAAGAGTTGAGCCAAAGGAAGGTGAAATCCCAACACCTCCACAACAAGAGGAAGTAAATGTACAAGGGTCTGAGGATACTGGAGCATCATAAGTTTAGGATGACCCCCACTTTCCACCAGCTACTAAACCTAGCCAAATAGAGATAGAAGTTGAGATTCAAGAGGTCTCTCCACCTCGACAAGCAAAACAAGCATCCCCTTTTGTGCCCAAGAAAGGAAGAAAGATCAAGACTCTAGTAAATAAAAGGAAGAGGGTGATCAGGAGGGTAGTTCCTTTCCCATTTTTCTAGAACCTATTCCTAAAGAAGAGGAAGAAGAAGATCATGAGGACAATGTACCTTTGAATAGGAGAACTTGGCTAGCAAGAGCCATAGAACAAGAAAGAAGAAGAAGTTCTACTACTACACTACCACCAATCCCAAAAGAACCTTTTTAGAAAACTACATCAAAGGATGAAATGTAGCAATGAATTGATGAATAGGATGTGGAAGGTAGTGATATCTTTAAGATTTCAAATTTTGATTTCATGCCTATCACTACTGAATTGGTGGGAGATAAGATTAGGGATACAATAATGAATGAACCCCAATAGGAATACTGGACTCAAATGCCACTAGATTTGAAGGGTCTTGAGATAACTCCTTCATCCCCATTACAATTCATAGTTGTGGATAAATACTCTACTATTCCTCTACCACCAAGTATGGAGGAAGAATAAGTTCAAAAGGAATAGGAGGAAGAGCAACAGAAAATAGCAACCAATGAAGTTTTTGGAGAAGGACAAATGGTTGAATATCCTCAACAAGCTTCCCAAGACACAAAGGTAAGAATAGTGTGCTCAACTGAAATAGAGACTACAAAGGAAGATCCTTCACAAAGGGAGAGAATGCTAGAAAGGAGTGATAAGGGAAAAGCAGTAGTAGAGTAGACTCCTTCATCCTTGAGAGGTAAACCTTTAGTGGAATGGGTTCCAAGATGGTTGCAAAAGGAAATGATAAGAAATAAAAAGTAACATTTCAATGTCGATGAAGAGGACATGATTGAGTTGATTGAGGTTTTAAGGAAACTCAAATCCCCAAAAAAAGAGGCCAGAGCATTAACTTACATCAGCAGTGATTGGAATCAAGATTCATTTGCACAAGTGGCTATTCCTCCTCCTGATGCAGATGTAGAAGATTTTACTCCACAAAATTATCATATCAAAGAGCTCGTGCTTGGGAAGCCTACATTGGATACAACCAAGTTGATGATCACAATGGAGATGAAGGATGTATTTAGAAGTTTGGAATAGGAGGGGGCAGAATTAATAACACTTCAAAGGAAAAAAAAATCCTAAGGGGATATTTAGTCAAATTTGTTGGTCCCTTGGATCCTAAACACCCCGAGGAGACTCTAATTTCTACACTCGAAAGAAGAGATAATGGGGGTATACAATTAGATCCATTTTTCAATGCCTGACAGTAGTGGTGGGAAAGTTTTGAGGAGAAAGGAATTTTGATCATCCAAGGAAATCTAAAGCTACTTCATGCTATGTAGGAAAATGTGGATAAAATGGTAGTAATTTTGAAGCAAGATTTCAGTATTAAGGATGAGGTACATGCATGGGGAAAAGATTTATAGTTGTTATAGGTAATCAAAGGCTAGAGATATAGAACACTTATGGATATATATATATATATATATATATATATATATATATATATATATATATATATATATATATATATATATATATTTGATTGATAATTGGATAGAGAAGATATCATATGGTAAAAGGTAATGGAATCATTACATGTGGAGATCCACCGACTCAAGAACCAAGCCCAAGAGAAAATTTTGGAGGCAGAGAAACAGTATGGTGATGCATGTCTAGACATATTCCAAGACAATGCATGGGAGAAATTGATACTAATTGAGGTAGTAGTCTAGAAGTTTAGAAATATTTTTGATGATATTTCTAATGATGATGATATCTGGTAGGCATTTAGAACATAAGAAGCCTTGGTAGAGTTGGATACTAAACTCAAGGATTTCGCTAAGACCCATATAGAGGTAGATAATTACTGGCAAAAGGTTAAAGATAAGTATAATGCATTTGATTTATTGTAAGTAGAAAATATCACTAATATTATTGAGAAGTTCAAAGGCAAGCATCTAGACATGGCTCTAGTATGAAGAGGGACAAACCTAGAAGTTGAAATTTCAATTTTGACACTTGGTGAAATTTTTAAATTTTGGACCTTTGAGGTGCACTAGTGCACAGGTGTTCTGTTGCACTAGGTGCACTAGTACACTTTTTGTCACAAAGTTTTGGAAGAATTTTGAAAAAGTCAAAGGTGCACAGGTGCGCTAATGCAAGGTGTACTTTTCTAGAGGTGTGACAACAATTAACTACTATTTCCAAAATTAGAGCTTCTCATGTATTGGAAATGCATTTTGTCAGTAGTTTAACTCTAACAGATGCCTAGTGAAGATTGAACTTCTATTTTTGACACTTTCACATTGATTGAAGGCTCTCTTCTTCTCATTTTCCCATAAATTTTTTTTTTTTATGACATGTAAAGGCTCTTGCATCCAATTAATGAATATAAAAATGGATGGACTCTCACTAAGCACTAGTTAGATTGTTAATTTGTATATAATTAGTTTGTTTTATTAAATTAAAAGTATATTATTACATGAAGATATCTCTCACTCTCAACACAAATTGAGGACATGATTTTGTATAAATATTAGATTGTAATATGTAATCAAAGCTACTGTTATTTTGCAAGAATATTATGCTTTTGGTGCTCACATTTGGAGTGCATTAATTCTTGCCTAAATGTGTCATATTTTTGTGAATGTATGTTCATGGAATTGTGATTGAGTCAAAATTTTATTGAATTATTCTTGATTATCCGATCTTTTAATTCTGGTGTTTGCTAAGGTTTTATGAATTCCATTGACATATCTAGCTCAAGAAGAAATCACCAAATTGTGCCTGCATAACTCTTTGTCTCACATGAGCACACTTTCTATGGCCTTGCAATTTGATGAAGAGTGAAACATTATACAGTTATTAAGTTTCCCATCGATGATTGCATTAGTGGAATTAAGGAAGCAATACTCCTATTTTCATTGGTTACCCACTGATTTCTTTGAAAGTTTAACTTGCAAACATGTTGTTTTTTATATGTCCATTAGGATTTTACTTTCATGTTATTTTCTTTACTAACCCCTTGTTAAAATAGGAATTCATACTAGTTGCATTGTTAGATTGCATTCATTGAATAATAGAAAATACAAAAACATAGTTTTTTTTGCTAGTTTATTTTGAAGCAATGAATAGCTACATCTCATTTGAAATCATTTGAACTAGCAAAGGCCTCCTCATGAAAAAAAAAAATTATCTTCAACTAAGTGGATTCTATTAGGTTTCAAGATCACGTAGAACCTTGGAGTTGATTCACAAGATTGACGTTTCAAGTGAGGAGTTTGAAAGGACTCCTATCGTTAAGCATCGTGCAAAATGACAACTCAATAAAAGTGGCACTAGAAGGAGGGCCACCATTTTGATTTTTGGAATAGAAGGAAAGTTTGCCAAAGTTTCAAAATTCTACACTTTTTACAAGTTTTATTTTATTTTTTAGTTTTTGAAAAATTTAGGTGCATTGCTACATTAAAATTCTGAGTTGTGCCTTACTTGTGAGAAAGTGTGCTTTAGTAGAGGTGTACTTTTTCTAGAATTGATGCAAACTGGAGGATCTTGACCCAAAATCTCCATTTTAGAGAGCTTTGAGGTCTTCCCCAAGTAAAAAAAGTTTTTCAAGCTTAGCCAATTCCACAAGCCTCGTAGTGACAAAGGAATACCTCAAATTCAACCACTTCCCTTCAACATTTCATCATCTTCTTCAACTCCACCTCCACAACAACCACCCTTGGGTCCACCAAATCCTCCAATGGCCTTTTTTGTAAATGTTATAGACTCACCAATTAACTTGAGATATGCACTCTATGACCTCCCTAAGAATCTCGAGAAGTTTTTCCCAAAGTTCATTTATGGAGAAACACGATCCAGCAAAGAACACATCAAAGTATTCAAAGAAATTTGTAACAAAAAATAGATTTCCAATGAGGATGTGGCCCTTAATTTATTCCCTTACTCTTTGGGGGAAGTTGCCTTTAATTGGTACATTAATTTTCCACCTAGATGTATTGGAGATTGGGATACCTTTGAAAAATTGTTCTTAGAACAATTCAAAATTTTTATCAACCCAGCAATGGTACATCAACAATTTATATCAATCAAAAGGGACCCAACTGAGATGGTTTTTCACTTCAATCATCACTTTCATATAGCATATCACAAATTAGAAACACCATATACTATACCAATTGAATCAACTATTCAGATTTACCTAAATGCTATGGACCCTCTTATTGTTATCTTTCTGAGAAGACTTGCTACAACAAATATCGATACATTGGAAAAAGTCTTCGTAGAAGAAATAACTTTTACTAAGCAAACCAATCCTAATGGAGAAGGGTTGATGCTTCCAGCCCAAGCTGTCATGGAAATGCCAACATACCCTGTTGGAGTATCTATGATGCCAAGCCAATTTGTGCCTATGGATCCAATTCCATTACAATATGCACTTGCTCTACAAAACCTCGCTCTACCATATCCAGGGTATGAACCTCTGAAAGTTGCTTTCTTTGAACAGAAGGTAGCAATTCTTACAAAAGTAGATAATAGCATTATTTTTGAATTTGGTCAAATGAAAAAGATTATGTCACAAATGAATAATGAGTTGACTCATCTAAGGTTGTCATAGAGATAGAATAATAGTTTTCAAAGGAACAACATTGGCCCCTACAACAAAAATTATGGCCAAAACTATAGCAGGAACTTTAGTAGGAACAACAATAGTGGAAACAATAATGGAGGGAACAACTTCAATCCTTCTGACCATAATAATAGCTTCCAAAGGCAAAATTGACAATGGAACACTCATCTAAATAATGGAAGCATCCCTGTAGAGAATAACAAAAATAATGTTTAGTATAAAGATATCAATCAATATGATGATGGCCAAAATGCATCTAACAATGATGTTTCATATTATGATGGAAATTAAGGAATGACTCAAAATTTACAAGTAAACAGCAATGTTCCCCCTATATAATTTAATACCATGCTATTAAAGAATCCTATGATTTTGCACAAAGTACATAAGTAGAGCTACCAGTCAACAAAGAATTCTTGTTCTCATTTAGTCAAGAACCTGACCTTCAACATGAAGAGATGTTTGCTTTTAAAAATAACAATCAGAATACATACAACTTGAGAAGTAGAAGGGAATCTTTGACAGATGGAATTCCCCCAACACTGCAACCAACTCCTCCTGATCTGAGAGTAAGTGTTATAGAAGACCTGAAATGAAAAAAGGCCAACATGTCCATGTTTGACATGTTGCAAAATTGTCCAAAAAAATGAGAAGCACTCATGAAGACCCTAGATCATACAAAGACCTCCCACAATACAAATACCACCCCTCAAAAGATGGTATCCCAATAAGTTAATGTTGCAGAGGCATTACCCACTATGTTTAAAGACAAGGTTGAGGTGCCCCCATTTTTTCTTAGCATTAGAGTATATGGGAAGAATCTTCACAATCGGCTAATTGATTTAGGAGCTTTAATTAATGTCATGCTATTTTCCATAGCACAAAAGTTATGAGTCAACCCTCAACCTACCAACCGAATAGTGATACAATTGGACAAAATAGAAGTGAAAGTCATTGGCATATTAAAAGATGTTTGGATATAGTGTTGGAATGTTCAAAATGGGAAGAGTACTTCTAAGGGGGGGTGAATCAAAAGTACCGCACTTTTATCTTTTTCAAATCCTTTAAATCAAATAACTAAAAAGTAAATTGCATGCATGTAAACATATAAATGAACATAAACTAAACACATGCAATAACACATAAGACCATATTTGGTAACCCAGAAACCCTCCAAGAATAAGAAGGTAAAATAGGGGTGGGGATGATACCCACAAAAATTACTGCAACAATAAATGTTTGACCACTTATGATGGTCTGCCCTATGAAAGGCATGCCATGTTAAAGGCTTTACACTGTGTCAATAGTGACCTAGTTAGAGGATTTATAAACACTTTACATGAAGTTTCAACCTATTAAGGGGTTTACAATAGGCTATTAAACCCACCTAATACAATAGGATTTTTAATCACCTTCTCCAAAGGTCCCCCTACCTAGCTATTAAGCTAACCTATCAATATAAGATTTCCAACTTCTAATAAAATGGCAAAAAAGTATTAGAACAATGAACCTGATAGTATGCAATCTTTAATTTTTTGATTCAGGCACTTGATTTGCTCTCTTTGATGTGACCCTTACTTGATCTGATCTCTATTCTTATCCCTTGTGGTATTCTAATCAACTAGATGTATAATTGTTGCTCTGTTCCTCTAAGTCTTCTACACTTTCACTCTGAATTTTGCTATAATCTCCCCATACACTATTCTCATCTTCATACCTAATGGAGTTTTTGACCTCCTTTTAAAGATTGTGAAGACTTAGGGCTAGGTATGGATCTATGATCCATATTGAATCTCAAGTTCCTGCTCATTCCTTGCATTTTATTCATTGGTTTCATGCCTTATCCATTTTTCTAATTGGCTACATGTTGATTGCATAGGAAATGTAAAATATTTGATCTTATCCTTTTTCTCCTTTGAAATCCTTCTATGTCAACTCCAAAAATGGTTTACATCTAAGTTTATGAAGGCACCAACTCATATGTTGATTCTGTGTTACTCGACACATACTAGACTACTGGTGCTCGACACATACACTATCCTAGATTGCTTGGCACCTATTACACTCTATCTTGCTTGGCACATATATGATTCACTCAACATATGAAGCATTTTGACTTGCTTGGCATCAACTATGACTCAAAACCTATATGTCACTCGGCACTTATATACTGCTCGACACTTGAAGTCACTCAACACCTATTGAAAACTTGACTCAACACACACTATGGCTTAGCATACATAGTGTACTCAGCTTCAATATAAAAAGTGGTTAAGTGTGTTGACACTCAAATGTCAAAACTATCTAAGACCAACATATAGTTAACAGTCAACCCATAGATTCAAAATGTCATTGATATACATGTGGTTGATATCCCAGAAATATATGGATTACTCTTAAGTAGAGAATGGAAAAAGTGCCTAAGGGGATGGTTTTCCATGGATTTCACCTAGCTTTGGTTACCATGGAAAGGTTTGAACAATCAAATTAAAATAGATGCAAAGCCAAAGTTAAAAAAGATGATTAAAGAATACAATGCTCCCAATGAGGTCGCCTTCTCACAAATAGATTTAGCCTCCTACAAGGTAATGGTTTTTGATACAACTTCTACCAAAATATCAGATGATCAAGATATGGACTCCATAATTTCAACCCCAAAAGATGAGGTCGTAACACAATTCATAGACCACATGATGGCTAATTTACAATATTTATGGGGGGAAGAATATCCTCCTCCTTCGAGGATTTTTTTGATTGAATAAAGTTAACCATTCAAAGTTAGAATGTTCATCATGTCAAGAAGCAGTTGCCAAGGTATTAACACAAATGATGGGAGTAGAGCAAGTCAATGATCAAAAAAATGAATGCGTAGAAAACCAAAGTTCTACAAATATGTCTAATGTTGTTGAAGATATTGAAGAGGTAATTGAAGATCTAAATGTATCATATAGTGATACTTCTTCAGATAGTGGAGGTTTGTCTTCTCCTCCACCCAGAATGATCAAAGTACAAAGAAGAAGATGGTACATAAAAGGCCAGGGATGGAATTTTGTAGACATCCATCCTAATCCCAAAGTGGATGATATCAAAGAATTGATAGGTGAAATTCAAGAAAAATAGGAAAAACATATGCTTCTAGTTGAAATCAGTAAGCCCACCCTAGGAAAGACTACAATGGGTACCCAAGAGACAATCCTTCCAAGATCAGGTAAAGGAAAAATTGAGGAAAAATAAACATAAGGTTAGAAAACCTAAGAAAAGCCCAATTTGGACACTTCCCTTCAATTGTTCCAAATGCAAATCAGGAGTAGGTGTAGGTATTGAGTTGATTAGTCCAAAAGATAAGTCTTTCTATGCAACATATCAATTGTAGTTTAGATGCACTAACAATGTTATAGAATATGAAGCATTGATTCGAGGGCTTCTTTTTGCACTCGAGAAATGAGTTATAGCTCTCATAGTTGAAGGAGATTCATAATTGATTATTTGACAAGTGAAATCATTATATTCCTGTAATGATAAGAGGTTGCTTGCTTATAGGAAAAGGGTATGGGATCTACTAGATGATTTTGAAGCTTTGAACATAAAGTCTATTCCAAGAAGGAAAAACATGGTAGCAAATGCCCTTACTATTTCAGCAAGTGCATTGCAACCAGTTGAAAGAACCAAATTAAAATGATTTTCAATCGAATTGGTTGTTGCTCCATCTATTCCCAAAAATATCGTGAACTTCCAAGTTTTTTAGGATGATCGAAATATTTTTGAATTTATTATGTGTAGCAACCACTTTAAGGGATAAGAAATTGATGACACTCTAGACGACACACTTGAGGATAGTGCGACTCAATATGGAGATGGAATCTTGAATTTGAAAACTAATACTATTCCTAAGGGGATGATTGACTTGGAGTGCATTTTTTATCGTGATGAATCAACATTTAATAAAAGGACCACTAAAGAGAAAGGCACTGAGGAATGTGATTCATACAATTTAGGAATGGAAGATGATCCTAAGATGGTAAGAACTAGGAAAGCGTGCAATCCAGAAGAAAGGGAAGACATGCTCAAATTCCTTATAGAGTATACGGATGTCATTGCTTGGAGCTATGAAGAACTGAAGACATATAATCCTTAGATTATTACACATGATATCCCACTCAAACATAACACCAAACCTTTCTAGAAAAGGCAAAGACCCATCAATACTATCCTTGAACCTCTAATAATGAAGGAAGTCTAGAAGTTACTAGATGCTAAGATTATCTTCCCTATGCACCACTCTACATGGGTGGCTAATTTAGTTCCTATACAAAAGAAGACTAGGAAGATTCAACTTTGTGAAGATTTTTGTAATTTGAACCTAGCATCTCAAAAGGACAACTACCTATTGCCCTTGTTGGATGAGGTCTTACAAATTGTGAATGGTTTGAAAATGATATCTTTCTTGGATGGATATTTAAGATATAATTAGGTAATGGTAGAAGAAGAAGATAGGATAAAGACAAACTTTGAAACCAAATGGGGAACCTTCACCTACAGGAGAATGCCATTTGGATTGATTCACGCAAGGGCTACATTTTAGTGAGCCATAGATGAAGCTTTGAAGGGATTGATTAATAAATGTATAGTTATCTATATGGATGACTTGACTATATTTTTGAAAGATCAAAGTACTCATATTGCCGATATAAGACATGTATTCAATAGATGTAGTAAATACAACATATCTCTTAATCCCAAGAAATGTTCATTTGGGGTCACTAAGGGAAAGCTCCTAGGTCATTTCATCTTTGAAGTTGGCAGCTCCATTGATCATGATAGAGTTGAAGCCATTTTGAAGTTATCACTACCCAATAGTCGAAAGAAACTCAAGTCTTTCTTTGGAAAGATAAATTTTGTGCAAAAATTCATAAGCGGATTTTCAAAGATAGTGCATCCCCTTAATGATTTACTCAAAAAAGGGGCTAAAATGTAATGGGTTCTTGAGGTAAAGAAATCATTTGAAGATATCAAAGTAGCCATTTCCATGGCTCTAGTATTGGTAAGTCCTGATTATGAGCTTCCTTTTAAGATATATTCCTTCGCAGAACATTCATGCATTGGGATCCTAACCCAAAAGAATGAGAAGAAAGATGAAAGACCTATTGCTTTTATGAGCTACCCTCTAAAAAATGTTGAGTTGAACTATTCCAACCTCAATAAACAATCTTTTTCCTTGAGTAAAGCAGTAAAGAATTTCCACCATTACATACTAAGGAGCAAGGTGTGTGCTATTGTACTTGATCCAGTAGTAAAGACATTATTGATGCAAAATGAACTTGGTGAAAGAAAAGGTAAATGGATGGCAATATTACAAGAATTTGATCTAGAGATCCAACGCATTAGGTTAGTCAGGGGTCAAGGATTATCAAGAATGATAGATGATAACTAAATTGGTAATGAAAAGAAATTTAAGTTTGATAGTGAAACAAATGACAATGACCAAAAGGGAATGATAGTATCTCAAGTTGATATTGGTTAAGGTGTAGTGATAGATGTCTAGTACCAAGATATTTTTTACAATCTTCTATAGAACTAGTACCCTAGTTGGATGAATAGTTCACAGCATAGGGGACTTAAAATGAAGTGTGAGTCCTATATGTTGCAAGACAAAAAGTTGTACAAGAGAAATTATGAAGGGATCTATCTGAGGTGCTTAGGATGTGAGGAAGCAAAGGAAGTCCTAGAACAATTTGACAATAAGTATGGTATAGGACCCGGTTTAGTAGAAACAACCACTCATATGATTTTAAGATCAAGTTATTTTTGGCCTACAATATTCAAATACACTTTCAAACATGTACATTCTTGTCATATTTGTAAGACTAGTGCTAATAGGGAAAGACATCCAACAATGCCATTAAAACTAGTCTACAAGATATGCCCCTTTGCAAAGTGTAGGTTAGATTTCATTGGTCTAGTAAATCCACCATCATCAACTAGACACACTTTTATTCTCATAACCATAGATTATTATACGAGATGGATAGAAGTAGAAACTTTTAGAAATTCTACTGCTAAGGTGGTAACAAATTTCTTGGAGGAACACATTGTTACTAGATTTTGAATGCCATTCACCCTTGTGTGCAATAATGGATCAGCTTTTTTAGGAGCATTCTTGACTCAATGGGCATTTGAAAATTAGGTTATTATCAAGTTCTCTTTGAATTATTACCTACAAGGAAATGGGGTAGCTGAATCTACAAACGAGAACTTGATCACAGTAATAAGATTATTATTGAAGGAGAATCCTAAAGATTGGCATACACAACTCAAATATGCTCTATGGACAAATCGAGTGAGGCTCAAGAATGCTTTGGGGACATCTTCATATCTACTAGTCTACAGACAAGAGCTAGTATTTCCACTTAACCTTAGAATTCCTATTTTGAAATTCATGAGTGGGTATGCTAAAGATGCTAATAGAGTACAAATTATATTGATGAATCTTTTAGAGATGGATGAGAAATGGACAACTTCATTGGAGCACATGACTAAACATCAAGTAGTCATCAAGAGATGGTATGACAAGAGAGCCATGACAAAATGTTTTAGGATTTTTGACCTTGTTCTACTTTGGGATAAGGTGAGAGAAAAGCTGGGAAGCCACACCAAGTTTCAATGCTTGTGGATTGGTCCTTATTAGATTGTAGAAAGTCTCAAAGAAAACACTTTTAGGCTCAGTTCCTTACAGGGGGAATTAGTTTTGTTGCCAATGAATGGACAATTTCTAAAATATTATTTTGAAGCCTAGGAGACCCAAAAACAATAAAAATAATAATTAGATAGATTTCATTTTGCAAGTTTGTTTACTTTCTACAAGTGTGTTTTCTTTCCAATTGTGTGTTTTCTTTTAGTCGTGTGTTTGTTTTCAAAGTTATGTTAGTCCAGGGGGTAATGTGCACTTGAGATTTTATCTTGACATATCTTACTAACTACTCTTTTGGTTCTGATTTTAGGAAGAGGTATTTCTTTGTCAAAACATACGGATGATTCTGTGTCTTATACCAACTGAGGAACAAATGTTACTTGTAGTAATCAAGGACTTTTGGTCTAGAATTTAGGATACTAGACTAACAAGTTCTCAACACTTTGCAAATTTAAAGATCGATTGTTTCAGGTGTTTTCAAATTAAGGTTGAAGATAACAAGGGATGATCCAAACCCTAACTGGTTCAAAAGGAAGGGTCTTCTTGAAAGGATTGCTAAGATCATTGTTTGAAGTGAGAGTTTCTAAAAGTTCTAAAAGAGGAATGCAAGGGATGTTGATAGAAGATCGAATCCAAGAAATCACATCAATTTCTTGGCTACACAATCTAAGTGTAGTTAGGGTACAGAAGAAAATAAAAAGAAAAAATAAAAATAAAAGAGAAAAAATGGTGTTAAGTCTAAAGGATTCCAAATGATCTAAAAAGGGCAAATAGATACACATTCAAAATAAGCTATCTAGTATAAAAACATTGCTCCATCCAAGAATCAAATGGTGACATTATGGACTACATTGAGCAATTATTTGAAGGATTGCCATGAAATTCAAATAAAGTGACACCCTACCAAAAGCCCTCAAACTGATTCTCTCATCTAGTTAGGCAATGGATTAATAAATAATCTTTGTGGAGATTCCTAATGAAAGAGCTAGGAGGGGTGGAAGATTGTTTCTAAGTTGTCAAAAGATTTTGATTGACTACATCTTGAGATGTCAAAGGAAATGAGTACACAAAGCACACACTGAGCTTGAACATTTTGGATCCTGTAGTTTTGATGGTAAAGTCATTCAAACTATGCTTGGAATATTCTAAATTTAGTTGTGTTTGACACATGTCAGATGAATGTTTGCTGATAAAGAAATGCCTTTGTCATTTCTTCCTTTTGTCAGGGCTATGTGTTGTGGTTACATAATGCACACCCCATTTCCCAACGAAAATGGGGACCCCTTACTTTATTTTTTGGCCCTCTTGCACTCCTAATCTAGGATACGAGTCAATTATAGGTTTAATCTACTACCATAGTTCATGTCTGAGTCTGGATGGGAAAACCAAGTTAGCAAAAATCCAAAAAAATTGACAAAAGGAAGCCTTTTTTACATGTAAAAGGTGCACCAGCGCACCTCTAGGGGTGCGTTGATGTGCCAAAATATGTTTCCTTTTGTGTGACTACACAATTATGTAGTTGGTGCACTTGTGTAGCTGCGCCATGACCTCCAGTCTATATAAGGGAGGGGCTCATTTCAACCTCACCTTGGTATCTTCTCTCCCTTCTAAATAACTACATTTGACTCTGACGCTCTTTTGACCATCTCTCTGCAAGTGCAGTATCACACCTAATTTGGTGTGCCTTCTGCATCATGCCTTGCAAAACACTAAAAATGAGCCAAAACATAAAATAAACCCAAAATTGGGTGATGATCAGTGCACCTACCTGAGTGTGGTGATGCGCACCCAATTTTGTTTTTGATAAACAAAAAAAGCTAAATTTTTTGAAAGAACATAAAAACTTAAAAATCAATCTTTGCACTCAATTAGGGTGCATAGTAGTGCACTTAGTTAGGTGCATTATTGTGCATCCTTAAAACACAAAGCAAAAGCCTAAGTAGATTATAAGGTGTGCATTAGCCCACCTCATGAGGTGTGCTAATGTGCACCTTATCCTTATAAAAATTTCCAAAAGGGGGCACACCAGGTGGACCTATTAGGTGCACTAGGTTCGCCATTTTTTGCAATTTAGGGGTAGAATAAGGGTTTGCAATTTAGGGGTAGAATAAGGGTGGACCTATTAGGTGCACTAATGGATGTTCTTTTTTAGAGATATAATTCCATCTTCATCAGCTTCCATGGGTGAGAAAATGGAACTAAAACCAATGATTTTTAGGTTCCAAGAAGTTTTGACAAAACCAAAATTCTAGCATGACTACCTAGAAATCAAAGAAATAGATTTGGGGCATACTGACTTGGGGGAATTCTTGAGGATTTATAAAAAATCCACTAAGAGGTTTTCTATGGTCTTTGCATTGATCTGATCAGGGCTAGTAAATTCAGCTTCACACTTAGTGTCAATACAATCTTTAGAGCTTATAATGACACTTGTGGAACACTTTGTCTCTGGGGAGAGAGTTGTAAAGAGCATTATTGGGGAAATTTTTCTTGATCTCTGACCCAACAACATTAAGAGGGTATTCCATCTTCCACTTGTAGATCAATTCATCAAGCTTACCTATGAACAAGCAGAAAGGTTGTACCGAGAGCATATTGAGGAAGGCTCAGAGATTATTCAGTCATCTTACCTTATAGAGAAGACTCCTATGGGAAAGAAGGTTGGTGAAGTTGACATGACTAGAGGATATATGAAAGAAAATATTGGATACTCAATTATACTTTTGAGTAGGGTTATGGGTTTGCCAATAACGGGAAATTTGAACATCTTTATGATACATTTTATTAAGACCATCAAGACTGCAAAGATGCTACTTGATTGGGCCTCTACTTTGAGTGAAAATTTACGTGAAAATTTGAGATGGGAAAGAATAAAAGGAAGTTTTATATGACCTCATATCTAGTATACTTGTTAACCACAAGGGTAACAGATTATCCAAGGTTGTACAGAAGAGGTAGCACGTAGGATCCAAATGCATGGCCATACATCGTCTACCCTCAGTTGGTGAAGAAGAAGCTCTCGAAGAAAAGGAAAGAGTACAAAATTGTGAATGATGTATTTATATTCGCCATAATTAGATTCATAGAAGGAGATTATGCAAAAAGATTATCAAATGATGTAGTGGCATAGATAATAGTACTCGGTGTATATTACATTCAATTCAACACATTTACATATCTAAGGGTAGCTAGTACCACTGTCAACCCCAAAGAAGCTTCCAAGGTACCCTTGTGATAGACTCATCCTCTTGGAGATTGCTTGACAAATTGTGTGTGCATATGACAGAGTTAGAAAATAACATAAGCATTATTAGACGTGCCTTCTAACTATTGGACCTTTTTGAGCACTTCAAAAACAAGATATTTCATCTTTTAAGTGCAAATGAGATCAATATCCCCTAGAAGAGTACAATTCTCCAAGGCCCTATTTTGATAATATCAAGAGGGTACAATATCTAGCAAGCAAGACATTCCAGCATGAAGAAGCCATTGAGGACCATTGGATGAACACTACAAATGACTATGATGTCTAAATAAGGGATTATTGTAGGGTGACTTTGTACTTGGTGGAGAAGGCCCTGAAGATAAAGATTCCACTAAAGAATTTGCAACAAGACTCAGGGGAGCCACCTTATCCTCTGTTCAACATAGATAAAATTGGGGAAAGACCCATAGTGAATGCTAAGGTTAACAAAGAAGAGAACTCTGACATTAACCATAGGGAAAGACACATCATTAAACTAATACAAGATTGGATCAAGAAACCATTTAAACTTGATCCAATACTTGAGATAGTAATTTTCCATGCATATGCCCACCCATCCAAAGATAGTCGGAAGAAAGTCACCATCCCTACCTTTGCGAATTAGTCACCAGTAAGGCCCAAAATGGTATACCAACTTGATAGACTAGTTGGATACTATCACTCTATGGAGAGAAAAGAAAAGGGAAAAAGAAAGTAGAGTTCTCCTCAAAGAGACAAGCCAAAGGAAGGTGAAATCTTAGTACCCCCACAACAAGAGGAATTAAATGTACAAGGGTCTAAGGATATTGGGAAATCATAGGTTTGGGATGACCCACAATTGCCACTAGCTGCTACACCCAGCCAAACGAAGATAGAAGTTGAGATTTAAGAGGTATCTCCACCTCAGCAAGTAGAAAAAGAATCCCCTTCTAAGCCTAAGAAAGGAAGAAAGATCAAGACTCTAGTAAAGAAAAGGCAAAGGGTGATCAGGAGGGTAGTTCCTTTCCTATCTATCCCAGAACCAATTCCTGAAGAAGAGGAAGAAGAAGATGATGAGGACAATGTACCTTTGAACAAGAAAAAAGAAGTTCTACTACTACACCACTACTAGTCCCAGAAGAACCTCTATAGATGACTACATCAGAGGATGAAATATAGAAATGGATTGATGAATAGGATGTGGAGGGCACTGATATCTTTAAGATGTTAAATTTTTATTTCATGCCTATGGGTATTGAATTGGTGGGAGATAATATCAAGGATACATCAATCAATGAACCCCAATAGGAAGATTGGACTCAAATTCCACCAGAATATGAGGGTCCTGAGATAACTCCTTCATCCCCATTACAAGTCATAGCTGTGGATAAAGGCTCTTCTACTCCTCTAGCACCAAGTACGGAGGAAGAACAAGTTCAAAAGGAATAAGAGGAAGAGCCACAATAAATAGTGACCAATTAAGTGTCTATAGAAGGACAAATGCTCAAATATCTTTAGCAAGCTTCCCAAGATATAGAGGTAAGAACTATGGGCTCAACTAAAATAGAGACTATAGAGGAAGAGCCTTCATAAAGGGAGGGAACCTTAGAAAGGAGCGATAAGGGAATAAAGGTAGCAGAGCAGACTCCTTCATCCTTGAGAGGTAGACCTTTGGTGGAACAGATTCCAAGATGGCTGCAAAAAGAAATGATAAGAAATAAAAAGAAACAATTCAATGTCAATGAAGAGTGCATGATTGAGTTGATTGATATTTTAAGGAAACCCGAATCTCCATCAAAAGAGGCCAGAGCATTAATTTTCATCAACAATGATTGGAATCAAGATTGTTTTTCAAAAGTAGCTATTCCTCCTCTTGATTTAGATGTAGAAGATTTGACTCCACAAGATGATCAAATTAGAGAGGTCATGCTTGGGAAGCCTACATTGAATACAACCAAGTTGATGGTCACAATGGGGATAATGTAGGTATTTAGAAGTTTAGAATAGGAGGGGACAAAATTAATAACACTTCAAAGGCAAAATGAAATCCTAAAGGGATATTTAGCTGAAGTTGTTGGTCCCTTGGATCTAAACACCCCAAGGAGACTCTGAATGTTGCACTCGAAAGAAAAGATAAGAGGGGTGTACAATTAGATCCATTTTTAAATGTCTATCAGCAGTGGCAGAAAATTTTTGAGGAGAAAGGCATTTTGATCATCCAAGGAAATCTAAAGCTACTTCATGCAATGCAGGAAAATGTGGATAAAATGGTAGCAATTTTGAAGAAATATTCTAGTATTATGGATGAGGTACATGCATGGGGAAAAGATTTACAGTTGTTACAAGCAATCAATGGCCAGAGATATAGAATGCTTATGGATATATAAATTATGGAAGAACTTGATTTTATTGATGATTGGATAGAGAAGATAGCAAATGTTAATAAGGTAATGGAATCATTACACGCGAAGATGCAAATTTTAGAGGTAGAGAAACATTACAGTGATGCATGTCTAGACATATTCAAAGATGATGCATGGGAGAAATTGATACCAATTGAGGTAGTAGTCTAGAAGTTTAGAAAGATTTTTGATGAGGTTTCTAATGATGATGTCATTTGGCAGGCATTTAGAATAGAAGAAACCTTGTTAGAGTTTGATACTAAACGTAGAGATTTTGCTGAGACCCGTATGGAGGTAGGTAATTACCTACAAAAGGTTAAAGATAAGTATAATGCTTTAGATTTACCAAAAGTGCAAAATATCACTAAGATTTTTGAGAAATTCAAAGGCAAGCATCCAGACATAGCTCTAGTATGAAGAGGGACAAAACCTAGAAGCCAAAATTTCAATTTTGACACTTGGTGAAATTTTGTAATTTTGGACCTTTGAGGTGTGTTGGTGCATTGGTACACTTGTGAGCTTTTATTCAAAAAGTTTTGGAAGAATTTTGAAGAAGTTAGAGGTGCATAGATGTTCTAATGCACTTCTTCCAAGGTGCACTTTTCCAAAGGTGCACCAACAGTTAACTACTCGTTCTAAAATTAGAGCTTCCCATGCATCAAAAATTCATTTTGACAGTAGTTTAACTCTGGCAGATGCCTAATGAAGGTTGAGCTTCTATTTTTGAACTTCTAGACACTTCCACATCAACCAAAGGATCTCTTCTTCTTATTTTCTCATAATTTCTTTATTGTATGATATGTAATGGCTCTTTCATCCAATTAATGAATATATAAGTGGATGGAGTCCTACTGAGCACTAGTTAGATTGTTAGTTTGTATATTATTAGTCCTTTTTATTAAATTAAAAGCATATTATTGCTTTAAGATATCTCTCACTCTCAACACAAATTAAGGAGATGAATTCTTATAAATACTAGATTGTAATATGTAATCAAGGTTGTCGTTATTTTGCAATAATATTATGCTTTTGGTGCTCACATTTGGAGTGTAGTAATTCTTACCTAAATGTGTCATATTTTTGTGAATGTATGTTCATGGAGTTGTGATTGAGCTAAAATTTTATTGCGTCATTCCTGGTTGTACAATCTTTTAATTCTAGTGTTTGCTACAGTTTTACAAATTTCATTGACATATCTAACTCGAGAAGAAATCACCAAATTGTGCCTGCATAACTCTTTGTCTCGGTTGAGCACTCTTTCCATGGCCTTATGATTTGATGAAGAATGAAACATCATATGGTTTTTAAGTTTCCCATTGATAATTGCATCAGTGGAATTAAGGAAATGTTGCTCCTATTTTCATTAGTTACCCACCGATTTCTTTGAATGTTTAACTCGTAGACGTGTTACTTTTTGTAGCTTATGTCCATTAGGATTTTAATTTCACATTATTTTTTTAAAATTTCTTGTTATTTTCTTTACTAACCCCTTGTTAAAAAAGGAATTTGTACTAGCTACATTGTTAGATTACATTCATTAAAAAATAGAAAATACAAAAACATAGTTTTTTTTTGCATGTTTATTTTGAAGTAGTGAACAGATTCTACATGTCATCAAAAATCATTCGGACCTGCAAAGGCCTCCTCATGAAAAAAAATATTTATCTTCAACTAAGTGGATTCTAGTAGGTCACAAGATCCCATGGAACCTTGGAGTTGATTCAGAAGATTGAATTTTCAAGAGAGGATTTTGAAAGAACTCCTATCGTTAATCATTGTGCAAAACAACATCTCAACATATATACATCCATTAACATTCGATACCTCTGGCCTTTGATTTCCTATAATTTTTGTGGGTCCTTTCCCTAGGTATGCACCTCATCCATTAAGCCAAAATATTGATTCAAAATTGGTACCAACTTATTTGCATTCTCCTACATAACATTTAGTAGCTTAAGATTTCCTTGGATAATTAATATGCCCTTTTCCTCAAAACTTTCTCGTCATTGCTAATAGGCATTCAAAAATGGGTCTAATTGCACTACTCCCCTATCTCTCCTTTCAATGGTAGCTTTCAATGTCTCCTTGGGGTTAGCAGGATCCAAAGGGCCAACAACTTCACTCAAATATCCTTTTAGGATTTCATTTTGTCACCAAACTGTTATCAACTCTACCCCATCCTATTCTAAGCTTCTATAAACTTCCTTCATCGCTATAGTGACCATCAACTTTACAATTTCCAAGGTTGGCTTCCCAAGCATGACTTCCTAGATCTGATAATCTCTTGGAGTCAATTTTTCAACATTTGATTTCGAAGGAGGAAGAGCTACATGAGAAAAAAATGTCTTGATTCTAATCACTCATAATGAAGGCTAATGGTTGCACCTCTTTAGGAGGTGAATCATGTTTCCTTAGTACTTCTATTAGTTCCATTCTATCCTCCTCTTCAGTAGTGAATTGTTGTTTCTTATTTCTAATCACTTCTTTTTTTATCCACCTTGCAATATGCTATGCTGGGGACTTTCCTTTGAAGGAGTGTGTTCAACTATATCTTTTCCCTTATTGCTCCTCTCTGGGGTCTTCTCCCTTTATGAAGGCTCTTTGTCCATAGTTCCTATATTTATGGAGCCCATAGTTCTCACCTCTATATCTTGGAATTTTGCTAAGGTTGTTCACCTATTTGTCCCTCTATTGAAACTTCATCAATAGATACTTGTTGTGGATCTTCCTCATGTTCTGTCTGAACCTATTCAATTTCTATATTAGGAGGGAGAGGGGTGGCCGATCCCTTGTCAACACAAAATGTAACCTATAAATGGGATACTAGAACTATTTCAAGTCCTTGTGATTCAGGGGGCATCTGAGTCCAATCCCCTTGTTGAGATTGATTGGTGGGCATGTCTTTGATCTTGTCCCCAACTAACACAGTACCCATGGGCATAAAGTCAAAATTTCACATCTTGAAGACATTAGCATCCTCTACATCCTACTTATCAATACATTACTGCATCTCATCCTCTAATGTGGTGGTCTGCATGGGTTCATTTGGGATAGATGGTGGTGTAACTATAGAGCTTCTCCTTCTTTCTTACTCTATAGCTCTAGTCAGTTGAGTCCTTTGAATCAAAGGTAAATTCTCCTCTTCTTCTTCCTCTTTGAGAATAGGTACAAGGATAGATGGAAAAGGGATCACTTTCTTGATCACCTTTTGTCTCCTCTTCACCAGAGTCTTAATCTTTCTTCTTTTTGGTGCTAAGGGGGAGGATTTTTCTACTTACTGAGGTGGGTAGACCTTTTCAACTTCAATTTATGTCTCTATTTGGCCTGGTGCAACTGGTGGCACCTGAGGATCGCCCTAGGCTTATGTGGCTTCAGTATTCTCTGTCCCTCATATGTTTTCTTCCCCTTGCTATGGAGGTGCTATGATTTCTCCTTCTTTGGGTTCAGCTCTTTGAGGAGGACTCCTCTTCCTTTTTACCTTGACTTTACCCTTTTGAGCTCTATAATAACAAACTAACCTATCAAGTTGGTGCACCATTTTTGGCCTTACCAGTGACTGAGCTATAAATGTAGGGATCGTGACCTTTTTTCCTCTACCTTTTGCTAGATAGGCTTGTGCATGAAAAATTATTGTTTCAAGAATTGGATCAATTTTGAAAGGTTTCTTGATCTAATCTTGCATCATTTTAATGATGTTCCTCACCCTATGGTTGATGTTAGAATTCTCTTCTCTATCAACCTCAGCATTCATAATGGGTTGTTCCCCAATTTTATCCCTGTTGAACAAAGGATCAAGTAACTCTGAAATGTCCCCTTTTCTGATTTGATATGGTATTTCACACCTCTAATCAGATTTTCAAAATCAAACAACTGATATCACAAAGATCCACCAAATTTCTCAAGAAACCCCAAATCGGGTATGCTGAAAATAGTGCTAAAAGCTTCACAACTTCACAAATTATTAATAAATCTGAAAATGGAAATTTTTAAAGAAATTTCAACAGCATAATAGCCTACAAATTTACATTTCCAGATCCGTATATCCTTTACACAATAGCTCAAAAATGTAAGACCAAAACTATGCTCATCGGGCTCCCGAAATAGCACAAAATATGCCCGAAAATGCCACAAAAAAACTAGTAATCTATCTCAGAAGTTTAATCACATCCCAATATATATATTCAGCTCTATTTTAACATTTAAAGGTCTGATATACAGCAGCAACCCAAACTGATATGAAATACTCAACTGTAAACACCAAACTCATACAAAAACACACCCGAAAACTCACAAATCTGCACTGTTCAGCACAAAGGCAAACTCTGTATGAGCATGCACATGGAATAGCTTCAAACTCCCATCCTTATCCTACCTGGAAACCTACAAACTCCCATTCTTGGGTCTCCCTAGAAACCTGCAAACTCCCGTTCTTGGGTCTCCTTCTCCACAGGTTTGGCAGCCTCTGAAGAATAACAAAGAATGAGCAAAAATCAAGTTCTGGAATGAGCCCAAAATGCCTCCAAAACCCCCTTAAAAGAGGGCATAACTGTAACTCACATCTAAGAGAGGTTAATGAAACATATTTTAATAATAATTTTCATTTATTAGTCCAACAATTTCCAAAGATTAACCCCCTTTTTCCGAAACTTCACTTTCTTGGGCCTGCCTGCCTTAGCAAAAATTATTATTTTTTAATTATTTGAAAAGGGGACATGACAAGTCCTCCCCTCCCAAACATTTCTTGTCCTCAAGCAATGGATGAACAATAAACCAATCAATCCACCTAGATCCCAAATGTAGTCATGAACTATACTACTACCAATTAACACAGGCTCCTACAATATCCTCTGCAATATGACCAAGATGAATCCATAATCAAACTGAAAATTATAGCTCAACCAAACTCCAAAATCACCACTACCACAGTCAAAAACCCATGAGACACAAACTCTTAGAACATTAGAACCCAAGTAAAGTGGACAAATCAAACTGCCAACACCATAAATACCATCAACGCATCCCACTGGCCTATACGGAATGTACAATCCAACTCTGCAACAATGGTGAATGCTCTCAAATGAAACTATACCAAGTATGGAGAATCCACACACTGTACAACTCCTGTAGTCAACACAACTCTATAGATCATTGGCCACTGTCTCATAACCATAACTCCCATGCACCCCTAATGGTGAAAAGCCATCACAAGATAAACAACAAGAAATGGAACCCAAACCAAATTTTCCTGCCATCAACTCCTCAACACAAGGATCATTTTCTAACTGATGTACATGACCTGCAATATAATGTTGATTAAAAAAACCAACCTCAGTCAACAACTCACCATGAACAAGTGATATAACCCACTGTGACTGATCACTAGCTAAGTCAAGAGATGTCATAGCCAAAGGAGTAGATCAATAACAACACCTACTGAAGCATCACTCCAAAACTCCTGCTCTAAGTCATGTATTATCAAGCTATCAACTGCAGGACCTATCACCATGTCATGCCCATCACAACTCTCATCTCGAGGCATCAAACTATTCCATAACTGATGATAAGCACTAGGAACCAAAGTACATCTCTGTATCATAATCTCATCAACATGGTCATCAAAGGTAAATTGATGAGCGTACCTCATAGTGTAATGCCGATAGAATGTGCCAATCTCAGTCAGTGGCTCAGACTATAATCTAGAAGAAACTAACTGCAATTGATCATTAACCATGTTGGAACTGACTACTACCTCCAAAGATATCACCAAGGGAGTAGTATTACTAGCAAGAACCATGCCAACTGTCGACTCACCAACATCACACACGATCTTTGATGCATCTCTAGTCTCTGTGCCATCAGTACCAGAGGCCACCACCATGTCAGGCATACAACAATTTGCTATAACACCCAAATCAACTGAACCTGACTCTAGTGGGAATGAACGTGATATGCCAATGTTAGTATCAAGGATGGATGCATCCCCATCTCCATTGTCTCTGACAATCTTAGCCATGGACATCCTCGAATCACCAAACACCATAGCTTGTGACTGTATAGAATCAGGTAAAGACTGTAGTTGCTCTAACTCCATGGTCACCTTAGCCAAATGAAGCTGTGACACCTTGAAAGCCAACTGTGTACTCTCAAGAATCTCAGAAGTCACCTCAAGCTGCTCAGTAAGCTCACTCACCTCATCTTCCTTGGCCAACAATGCATCATATGCTGTACTACCCCACTCCATAAGATAATCTCTGTCGGCTAGCAACTGCATATAATTCTATCTCAAAATATGAATAGCCTCCCATAAAGAGTGGATCTCTGTCAAGGAAAGATAACTACCTTCCTGCTCATCACTAGTAGGAGAACCCCATCCATAAACTGCTAACAACTGACGAACAACATCAAAATTCTGGCAAGTGATAGCAATGTCTCGGTCACTAACTCTCAACTAATTAGACACATGATGGCGTTGGCTTGACTGTCTCCTACAAACCTCCTCTGATGCATTGTCTAAAAGAGTATCCTCAAAGTTACTAGTCTCTAGAGTATTACCATCCATATCGTGTGAATCAAATCTAAAGCTCATATCAACATACAGAGTATCAAAAACATTAGCACTATTGTCCAACTCCTCTATACCCAAGGAAACTAAGTCTTCAAAACTGCCCACTACATCCTCCTGGATGTCATCAATGCCAATATGATCCTGGGACTCATCTGTACACATTGCCAAATATGAAATATCATCAACACATTCCAGCAAGTATGGTCGACTAGATATATGAACAAAGCCCAAAACTGGTGTATAAAAACTAATACAAATATCGGATAAGCTCCTGGCACAAGAAAAGACAACATCGTGCAATCTGCTAATCAAATCCATGGTAGCACCCAAACAATCACTGCTACCAAAAAGTGTTAATGATTTACAGTCAACTGAACCCCAAATGCCAATATAAGAATCTCGAGTCCATATCTGTAAACTAGAATTAGTTGGTAACTCAAGCAAAATCCTAACTTGAGTAATATGACCAATACCAACTAACTCCACATACCTGTCATGATAAGATAATGTAGTGACAATACTGTCTTCACACACCTTCAGCTGGCGGGATAAATCATGTGAAGTACTACTAGCCTCAACCTCATGTGATGAAGCATCTAACTGTGCCTGGTACTCTCTCTCAGAAAAGTCATGAATGCTCAATGTCTGCTCATCTACACTAGGTATCTCACCATCATGCACAACAACATCCTCATAATCATCATCCTTGAGGTCAAATCTATCTATCACTCTTTGACTAAAATCATCAAATGTAGTTACCTGATCATGACCTTGAGTAGTCATTCCATGATACCACCAATCATAGGTTGCATCTTCCAAGTGTAGACTTGCAATTTGAACAACATCACTCTCCTTCATGGGGTTAAGTGTGAAGAAGGTCTGTAATTCTTGTAGCCATGCTCTAGCTGAAATTTTATTTGTTCCATCAAAAGTAGGTGCTATAAACTTGCTTATTTTATTTTTGAGCTCTCTTCCACTTATGTCATGCTCCCTTCTGTACTCTTTCTTGGGCATCAAAGTGTTCATCATATCCACATATTCTCTAAAAGGAATTGAACTAAGAAAGTCATTATCTAAGCCATTATAAGTAGCTCTTAATGTAATCAAGTTACCTGTAACCTCTTCCATAGGATTAATGGCTGGATTTGGTACTGGTGGCTCATCTGCAGGCAAGAAAATAGTTTTGGTTGATTTAGATGGTGTGGATTTCAGATTTCTTGGCTCCTCTGAAGTGCTCCCTTTCTCATTAATAGATGCAACTCCTTGTAGTTTTTCTGTCAATATTCGCAAAGCCTCTCTAGTTTCTGCCAAACTATCCATTGTTTGCTTCTGAGTATTTTGGATGTCTTGGAAGAATTTCTTTGCCATCTCATCTGGATCAGCCATACTTTTCCCTTCCTTGGATTTTGTACTTTTACTTTCAACTGGAGGATTGATCAAAATTTCTTTATTCTTTTCTCGCTGCAAATATCTTTTTTCTCTTTCACTTAGTTGCATGCAACCATAAATTTTGACATGCAGCTGATTAGAAGCAACATGCAACCACAAAATTCACCAAGAACTAACATGCATATGATTAGAAGTAGAATGAAAACATAAATTTTGACATGCAAGATTTGGGTAGTTATCAAAATTGACATGCAAGATCTGGGTAGTTGTCAAAACTAACATGCAAGATCTGGGTAGTTGTCAAAACTGACATGCAAGATCTGGGTAGTTGTCAAAACTGACATGAAAACTTCTACAACCACCAAATTCACCAAGAACTAACATAAAAATTATTAGAAGTAGAATGTAACCATAAATTTTAACATGCAGCTGATTAGAAGAAACATGCAACCCTAAATTATGACATGCAAAATCTGGGTAGTTGTCAAAACTGACATGCAAGATCTGGGTAGTTGTCAAAACTGACCTGCAACTTCTACAAACCCTCAGGCTGGAAAGATCATGGCTCTAATACCACTGAAATTTCCCCTTTTCTGATTTGATATGGTATTTCACACCTCTAATCAGATTTTCAAAATCAAACAACTGATATCACAAAGATCCACCAAATTTCTCAAGAAACCCCAAATTGGGTATGCTGAAAATAGTGCTAAAAGCTTCACAACTTCACAAATTATTAATAAATCTAAAAATGGAAATTTTTACAGAACTTTCAGCAGCATAAAAGCCTACAAATTGACATTTCCAGATCCGTATAGCCTTTACACAACAGCTCAAAAATGTAAGACCAAAACTATGCTCATCAGGCTCCCGAAATAGCACAAAATATGCCCAGAAACACCACAAAAAAACTAGTAATCTATCTCAGAAGTTTAATAATGTCCCAATATATATATTCAGCTCTATTTTAACATTTAAAAGTCTGATATACAGTAGCAACCCAAACTGATATGAAATACTCAACTGTAAACACCAAACTCATACAAGAACACACCCGAAAACTCACAAATCTGCACTATTCAACACAAAGGCAAACTTTGTATGAGAATGCACATGGAATGGCTTCAAACTCCCATTCTTGGGTCTCCCTAAAAACCTGCAAACTCCCGTTCTTGGGTCTCCTTCTCCACAGGTTTGGCAGCCTCTGAAGAATAACAAAGAATGAGCAAAAATCAAGTTCTGGAATGAGCCCAAAATGCCTCAAAAACCCCCTTAAAAGAGGGCATAACTGTAACTCATGTCCAAGAGAGGTTAATGAAACATATTTTAATAATAATTTTCATTTATTAGTCCAACGGTTTCCAAAGATTAACCCCCTTTTTCCGAAACTTCACTTTCTTGGGCCTGCCTGCCTTAGCAAAAATTATTATTTTTTAATTATTTAAAAAGGGGACATGACAAACTCCTCTGAGTCTTGGTACAGTATCTTCAACAGAATCTTTATTTTCAAACCCTTTTCTACAAAATACAAAGGCATCCTACATTAGTCTTGTATTTGAATATCATAGTCATTTCTCACATTCATGCAATGATCTTCGATGGCTTCTTCATGTTGAAATGTTTTACCTACTAAATATTGTACTCTCCCAATATTTTCAAAACATGGCCATAGAGAATTATACTCTTTGAAGGGGTATTGATCCCACTCACACTCAAAAGAAGAGATATCTTGATATCAATCCACCAAGAAAGGTCCTATTGTCATAGGCCACCTCCAACGTGTTTTATGTTGCTTTCTAACTCTATCATATATAGACACAAGTTGTCACAAGATATCTAGGAGAACAAGTCTGTCACTGGGATACCTTGAAAGCTTCTTACGGTTAATTTTTGTACCTACCACCCTTAAATAAGTGAATGTCTTGAACTGAATATAATAAGCCCCGACCAATAATATCTATGCCACTACATCATCTAATAGTCTCTTCACATAATCTCCTTCTATGAATCAGTTTATAGTGAATATGAAGGCATCATTTACAATTTCATATTCCTTGATTTGTTCTAAAAGCCTTTTCTTCACCAGTTGAGGGTATATGATATATGGCCTTGTGTTAGCATCTTGCATGCTACCCCTCTTTTATAGTCATGGGTAATCTATCATTCTTGTGGCCAACAAGTACACCAAGTATGATGTCATGTAAAATTTCCTTTGGTTCTTTGCTGCCACAAACTACTTACACAAATTTTGACAGAGAGTAGAAGCCTAGTCTAGTGGCATCTTAGCTTTCTTTATCATCTTAATAAAGTGCACCATGAAAATGTTAAGGTGTCCAACTGCTACCAAACCCATAACTCTACTCAAAAGTATGATCAAGTATTGAATATCTTCTTTCATGTATCCTCTGATCATGTCCACTTTGCTAATTTTCTTTCCCAGAGGAGTCTTCTCTATGAGGTATGATGTTGGAATGATTTCAGAGGCCTCTTCAATGTGTTCCCAATACCATCTTTCTGCTTACTCTTAAGTAAGCATGTTGAATTAGTCTGCCTGTGGGAGATGGAACACTTTCTTGATGTTCTTGGGTCAGAGATCAAGAATGATCTCTCCCATTATGCTCTTTACAACCCTTTCCTTAGGAAAAAAGTGTTCTAAAAGTGTCATAATAAGTTCTAAAGATTGCACTGACACCAGGTGTGAAGTTGCATTGAAAAGTCCTAATTGGATGAGTGCAAAGAAAATCTGGGACCTCTCAATCAATTTATTGCAAATCTTCAAGAATTCCCCCAAGTCTATGTGTCCCAAACTAGTATCTTAGATTTTAGAGTTGTCATCTTGAAAGTTTTATTTTGTCAGAACTCCCTAGAATTTGAACACTATAGGATTTGGTGCCATTTTCTTGCCAAGGGAAGATGATGAAGATGTCATTGAATCTGCACAAAAGGAAGTCCATTAGTCTAGATTTGTAGAATAATGGATTAATAATATCCTAAAACTAATTTGCACAAAAACTTGAAAACAAGTTTTCTCTAAAAACACATTAAAAACCTAGTTTGACCCCTAAGAACAAGAAATTTAAAAAAAATGTGGCACACTAGGTGCACATGATGCGCAACAATTTTTATTGCTTAATTTTTTTTTTTGTAGTTTTAGGTGCACTAATGCACACCTAAAACTTGGTGTCTTTATAGAATTTTTTGTTTTATGTTTTTTTAGTGGTTTTTTCATGCACACTAGCGCACCAAGTTAGGTGCACTAGTGTGCACCTAATTTTTGGATATGTTTTAAGTTTTTTAAGGGCACAGAGAAGTGCACCCTATAAGGTGCACTACTATTCACCCTCTGAAGGGTTTTGTGTTTGTTTTTCAGACAAGGGGATGGGTAGAGTTATCAAAAGGAAGTGGGCCTCAAGAAGTGCGAAGGTGCAATCAGAGGAGTTAGAAGGATACGAACCTCAAGAAGTGCAAGGGTGCAATCTAGAACTCTTTGCAAATGCAAAATGAAAGAAATTAATGGGAATGAAGTGGGTGGGGGTTATATAGATCCCACCTTCTTTGTGTTTTGTAGGTGCATAGGCATGTGGCTGCACAATTGTGCAAAAAGTACAATGACTTTGTTTAATTAAGGTTTTGGCGCACTAGTGCACTTGTTGAGGTGCACTGGTGTGCCTTTTATTTACAAAAAAAGGACCTCTTTACCAAAATTTCCATTTTTTCATCAACTAGGTTCTTCAATTAGGTAAGACCTCAAAAGGAATCAAATCCCAGACTAGGGATCTGAAAAGCCCAAAAATAAAGTAGGGGGTCCCTAATTCAATAGGGAATGGGGCATGCATTGTGGAACCACAACACTAGGTAGCTCAATAACCATTTACATGAATCTAGAGGAGCCTCAAGTGGTTTAGGTATGATTTGGAACCCTAGGAAAGTCTCCCTGAGTATTTTAAGTTCAAATAATTTGTGGTTAAGTAGCAAAGTCAGTAGCATTAAAACTAACTTACAACTTATCCTAATTAACATCTATGGTCCTACTGCTAACATTGATAAAAAAATGTTTATGGGATGAAATTAGTGTATTCATTAATAATCACAGTAATGAACTCATTCTTCTTGGAGGTGATTTCAACACTATTTTAAATTTAGACAAGAAATTTGGAGGCATTGAACAAACCTCCCAAGCAACTAAGGAATTTAAGATTTGGATAGATCTTAACAAACTATTAGATATCTCACTTAATAATGGGAAGTAAACGTGGAATAATAAAAGGAAAGATTTTACATATATAGCTAAGAAACTTGATAGTTTTTTTATCAAAGGAGATCTTAGTGAACTAAAATCTGAGATCCAAGCTTTAATACTTCCAATAGTAGGATCTAATAACTTTCTTGTTTGCATTACTTTCTTTGAACCTACTATACTATTTAGAAATCCATTTAAGTGTGAAAAAATATAGTTTTTAGACAAAAACTTCATGGATCTCATTAAAGAATGGTGGATGCAAGGTAATTTTAAAGGATCTAAAATGTATATTTTCATCTCTAAATTGAAAATGATTAAAGAGAAGATTCTTAAGTGGAAAAAATGAATTTTAAATGACATATTTAAAGAAAAAATAGAAATAGAAGGAAAATTAAAAGAATTAAACATAGAATTCATTAAAAAGGGGATGAACAATGATAGCTACAGTCTAGAAAAAGAATTACTTGCCAAGCAAGAATTTATCCTAGCCAAAGAAGAAGTCTTTTGGAGACAAAAGTCAAGAGAAAAATGGCTAGAAGAAGGGGATCGTAACACAAAAAATTTCCACAACAGTACCATGTAGAACAGAGCTCAAAGCAAGATGACAAAAATCAAAGACCCATTGGGTACAATTATAGATATCCCAAATTAAATAGCTAAGATTATTATAGGGAACTTTAATAACATACTAAATAATAATGACTATTCAAATTTAGTAGCACAAACAAACATGTTGGAATCCATTCCTAGAGTGGTCTCCCAAGAAGATAAAAAAACATTAAATAGCCCTATAACCCTGAAAGAAGTTAGACATGTGGTTTTTGACATGAACCTAGATAAATCTCTAGGCCTGAATGGCTTCCAAGCCTTCTCCTATAAAAATTTTTGGGACATCATTGGATTTGACATGTGGAAATCCATTGAAGCTTCAAGGAATGGTGGATCAATCTTATATGAATTCAATAACACCTTCCTCACTCTGATTCTTAAAAAAGAGGACCCTAAAAATCTAGGAGATTTCAAACCTATAGCTCTTTCTAATACCATATATAAAATCTTATCTAAAATTCTTGCTAACTATCTTAAACCTATTTTCCCCAAAATAATATCAGATGAATAAACTGTATTTATCCCAAGTAGATCTATCTTAGATGGCTTACTCATTATTCAAAAAACTCTTCACTCAACTCAGAAAAACAAATTGGATAGCATGTTCATGAAATTGGACATCCAAAAAGTTTATGATATGGTTGATTGTAGTTTTTTATGGAAATTCTTAGAAGCCTTTGGATTCTCGCTCCAATGTATTAACTTCATCTACTGATGTATCTCCACAACCAAAATCTCAGTGCTTATTAGTGGAACCCCTGAAGGTTTCTTTGATTCCTCAAGAGGTATAAGATAAAGAGATCCACTATCCCACTTTTTATACATAATCATGATAGAAGCTTTTTGAAGGGCATTAACCAAAGTTTATATAGAAGAGAAAATAATGGTATCACTATCACTAAAAATGTTCCTAGTATTACCCACCAAAAGTATGTAGACAACACCATCCTACGATGTGAAAGTTCAATAATTGAGGCCCTAAACATAAAATCCATCATCTAGCAGTATATGGAAGCTTCTAGCCAAAAAATGAATGCTTCAAAATCTGAAATTGTTTTCATTAATACCATGCCTGAAAAGGAAACCTAGATTTGTAAAATCATGGGTTACAAAAAAGGTTCATTTTCATGCAAATGTTTAGGAATGAAGTTAGAAAAAGGTATTAGATCAAATAAGGCATGGAACAATACTTTTACTAAATTGGATTCTTGGATAGGAGGTTGGAAAGATAAATGGCTTACCAAAGCGAGTAAAGTCACCAAGATTAGAGAAATGTTGTCTTCCCTATCAACCTATCCCTTGTCATGCCTTCCTTTAGATAAACATACTAATAAGAAATTTGAGGCCAAATTTAGAAATTTTCTCTAGAATGACTTGGTAGATTCAAATAAGTTGGACCTCATCAAGTGGGACATCATATGTAAACCAAAGGATTTAAGAGGTTTGGGCATAAAAAAATTATGCTAGCACAATGAAGCACTTAGGGCTAAACTCACTTGGTGCCTTTTCATTGAAAGAGAACAAAAATGGGCCAAAGTTTTGTATAAAAAATACCTTAATGTAGGAGACCCTTACTCCATTTTTAGAATGAGGTCCCTTCCTAAAGGTTCTGATAGCTCAAGCTTTTTAGCTAAAAGTTGAGCTCTCATTTGCATATATCTCACTTGGGATGTTGGGAAAGGGGATGAGGCTCTATTTTGGGAAGACTCCCAGGACATGGATCCCCAATAGATACTTTGGGGATCCTAGAAATCATTAAAGAACAACTAGTTAATTCCTAGGGGTGCAAGGTCAATGGTGTTATAAGATGGGAATGGAAATCAATGGAAAATCTAGATACAGACCTAGCCACAAAAACGGTATTTAGGGAAATGCCTCTAGAATAGGAAAATCAAGCAACTAGATAGAAAGGAAAATCCCATCTAGGCTACATCAAAAAATGGGAGGTATAGTGTCAAGAATGGATACAGAGCTATCATTCATTCCCTTGAATGGGGAGAAGTAGATATCCCTTTTAACCTCTATTGGGATGCGTCATGTTTACCCAAGGTTGGTTTCTTTTTATGGCTAGTATTTTAGAATAGAATCCTATAAACTGATAGATTAAGAAAGGTGCTAAGGGTCCATCAAGATGTGTGCTTTGTAGGCAAGAGTGTGAAGATGTTGACCACATCCTATATAAATGCTCATATTCAAAACTTTGTTGGGAATGACTCAGACAAAGGTTAGGTCGGATAGCCCCCATGCCAAAATCCCTTATTGAATTCCTCAAGGCGTGGCCTACAGGAATTTTTGGAGGTGTCTACAGTAAAATTTGGAATATTAGTCCATCTATTCTTATGTGGGAGCTATGGAAACAAAGAAATAGAAGATTTTTTTGTAATCTAGAAATGTCACTAGATCAGATACTTTAAAAAATCAAAGCATGCATAGTCGAGACCTTAAATTCTCATCTTAGAAAAGCTTAAATATAGGAGGGATCATTTTCGAGCTGGGATGGTTCAATAAAAAAGAACTAGAAAAACCTAATCAATCCCTTGCTTATTTATAAGAAGAAGAACAAAAAAGTAAGGGAAAACTGAAAATGGATCCCTCCACCTTTGGGGTGAACCAAGTTAAATTTTGACAGGGCCTCCAGAGGTAACCCTGACACCACTAACATCAGATGCATCATCAACAATGCGTCTGGCATGTGGATTGCTAGAAGAGAAAAATCCATAGACCCTACCACTAACAACTTCACAAAATTAGAAGCCCTACAAGTAGGTCTACAACTATGTCTAGACTTAGGTTTACTGAAGATCATTATCGAAGAAAACTTCTAGATTGTTCTTAATTCCATTAGGAAATTCTCTATACCAAATTGGGTCCTCAACTCCAAACTAGAAGAAGTTCTAAATATTTTGGATCACTTCACCGATATACAAATACTCCATATTTACAAGGAAGGTAACAAAAAGGTAGATTAGTTGGCTAACAAGGGTGCTGATGGAAAAGATTTTCTAATTTTTAATAATATATGGCCCTAAGAAGATTCTTAGTTATATTATGATAGGTCTATTTATTCCTTTAACAACCCATTCATGGAACATAATCAACTCTAGATTAAGTTGATAAGTCTACTTATTTAGTCTGGTAGAATAGCTAGGGTATCTAGGATTCATATTTATCACTTTTCCTTTCCTATTCATTCCCCCCTTGCCCAAGATTTTGAGGTTTAAACTATCCCCATATATATCTCAGTATGCTTGGATTCTCAGTATTATTAGTATCATAGGGGGAGATAGAGCATCAACATTAAGGAGCTTATTACAGATAACTTTATAAATAGTTTTAATTGTCATAGTCAATAGGTCTCCCTTATTATATTTGTATTTCCTCCTTTTACATAGTTGATAGGAATCATGATTTATTTAACTTACACTTAATCAGCTTCTTTCCATGACCTTAGTAAGACCAATCATTCAAGGGAGTGTCTTTTATTTGCCTCCCTACCTTTCATCATAAGTTGACACTAGGTTCTCTTAGTTGCATCATGTGCTGGTGTCACTGGATCTTTACATCACCATCTTGGCTTGTCTATATCCTTCATTGGTTAGATTTTATCCCCTTTGTAGCATAGATTTTCCATCACTATCATTCTAAGCCTTTTAACCACATAATGGATACAAATATCTATCTTTTTCAGTGGACTATGTCATTCTGGGGAAATGTGAAACCAGAGAGATGGAACTGAATTCTAAAATCCGTAGACAATATTACCATGATCATGATGAGTTGTGCAATTGGAGAGGGTATCTTTGATTACAATTTCACTTATTGTACCGACAGTGACATTATAAGGGCTTTCATTGGGTGTTTAGCTAGAGCCAAGGTAGAGCAATGGGCTATGATTAGACTTTGCTACAATATTTTTGACCCAGTTTGGTGTGTGGGCCTAGAAGAAGTTATTAAGAGCATCGATGAGAAGCTTAGGATTCCACTCCCCAAAATGTACTTAGTGTACCCACCTGGAAACTTTGATTTGGCAGTGGTTATTAGGTGTCCTACCCTAGTCATTCAAGAAAATGTGGCCTTCTTCAAGGAATGGCCTAAAATGGAGGTCAAAATCTAGTTTTTCCTTCGATGGAGAGGGATCATTGAAGATTGTAGCAAGGACTAGCTTAAAAATTACCTTGGCATCTTTAAGGCATACATTCATCTGAGTGTGGAGCTCGAAATTCTAGAGGAATTGGTATTCTACACTCCAAACATGGAGAAATTGGACCAAGAAAAGGCTGCTTTCAAATTTTACCTAATTTTCAAATGGAGAACCCTAAGGATGTCTCAAAAATCATCATGGTTTTTTGGAAATTGGTGTCATCTTTGGAGGGACCACCCCCCCCCCCCTTTTTTGGTATTGTATGGTTAGATATGGTTTCTATTTTTTTCTAGCCAAGGGTTCCCTCTATTTTGGTTTCCCTCCCCTGCTTTTGGCCCTCCAAGTTAGTATGGTCCATCTTAGCCTTGTTTAGGTCTTTCTCTATTCTTCAATGCATGTAAGTCATTTAGTTTACTCCCCTTCTGTATCTTCTTCTAAGTTTGGTTCTTACTTTAGGTAGTTTATCCTATTGTTAAGCTAGGTAATTTTGTAGGTCATAGGATGATATTTTCTATATTGATATGTTAGATTGGATGTATATATTAGTATACTATTACATCCATAGACATTGGCTAAATCTCTTGATCATATATACATATATATATATATATATATATATATATATATATATATATATATATATATATATATATATATATATATATATATATATATATATATATATATATATATATATATATATATATATATATATATATATATATATATATATATATATATATATATATATATATATATATATATATATATATATATATATATGAATAATTTACAAATCAATTTATGATTACCAAATGGTGTAGAATGATTGGGATGGTTTTAATTCTTGTATTTATCTTCCTTTTTTTAATACTTTTTTTAATCTAGTTGACACCATTTTAAAGGAATTATTTAAGTGCATCTAATTTTGAAATTAGAAATGGTTCTGTGAAGTCCCTAGTATACTCTAGCTCGATGATCAAAACTATGATCAAAATATTCATAGACTCCTCTAAAAATAAGTCAAAAACAAAAATTTGAGATATGAATAATTTTTTTAATGGTAGAATTTTCCTTTTCTGATCGATGCATAGTAGTTAGTTTTTATATGAATAGGATGAATTACATATCTAATGTTAACAACTCTAGGTTTGGTTTACAAGCTGATTCAAAAGGAATGTTAGATCAAAATTGAACTAATGAAAATAATAAAATTAAGTAGTTTTAAACAATTCAAAGTGCCCTAGAAGGATAATTAACCTTACAGAGTAATCCACAAATAAAGAATAATGTTTTAATATGATGGTATTAACTGGTATTAATGACATAAGTAAGTGTGACATCTCTTTTCATATGAAAGTATCAATCACCAAAAAATGTGTGTGTTTTAGACTGATATTTTAAATCCATGCTTTTAGTAGGACTCTTAGTGAGTTATGCAATTTCTGGTCTTGGGTTAAAAATGTTAGGACTAATTGTGTATTTTAATCAAATTTGGAATTGATTAGCTCTATTTGGTTTGGTGCTGGTTATTTCCCTACTAGGAAATCAAAATTTCAAATGTTTTTAACTAATAACACTAATAGTTTTCTCTAAGTTGTATTCGTAATCAATAGAATAGTAAGGCAATCAACAAAGTATGGGTACCTACTAAAGTATGAAGTTTTGGCTAGAATGATTTTCTTGGAATAGGAGTATGTCTATTTGGCTTAGGCTCCCAAAGAATTCTCATTCTTAGAATAGGACTCTATTTTGCTTCCTTGTAATAATATTTAAACCTTTTGAAGTATGACAACTAGGATATGCCCCTTTTATAATGTAATCATAAAGGACTATGGTCTCAGGCAAGACTGGAGGTTTTCTTCTCCATTCTTTCCTACTAGTGCCCATCTGAATGAAGATAATCTTGTTGGAATTATAATGGGAAAAAGTAAACTTCTAAGAGAGGGGGGTGGGGGGTGTGGCATGAATCAGTAGTTTAAACTTGGACCCATAAAACTTTCACCATTCATTTATCACATGCATAAGTTGAAATAACGTGTAAAGCATATGCACCTAAATCACATAACCATGTAAGTATTCACACACATAACACTAGATATGATTACCCAGAAACCCTATAAGAGAGAAGGTAAAAAAAGGGTGGGGATGACACCCAAAAATCGTCACTATTGTAGTAATAAAGTGTATCCAATGAAGGTTATAATGATTTGACCATGAAACATGATCTACCCTATGAAAGGTATACCCTATTAAAGGCTTACAAATATTGTTAGGTCTCACCTTGTTAGAGGATTTCAACACCCTATTAGAAGTGTGCCTTGTTAGAGGACTTCAACTTACAACTAAACACCCTGTTAAAGGATTTCATACAACCTGTTAGGCCTACTCTACTAAAATATTTAATTGAAATCACCTATTAAAATTTCTCAACATAGAACTTGTGATTGGCACTTGCTTGCCTAATAATGGGCCATCTCTAAGAAATGTCTAATTGATCCTTCATGATCAAATGTCTCAATGTTGTATCTTTTTCTCTATCCTCTATTCTACTCTAACTGATTCTACAATTCACTCTCACTTCTAAGTCACCTTGAATGCTCTACAAACTATCTTGTTTGCTCCTTCAATTCCTTCCACATTCACTCTCCTTTGTCAACATTAAGATTTTATGGCTTCATCCTCCTTAACAAGAGGTGGCTTAGGGTTAGGTATGAATCTACAGCTAAGATTCATCCATTTTGCCACTTAAACCTTCCCTTTTTCTGATTGGTTGCATGTAATTGCATAGGGAATCCAACCATAGATTCATCCTTATCTCCATAATATTGAAATATAATCTTAAGTCAGCTCAAAAATTATTTACATAGTTTTTTGTGCCATTATAAACAAATATGTCAAAACTGTGTTACTCAACATATGAAGTTTTTGATGCTCAACATGCATTGTTCTGTATATTGTGACTTAGCACCTATATTATTCGACATCCACTATTTACTCATCCCTTGAATCACTCAACATGGTCTATGTACTCAACACCTAAGTGACTTGGCACATGAGTGACTCATCACATGAGTGACTTGGTACTCATTGTAACTTGACATAGTCTAATATTTACATGTTGTGCTCGACATGTATTACTAGTTCAGCATGAACTATGTAAATGGCTTAAGTGTGTTGACACTCACTTGTCAAAACCAATCTGACATCAACAATTTCCCCCTCTAACATGAGTTTCAAAACACTTGAGTATTCATGATCAACCTTAATCCCTCAAGCATAACATATCCATGACTCAACATATATACAAAACTTCAAATTTTCAAAATTTTGCACTAATTTCACTAACTTGTATACCTCAAAATTTTATAACTCCCCCTGAGTTAATGTGTCTAATTTGTATCCAAAATTTTATAACTACCCTTGAGTTAATGTGTCTAATTTGTATCCAAAATCTTTGCTCCTTTTGACTTCAATGTGTTGCATCTGATAATCTGACACTCTTTTATCTAATATGCTCTCTCTTAGTTTATATCTATTCATAGTATTTCTTCCCCTTTCATATATCTCTTCTTTTCTTTATCTCCCTTATTTCTTTATCTCACCCTTTATTATATCTCCCCCTTTATCTTTATCTCCCCCTTTATTATATCTCCCCCCTTTTGACACTTATTTCAAATGGGTTATACACTTATAGTTTGTTTGTCCAAAAATGATTTGTGGACATCCATTATTATCCTTAGAGCTGCATCCTATTTATCACATGCAACATCCAATGATTTAATTTGGATTGTAAGCTTGGTAGCAAGGTGTACTAGACCATCGATAGTAGAAATATTGGGGTCTTTCTTCAATAAGGTTTGAGTATAGCCTAGCTCCTTATGCATTATCTCCATATGTGGAGTGAGGGTAGCTTGAATATTTGTCAGTTTGGCTCTAATATTAGCCTCATTTTCTATTAAGATAGCTAACTAACTCTGTGTCTAAATCAATGTTGCGAAATGCTTCTCACCCTGAGCTAGATTTGATGGTAAGCTTGCACCTGATGTAGATAATTTTCTCTTCAAACTCAAAATGTGACTTTTGGTCTCTTGGGTGAAGAGTGTAGGATTGCAAAATTTTGTGTATATTGAGAATATATTCTCAATTACCTTCTTCACATCCTCAACCTTTGTTGCCAATGCAACTTATTGTAGTGCTATCTTGCTAGATATTTTCTCATTTACATTACCTTAAAATTTCTTTTCAGACCATTCTAAATTTTTTTCATTTGTATCAAGGTCTTTATTAGTGACCTTTTCCACTATATCAGTTAGTTTTTCTATGAGTGGCTTGGTCTCTTTAGGAGTTGGTAGGCTAAATGCATCTAAAAAGATGTCCTTTATATTTTGAAGTGCTTGCTTTTGCATGTGTTCTCTCCTAAGCAATTCTTGATGCTTTTTCCTTTCTAAGGCTTGTTGCAAAATGCCTATTTGATCCAATGTCATAGTATCATAGTCATACTTTAGAAAAGCAATTTCTTCATCAAGGCTTATGTCTCCTTAATGTATTACCTTGTCAACCTTTGATGAGCTTGGGCTTGGCACTAAGATCTACAATGGGGTAACATCTATGCTTAGCCTTTGAAGAGTTTATGGAGAGGAAGTGACAGATGCTAGTAAGGCTACCAGTGCTTGTATGACCACTTGTTCCTTCACTTTTGGTTTCATCTCTTTAGGCTTTCCCTAGTCTATTACTATGACTTGGCTACCACCTTTTTCTTGTGTTGTAGGTATAGATGAATCTATCTATCTTGTTTTTTTTTTTTTGTCTTGTAGTTGTGTCTTGCTCTTCTACTTTTTTTTCAACTATATCAACCTTAGTAGATGTATCTATTGTCATTTGGGTTAAAGGTTACACAAGAGTAAATAAAGGGATGATTGAAGGTGGTTCTCATGGATTCACCTTCTCCCTTGTGGCTTCAATCACTACCTTCTGCAATTCTTCTACACTAACCAAAACTAGATTTTCACAAAGTTTAGCTTTGTCTTCCATAGCCTTCTTCTTTTGTTCAATCACATCACATAGCAGTATAGCTTGTGATTCTTGCTCTAGCTTCATATTTTTTATTTCCTCAGCTTGTATTCTATTCTTTTCCATTAGATCTACAAAGCTGCATCAAATTCATTGGAGTCACCATTTGCAAATAGATTGGTAGTGTTAATCTCTTTGTATAGTGTTTCATTCTCTGCAATAGCAATCTCTTTCCTTCTCTTCAAGAATTTCTTTAATTTCTCTCTTACTTCATTCAGTTGATGTAGTATGAGATGTATTTTAATCTCTTGGTTGTCAATAGTTTTTTTCAACTTGTAGACTTTCATTTCAAGATCTTTCCTCTGAGTTGCAAAGCTTCCCTTTTAGAGAAATAGGTTCTAACACCAATTGTTGGAATTACAAGGGAAAAAAATAAATTTTTGAGGAGGTGGGAAGGGGGGTGGGTGAATTAGTAGTTTAAACTTGGACCCATAAAAATTTCACCATTCATTCATCACATGCATACACAAGTTGAAATAACATGCATATAAGAATTTTAACACATAACACTAGATATGATTACCTAGAAACCCTCCAAATGAGAAGGTAAAACTAGGGTGGGGATGACACCCACAAATCTTCACTACTACAGTAATAAAGAGTATCCAATGAAGGTTACAATGATTTGACCATGAAACATGATCTATCATGTGAAAGGTGTGCCCTATTAAAGGCTTACAAAGATTGTTAAGTCTCACCTTGTTAGAGCATTTCAACACCTTGTTAAAAGTGTACCTTGTTAGAGGACTTCAACTTACAACTAAGTAAGCACCCTGTTAAAGGATTTCATGCAACTTGTTAGGACTGCTCTGTTAAGAGATTTAACAGAAATCACCTGTTAAAATGTCTCAGCATAGATCTTTCAATTGGCACTTGCTTGTCTGATAATAGATCACCTCTAAGCAATATTTAATTGATCCTTCACAATCAAATGTCTCAATGTTATATCTTTTTCTCTATCCTCTGCTCTTCTCTAACTAATTTTGCAATTCACTTTCACTTCTAAGTCACCTTGAATGCACTGCAAACTATCTTGTTTGCTCCTTCAATTCCTTCCACATTCACTCTCCTCTATCAACATTAAGAGTTTAGGGCTTCATTCTCCTTAAGAAGACTTAGGTGGCTTAGGGTTAGGTATGAATCTACAACTAAGATTCATCTATTTTGCTGCTTAAACCTTCCCTTTTTTTGAATGGTTGGATGCAATTTCATAGGGAATCCAAATATAGATTTTTCCTTATCTCCATAATATTGAAATACAATCTAAAGTCAGCGCAAAAATGATTTACATAGTTGTTTGTGCCATTACAAAAAAATATTTCAAAACTATGTTACTCAACATATGAAGTCTCTGATGTTTGACATGCACTATTATGTATACTATGACTTGGCACATGCATTACTCGGCATCCACTATTTACTCGGCTCGTAAATCACTCGGCATGGTCTATCTACTTGGCACCTGAGTGACCCAGCACATGAGTGAATTAGCACTCATTGTAACTTGGCATAGTCTAATATTTATATGTTGTGCTCAACATGTATTACTAGTTTGGCATGAACTATGTAAATGGCTTAAGTGTGTTGACACTCACTTGTGAAAACCAATCTGAGATCAACAACTATGTTGTATATTTATGTTTATTAATTAATATAATCAAAGGCTTTGACCATTTACTGATAATAAATAAATAAAAATTATTATTTGAATTAACAAATATATTATTAATAGGTTTAAGGACTCTTTTCCTGATGGTTGTATTGCTTCTTCCTTTTTGAGGATGTGAAAGGGTTTCGGGGTCCCTTCAAAACCTATTTTTACTGTAATCTAAAACAAATATATTATTAAAGCATCTCATTATTTAATAAGAGAGAGAAAAAATAATTTAATAAAGTTTATTTTAATTAAATTGCATAAAGCTTAAATGCATGAAATTAAAATATAATAAAATAATTAAAAAGAGAAAGCTAATTATATAAATAAAGATATTTTAGATTGCAAAAAGTGTACATGAAAACGTAAAAGATAATTAAATATTAAGAGATAATGATCATTTAGTTCCCACTGGTGATTGCATAATCAAGGCCCCAAGTTTAGGAGAAAACTCGTTATCAAAGATCAAGAGCTAATTTTGTGATTACACAGGTTTTGGAGGAGCAATTTTTAGAGAGGAAGGTTTGTAGGAAAAATAGGATTGTTTTGCATGCTTTGTGTGATTGTCATTTTAGCATTAGATCCAAGAAGGACCTTGTGGATTTAATTGTATAGCATTTTTTGCTCTTCAAACTTTTTTCTTCTCCATGTCTATTGCATTTCTATTTTTGGAATGTTATCTCAATTGAAACCCTTGTTTGCATATTTATTATTCTTCATTTTTTGAAGACGTCTATGAATGAATTTCATTCTTGTGAAATCATTATTTGTTAGTTTAGAATTGAAACTATTGTTCGTTGAAATATCATTCTTTATTTTAGAAACCTATGTAAATGAAGTTTAGTTTTGAAAACCTTGTTAGATGGATTTGAAGGGTTGTTTTGAATTGTTAAATTGGGATTTGGGTTTTTTAAAGAAAAAATAATTGTTTTATAAAATTTGATTGGTTGGTTTGTATTTCTACATCAGATCTGTATAGGCAAATGTATTAAAATTATATATATAATTACTATTCAATTTTTAAGTACTGTGTAATTATATTATTAAATATATTAAAATTGCATGGGGGATGTTATCTCATTTTTTAAAAAACTATATTAAAAATTTTTAAAAATTATTATTGGGTAGGCAGGGGCCACCAACCCCCCACCCCCCTTTCCCTTGCTCTCTTTATTTCTGTCACAGGTGCCTAGTTGTGTACATAGCAAAATTTGCTATGGCAATAGTACTCTACAACAACAGCAACAAAGTTGCTATAGTGGTCACCAAGGGTGGCAGGCTGGTGGGCCTTAAATGCTTTAGTATTATTTTTTTATTAATTTTAATTTTTAGAAAATTTAATTATAATTTATTAATATTTTTTGTTAATTATTAATTAATTAATAATTAATAATTAATTAATATAGTTTTTTAAAATAAATGTTAATTTAATTTAATCAACTAAGTTTAATTAAGTTTTAATTAATAAACAAATATTATTTAATAAAGTTTACATTTATTTATTATGTTATTATGTAATGATTTTTTTATTATTTATGAAATTGTAATTATTTTATTAAAATAATCATTAATTATTATTTTAATAATTTAATAAATAAATATTAGTTTCAAATTAGTTTATAATATTTAATTGTGACCCTTGTATTTTTATAAGTTATTGATAATGATGCGATTTGATTTAAACCGGGATATGGGTTTAGTTGTAAGGGAAAAATAGTAAACCTTATCGATTTGAATACATATAGAAAAATTGAAACCTAAACCCTATCATTAACATCAAACTACATGATTGCAAAACTGAACTAATTATGAATTATACTATTAGTTGTATGCTTTCTTGTATGTCGGGTTTAGAGTTGACTTAGTATTTTGACCAAACTAGGGTGTTTACCAAAGGTTCAGGAGTTCTATTTTGTGATGTCATGATGATGTTTTGATCATGATCTTTTATACTCAACCATGGTAATGTGCCTTGTATGCTCTATGAGGTGTATTGATCTATTGATTGTTATTGCTTTCCAGTTTTCTTGTGTGAAATTGAGGTGATTGGTGTGACCTATCTAACATAACCTTTGAGTCTTCAATTAGTTGTATTTGGGTTGCTTTCCAGTCACTTGTATAGGATTAAGTGTTTGTATGATTTGTTCTTGGTGATGTCATGTTATAATGTTGTTTGCTTTATGTGTACTTGATTTTTTATCAATCCTATTAGGATGATCATATTGGTGGAATCTATGTTTATGATCAATAATTTTTTAGTACTTGTCAATTGCTTGTTTAAGAATTAATGTATGGTATGTGATCTTTTGAGATCTTTTTGATTTTTTTGAGCTTAGGGTAGGTTATCTATATGTCATGTTGGGAAGTGACTTACAATGGAGGCCAAGGCCCTAAAGAGGCTAATAGGTAACTCATTGTAGGTTATTTAATAAGTGATAACATTTCATTAAATGGGTTTAAAATGAATTAATAAGAGTTTTTTTTTTTCCTTGCCCATGCCTCAAGTGCTAGTACAAGCTAGGATGGGAATAGAGAGAATGCTTGGTTGCAACCATGCTTCATTAGTATTCCCTATCAGTATGAAAGGATAGTAGTGCCACATAGAGTCACTAGGGGGCCAAAATATTAAGAGACTAGTCGAGTAACCTTAGAGTTGGTTCATGTGATGACACTTGCCCACATGCATAATAGATTTCCTATGTGTCTGTGTTGACTCTAGGATTAGTTGATACTTGTGTCTTGGTACCCTTTGAGATAGTTTTCTTTCAAGTGATTCCTTGAACCTAGAAGTTAGTTTTGACTTGTGAGCTTGTTATCCTATTTGGGACTTGAGACTATCTCCTTAGCGTAATGGGAGTGGACCTTTTTGGGTTCTATGAGGTTGGCTGGTAGTTCTTTTTCTTATACCATTGAGATCCAACCATTGGATGATCCTACTGGATGTGTTTGTGTAGATGTTCCTTTTTATCTAATCTTGTATTTCTATGATGGATGGTTATATTCTAAGTGTATTGTATTTGATTTCATAGATCTTACAAGAAGTTGTAATCTATTTCATGATGTATATTATTTCAGCCTCTTATACCCTGTGACTTGTATAGTGGATGATTATGCATTTTGACTATTACTAAGTGGCATTCGAGATGACTATATGTTATTTAAATGGAATCATACTTGTACATTATTCTTTAATGAGGATTTTATATATATTAGATTTAGTGTTAATTAAAATTAAATGTGATTCAACGTCATGGGACCTTCAAAAGTTATAACCTATTTATGTGTTGTTGATGTGTGAGTGTATGTTATTGCTTCTGTTATTCTATAATTGTTGTTGTATATTTATCTTCAAAAAATTTTTTTGACAAACTTAGTAAAACTTTAGGTTAACTTCTTTTGAGTTACAACCAAGTTGTAAATAGCATCGAGTTCTAGTGGTTGTCGAATTGTAGTTGTTGCCAAGTTCAATGTTGGCTAAGTTGTGTAGTATTCACTGAGTTCTTTGGTGGCTTAGTGTTACTTCATGTTTCGAGTGAACCTGATGTTTGTTGATTCTCAATTCCTTCTTTGACTGAGTTTGTCTATGTTTGGTTCCTAGTCTAAGTTGACTTATGTGTTTAATTTGGATCATGAATTTAATGTAAGGATCTTGTCATGGGATGTTTGTTAACCATTTTGAGGTTATCCTTCTATTATATAATGATCTAAAATCTTATGTAAGACATTTTGGCAAGTATAAATAAGGGTGTGTAGACTTAGGTTAAACAGTGCAAAGTTAACAGAGTTAGAAGAGTTAATCTTTGACTCTTGAAATACAAGATATGAAAAAATGTTCCCTCAAGGACCTAATTATAGCTATAGTACCACTATTATGCATAGGTACTTGGTCTTGAATAGCTCATAATAAAATTCCAATAATCATTTACTAACTAAGTTTGTAAACTCTATGTTTCACTTGTCTTTCACCTTCCCTAAGCTTCACACAATACATACTAGGATCCCCGCCTCCAATAAAATTCCCAACACCTTAAATAATCTCAACTCATTCGAATATTTAACTTTCCACAAAAATCTATAGTCTAATTTTCTAGGGTTCTAACCCCAAGATCCAAATTGTTTTGATTAGGGCTTAATCCTACTAACCATCTTGATCAAGTATTTCCCACTAAAGTTAGAATTATTCTAAAAAACCTCCCAAATAATTTATACTTATATATACCATTTTTTGATTTATATAATATATCCCAGAACCATGTATAGTTACTTTAGACCATCTATCATAGCCAATGTCATACCACCCTTCAATTAGGTCTAATTAGGAAAATTATACAAAGAAACCATCGAAAATACTTGACTTCCAAACTTCACACCCACAAATAGTCTTTTTTAGGTTTCCAAACATCATACTTTTAGGTTTTTAAGTGGTGGCATGCCCTTCTTCAAGATTAATCACTAAAACCTCACTTTAAATGCTTCAAAGTATGGCTTTCTCAATCTCACTCCTTAGATCACTTTTAAACCCAACCAAAGGATCTAACACAATATAATCAACCTTCCTAAACATAATAAATCATAAACCCCCACCCCCCCTTGTTCAATGATCTAGGTTAGATCAATATATGACACCTTGAATGTTTTCCTTTCACAATTGATCATTTATGCTAGGGTATCAACTTTGTATTTTCACTATCTTCCCTACATTTCTAGTGTTAGAATAATCTATAATAAAATGTTAGACAACCACTCTAAAATAAATTTTTTTTATATAAAGTAGGATGTTGGGTCCACATAATGACTCTTAGAACCTTGTAAAACTATCAATTATGACAAAATTATGGTCAAACAACAAAAGTGGCAAGAATTGATGGAAATTAGCTTTAGAATAAATTCAAATTAATTTTAACAACTTTTTATATCACCTAAAGGCCTATTCAAATCCACAAATGAGTAATAATTATATTTAAAGAGAAAAAAAAATTATATTTCCTCTTAAGATATTGTGTTTCTTATATTACCAAACCTTGATTTAGATTGAGCAGATACTTCCACTATTTAGATTTCCTCTTAAACTATAGGATTTTTTTGTTTCTTATATTACCAAACCTATATTAGATACTTCCACAACACCTTTTGGGGTTTCAATTGAGTTTTTAAATACATATCATCCTTCCCAACTTATCCTAACCAAATGTAAAACTAAAACCACCTGTTTAAGGCCAAAAGTTGTCAAAAAACTTTAAAAGTTTCTTGACAACATTTCTTGCAAATTTGCAACTTTTTGGCATTTCCAACTATCCTAGAAACCAAAAATGGTTATATTTGGCATCCCTACATCAAGTATGACTCAAAACCATGAAATGGTCTCACAAATTCAACCAATTTGACCCATACTGACAACTTTTGCACAGTTAGGCAACTTTGTGCCATAACTATGTATCTTGACCTTATAATCCTAACTATTACATCAACAAGCCTCAAGTAGCTTTATTACCTCATAAAATGATCATAATTATCTTATTACACCTTATCCTGACCTAACATGTCATATTTACCTATGAAATCTTATTGGACCTTGGGTAATCTTACACCAATTAACTATTTGTAACACTATTTGTATCCCTATTTTGTGCCTCAACATTGTTGTGTCTATCTTTCCTACAATTATATTGAGTACAAAAACACAACCCACTTAGTAGTTATTTTAGAAATTTTATTCTTTCTTAGTCTATTTGAAATTTGAATCCCTCTAGGCTTAATAAGTTAATTAGTTTTAATTATCCCTCATATTTCATGTGTAAGGATCATCCAATTCAATGGTCAAATGCTTTGGAATTTGGCTTTACTCGTAACAATTAATTGGGAGGGGGTACATAGTTTATTTGGCTAGCTAGAAGATATTGACCAAATGATATTCCATAAAAGTGATCATGATGTGGGAATTATAGGTGGTGATCTATTAGATTGACACACAACATAGTGAGCACATACTTATCTCATGCCACATTATTATTGAGAGAAATCCTAACTAGTGTGTTTCATAAATCAAATACATATGTACATGACAAATTACATCCTCATTGGATGACTAAATTAAATTACTTCTTAGTAATCAATTCCAAAACAAAAATTATGACAAATAATTGTAAACATATATTACAAATATAATATATGTAATCCCAACATGCACTAAAAAAGGACAACTTTGTATGGGGGTAAGTGTATCAAGTTGTGGTGCCAAAAGGGGGGTATTAGTGACCACTTTTTTTTTTTTTTTTTTTTTTTTCTAAAATCAATAATTTCTCAACTTTGACAAGAACTCAAAGATAGTTATGCTCAAAATTTTAAGATATGACAAAAAAAAAAGTAGTAGTCCTTTGAATCTAGTTTCTAAACTACTAATTTTTTTCAAATGGTTTAGTTTTAGGTCCTCAAAAAAGGGGGCCACAGAAAGTGGTACATTTTTTTAGAGAAAACATAACATAGTGCAAAGTGTGGGCCCCCTAAAATTTTAACTTTTTTTGTGAAATTCTTTAATCTCTTTGGTCAAAAATTATCTAAGACCATATAGTTTATCCCAAAATTTTTGGGTAATTTTATAATGTGTATTTTGTTTTTATGAATTTTGTAACTGGACACATCCCAAAAACATGAAATATCTATGTGCCCCCTTAGAAATGATGAAAAACTAATCTAAAATCAAAAACTTTTTTTTTTCAAAGTGTGTAGAATGGAGTCTAGTTTCTAAAAAACTAAGTTGTTGCAAAATTTGATGAACAAGCTAAAATCTACACCCTAATTAGTACATGTTGGTTTTTGAGAGAAAATGGACATATATTCAAAAGAAATTATAGTTGAAAGGCTTTAAATAGTTTGAATTTGAAATAAATTATATGGTTATATAGCTTACATAGAGATCTATAATATCATGTAACTTGAAGGAGAGTACACAAGAAAAATCAATCATTTTCTATATGTTGGTTGAAAAACACATCTTAGACTAGTTTAGAGACTCCAAACCTTTGGGTTAGATCCCCAAGGAAAATCCAAGCCTTGGGCTTGGTAGAATCTAAAGCTTCAAATAATGCATCTTATAGCGTGTCATAGTATTTAAAGGCTTTTTAAATTTAGGCTTGCATAGCACCTATGCACTATAGCATGTTTGAGCTATAGTGTGCACACAGTTTGTAAGCCTTGTATTTCAATAGAGAGGGAAGGAGAGAGGGAGAGAGGCTAGAGAGTGAGAGAGATTAAAGGATGGGGAGAGAGTAGGAGATGGGAAAGGGTGGGATAGGGAGAGAGGGAGGGGTAAATGGATAGAGAGAGTAGGGGATGGGGGAGAGAGAGAGAGAGAGAGAGAGAGAGAGAGAGAAGGGGTTGGGAGAGGGTGGGATAGGGGGAGAGAGAGTAGGGGATGAGAGAGTAGGAGGTGGAAGAGAGAGAGTAGGGGATGGAAGAATGTGGGATAGAGAGAGATAAAGGGAGAGATGGAGAGAGAGACTAGGGGATGAGAGAGGGTAAGAAGGGGAAGAGAGAGAGAGAGTAGGGGGTGAGAGAGGGAGAGAGAGAGAATAGGGCATGGGAGGGAGGGAGAGAGAGAGAGAGATGGAGGGAGAAATGGAGAGAGAGAGTAGGGGATGGGAGAGGGTGGGATAGGGGGGAGGGGGGTGAGAGAGAGAGAGAGAGAGTAGGGGATGGGAGAGTAGGGGTGGGAGAGGGAGAGGGAGAGAGAGAGAGAGAGAGAGAGAGAGAGAGAGAGAGTAGGTCATGGGAGAGGGTGTGTGTGTGTGTGAGAGAGAGAGAGGGAGGGATGGAGGGGAGAGAGAGAGAGAGAGGGAGGGATGAGAGAGAGAGAGAGAGAGAGTAGGAGATGGGAGAGTAGGGCATGGGAGAGGGTGTGTGTGTGTGTGTGTGTGTGTGTGTGAGAGAGAGAGAGAGAGTAGGGGATGGGAGAGGGTGCGATAGAAAGAAAGAGAGAGGTAAATGGGGGGAGAGAGAGATATTTTCACATAGTGCATGCACACTATATGAAAACACCAAAAAATGGTTACAAAGAAAGTTTGGGTCCCTACTGACTCATATTCTCTTTTTTGTCTATTGTATGTTCTACTGTTTTGATAGAAAACATGGGTTTCATGCTATTGGAAGCTAGCAAACACCAAATTCAATCATTGGATACACTACTTGAAGGTTTTTTGAACATTCTTTCTATAGAAATGGTTAGTGCAAATTTTCTTTGTTACTATAGAGAAAAATTTCATTATGATTTGACAAGTTGTGTAATATATAGTGAATTCATTGAAATATGTATGTTTGAATGAATTTCAATTTAGAAATGGTTAGAAATTTTAATGTATGAATAATTCATTATAATTTTACAAGTTGTTTCATTGAAATAATTCTAATTTGTGTATGTATTTGAATGATTTGTTATTTACAAATTGTAATTAATTTAGATATTTGAATAATTTGACATATAGAAATCATCATCATGTCAAGGAAGAAACTAAAAACTCAAAGAATGAAAGAAAGTGAGAAAGATTTGAAAATTAAAAGAGATAAAATGAAACTACTACATGAAAAAAAAAATTGCAATGCAATAATGAAGAATTGTCTTTCGAAGAGGAACACGAACCACCAATACAAAGAAACAAAGAGAAAGAATTGGAAAGACAAAGAGAATGAATGAGACTCTTATGCTCAAGAAGACAATTGAATTGTGAAGCTACACCATTTTCCAATGTTGGAGTCATATCATCATGTCATGTTGAAGAGACGCTTATTTCTACATCCAAAAATTCACACACTCCATCATGTCATGTTGAAGGAAAAACATAAACATATCAATTAGGTGATATTCCATCTTTTGCATCTTATTGCCAAGGCACATCATCTTCAGTTCAAGGTACCCAAATCACTCGACCTTATGGTGATGTTCAAAATGTTGAGGGAATGGAAGAGATTATAACACCTTCTAGAATTCATTTTAGAAGACCAAAATATTTAATTGATATTGATACTAACATTTTAAAATCAATGCCTGACAAGATTACCAAGCATACTTGTCAAAGAAAATTTAATTGTATGTGGAGATTATTCTTTGAAGAATTAAATATGACAACTCAATGCCAATTATTTGTTGAAATGATGAAGAATTTTTAATTTAGGACCATCATGAAGATTCTTGGGCTAAGAAGATGGACAATTCAAATGACAAAAAACATTGTAAAGAATCTAATGAGTGCATATGACAAAGCAGGTTCTAAATCATGGACCAAAGATAGTAATATCACAAGACATGTACTTACATCTACAATAGTAAGTACCAAAGTGAGAAAAGTTTGAATCGTGAGAAAGACAATCAAAACATTGAAAATTAGTAGAGGTACTCTAAGGAGAGCCCTGGTATGGCATGAGAGAGTGGAAGATCCAACAAAGAATGAGTTATGGACATTTAGTGATATAATACCACAAAAGGATATAGAAATTAGTAAAACTTTGGAATTATTGATTGAAGATTTTTGGACAAATAGCACAAGTGTTTTCCCTAATCATAGAGATGTTTTAAGAAGGAGGATTGGTAGTCGAAATTGCAATCCACATGTAAAACATTTTTTGGACTCAACTCAGACACAATTTTTTGTAAAATTTATTGGTATGTGTCCTCAAATTTGAATCTTGTTAAAGATTTTTTGAGATGGGTAAACCTTTTTATGTGAAGATAAATCACACACACACACACACACACACACACACACACACAACTTGTTTTTGTAGGATACATATTGAATTCTCTAACCATTTTGATATTTTAAGGCATATATGTGTTTTTTTTCTTCTAAGGTTGTTTGGCAGGACTACAACATCAATGAGCAACTTAGATCTTCAAGAAAATTTATTTCTAACATTTTAAGTGAGATAGGAGATGATCAACAACAATTTTACAAGATGTCATGCTTGGATTGTACATGCTTATTTTGTGGTTCTTTGCAACTTTTATCAACTTGTGAACATATTGATAGTACACATGCAATTGGAAATGAAATGGTAGATTATAGAAAATATAAGATAGTGACATATGCTCTAAAAGATGAGAAATAGGGTAAAAGATGTGATTTTTTCATTGAAAATATTCAAGTGTATGAGTTTATGAATTATTTTCGTGAAAATATTATTTATGAGTATGCAAGGAATACACATAAAACTTGATAGTTGGATTTGCAATTCAAGTTGTGCAAGGATACATTTCCACTGGATACTATTATTTTAGTTGTAGACTTCACAGAGAACTACACACTACAACTACAAAATGAGGTGTAAAAAAAGTATTATACTTCTCAACAAGTTTCCATATTTGTTCACATAACATTCATGCATGTTCCTACAAGTACAGAGGATGAATGGATTAAGGTATGGAGGGAGTATCGGGTAAAAGCATAGATCTGTGTCACCATTTAGGATACCAAAACCTATTTTGGTCAAATCTTATTTCTCTATCAAAACTATTTTTTTTTTCAAAGACTAAAAATACCCTTTATATATCTCAGATTCAATATCATCATTATATGAATTTCTAATTGTTTTGATTAGTTATAATATGTTATAATTTTAAAATAGTATAAGTCAATATTTCAACATTTCAAAAGATGCTTCCTCAAAAATGGAAAAAAAATAGTAAATCATATCAAAAAATTGAAAAATTATATTTATCTCTAGAGGAGAGAGTCCTCTTTATGAATATGTAATTTTTTTTGAAGAAGGTGTTGAATTGATAGGGAAGTTTTGATAGGAGGAAAAAAAATTTAGATTCTAATAGTGTCGAGATTGAGTACTTATAATAAATAAAATACAAATAAATATAAATTTTATTTTTATTTGTTCCCTAGCTATACATGTCATCTATAAGATATTATCAAATTAGAACAAAAAAATATTATTTGCATATACTTGTTTAATAAGGACTGCACCCTATATTTTTTACATTTAAAAAAGAGACTTAAATTTTTTTAAAAGTGAGTAAATTCTAACTCAAAAAATTTATAAAATTTATAGCCATAAAATTCATCCAATTCTACACATTTCATCAATTTACATCATCTTCAAATTCTAAACACAAATACCATTTTTTTGTGATTAATGTTAAATTATCGCATTCTGATATCATGTTTCTTTATAAAAGGTGACACAGATTTGTGCTTTTACCCTACCATTTTTGCATCAATGATGATCAATCACATTCTAGGAAGTTTTTACATGGTTTTTTTCAACTATTTTATGGAGATTTGGCTAACATGGGCATACCATATCACTAGCACATTATTTGGTCAGATAATTGTGCATATTAATTCAAGAATGCATGGATGTTCTATTGGTTGAGCAAGATGCACAGGTTTTTTAGATTCAATATATGTAGAATTTCATAGAGGTTGGTCATGGAAAGGGAGAGCACGATGGTGCAAGCACATGCATCAAAAGAGTCTTAGCTTGTGAAGAATTATAGTACAAAGATGGAGCAACATTGACATATGCAAAATCCATCATCCAGTGGTGTAATGCTACAATGGGTTCATGTAAGGAAGGTGAGTCTATAGTTTGTAGATTTTTTTTGGCTGATAGATAATACTAACATTGCACCACATGAGAATTTTTGTACATTGATAGGATCAACTGAGTTGCACTCTTTTAAAAGCTCTAATATAGGTTCATGGAGTATCCACACACAAAAAATGACATGCTTTTGTCCATCACGTGTAGAAGAAAATTGGGATGAGCTTGAGTTGACTGAATGGGTGGATAAATGGGATATATGGGTTTTGGACCCAACTGACACCTATCGGCCCCCACAAACACTAAAAATGTAGAGATAGATTCATCCTTTGACTTTGACTACTTGTTTGATCTAGTGCAACCTGGTGTTATATATATATATATATATATATATATATATATATATATATATATATATATATGTATATATATACATATATATATACATATATATATATATATATATATATATATATATATATGTATATATATACATATATATATACATATATATATATATATATATACATATATATACATACATATATATATATACATATATACATACATATATATATATACATATATATATATATACATATATGCATATATATATATATATACATATATACATATATATATATATAGATGTATACATGTATACATAGATGTATACATATATGTATATATATATGTATATTACATATATGTATACATATATATACATATATGTATACATATATGTAATATACATATATATATACATATATGTATATATAGATATATATATGTATATATATATATATGTATATATACATACATATATATATGTATATATACATACATATATATATATACATATATACATATATATATATATATATACATATATATATATATATATATATATATATATACATATATATATATATATATATATATATATATATATATATATATATATATATGTTACTTTATAACTTGTGCTTAAGTATTTGCTAAATTAATCACTGCATTATGTACATTTATCACTGTAGGCCATGTTTTTGTTGTTATTGCACCTAAAGACAATGAAGAAGGGACAAATTATTCTTTGTGTCCTTGTGTCCAGGCCAATTTTTTTTGGATTACTTGATTACAGATGGTGAAGGTTTAGAGTACCATATAGGTATGGTGGTTATAACTAGTACATGGCTTAGATGATATTATATGCAGAACCCTAACTTGTGATTATTTGAGGATTGACAAACAAAGAGGAAGATTCTTCATTATTCAAACCTTGTTGTCATGTCAAATTTCCACTTGATAAAATATGGAGGAAAACCATATTATAAGAATCTTTAAAAATTTTGCAAGTTAGACCATGAGGCAATAGTTGAGACATTATAATGTAGAGAAAATCCAGTTGGTTCATTAGATTGAATATAATTACAAAACCATGGACCTCTCTCGCTTTTTGTGATGTTGAGTGTACAATAAGGTAGCTTCAAATGGACTTTCCCACTCTTTCACCAACCAACAAACTACTAAATCTCCAACCTTCTCATTAGGTTTCTGATGCAATGGACAAGTGTGATGGGCCCCAACCAAGTTCACAATGTAAAAATGTGCAAGGGAAAGGCAATGTTCCCCAAACCCACAAAACAACAACTATCCTTTCTGCAACTCCAACACCATTCCAAAGGTTATGGTGGATTTATTTAACCTATCTAAAATTGATTAAAGATATTTCAAGTGATTTTAGACCCTCAACCCAATCTTAGCACTCAAATTCTTCAAATTTACCTAGTAGGCCTAATTGCTTCCAACTAGGTCTCTAGTGAGAAAGATGCTAAGTTTTCTTCCAAACTCTCCCAAGGAATTCTCAAATAAAATAGGTTTTCAAATTCAAAAAACCATTACAACACTAAGAAACTAATGCAATCAAGAGAATACACACAAAATTGCTCAAAAATGGACTTTTATTGCATTCTTCACCAACAGGTCATACAATTGCTGATGGAATCCATACAATTCTCTACTTTCTGATCATATGCCTTTAGTAGGCTATATAGGATGAATTACAACTTCCCCAACCATACTCCATTAGCTATAATACATTAACAAGGTTAAAACAGTCAAATATCTTGAGCAAAACAACACTTAGAAGGATGAAACCAAAAAAAAAAAGAAAGGTAAGTCAAATCTCCTTCTCAGATAATAATTAGATTAAACTTGGCAATCCATACAGTATATTCAACATACAAAAAATAGTTAAAATGGCTTCAAAACTCAAAATCCTTTATTGCAATTTCTCCCAATCTATACAATATGCCCCTTTAGACATCACAAATGAGGTATTTATCCATCCTATGCCTATTCCAATGGTTAAAACTATTATTTGAATAGTTATAAATCCTTTCCAACCAAGTTGCATTTTTGAGCGACGTTTACAATTTTACACAAAAAAGTGCAACTTTTGCAAAGTTCACTAGATTTCACTTTTAGGACTCAGAAAAGGTTCCAAATTATTCAAAAATAACTAAAAACACCAAATCCTAAGCTATCTTGACCAAAAACTCAAAAAGATCCAATTTGCCTAATTAGCAACTTTTTCTCATATCTTGCACAAAGTGACCTAGGCATACATGTCTTGCTCATATCTCTCTCACCATTCATCATGGTATCGAACTATCTACTCTATTAGCTCAGAGTGGCTAGGAAAACCCTAGTCCCAAGCTCATCCCATCTCATTTTTTGCTCGAACATTCTTGAGCATGACAAACAAAATTGACCCTAAGAGTCACTAAATGCTATAGGGCAGTGATCTTTGACAGAGAATATATCAGAGCTCGTGTGAGGTATGGATGCAATTCTAAGTGCTATAGGATTGTGTTGTTGATACCTACAGTCACCTCTCTCTCTTTTTGGAGATTAGATTCTATTTTGATTTTGCAGCCCCATCTCGCATGATGCTAAAACTTGTAGTGCTGGCCAGTACAAAGTCACCAACTAGTGAATCTCTCTCACCATTCCTCATGGGATCAAATTATCTGCTTCATTAGCTCAAAGTGGCTAAATAAACACTAGTCCCAAGGTTTTCTTTTCTTGTTGACCACTTGAAAGTTCTCAGGCACACCGAACAAAATTGACCCTAGAGTTACTAAATGCCATAGAGCAATGATCTTTGATAGGGCATATCTCAGTGCTTGTGTGAGGTATGGATGAAATTCTGGGTGCTACAAGATTGTGTTTTTGACACCTACAATAACCTCTCTGTCTTTTTGGATATTGGGTTCTATTTTGATTTTGTTGCCCCATCTCAGGTGATATTGAAAGTTTTAGTGTTGGCCAGTACAAAGTCACCAATTGGTGAATCTCTCTCACCATTCATTGTGGGACCAAAATTTCTACTTCGTTAGCTCCAAGTGGCTGAGTAAAATCTAGTCCCAAGCTCTTCCTATCCCATTGATCACTAGAACATTCTTGAGCATGCCAAATGGAATTGACCCTAATAGTCACTAGATGCCATAGGGAAACAATCTTTGATGGGGTATATCTTAGAACTCATGCAAGGTATGGATGCAATTCCAAGTGCAATAGGATCATGTATTCAACACCTACAATAACCTATCTCTCTTTTTGTAGATTTTATTCCAATTTAATTTTTCTGCCCCATCTTGGTAGATGCTAAAACTTGTAGTGTTAGACAATACAAAGTCGCCAACTGGTGAATCTGTCTAACCATTCATCGTGGGACCAAACTGTCTACTTTGTTCACTTTGAGTGGTTAGCTAAACCCCAGCCCCAAGATTTGCTTGTCCCATTTACTTCTTGAACATTCTTGGGTACATCAAATAGAATTGACCCTAAGAGTCTCTAAATATTGTTTATTGATACTTGGAAGAATGAAAAAGATACAAGAAGTTGAAGATGACATCCTAGGAGTGTAAAATTTGTTCTTTGGGAGGCATCCTTTGGCACAAACCATATTTTTTTTATCCCTCTACCTTCTCCAAATTTTTTTTGAATTATCATCTACATTCAAACCCCAAACTCCTCAAATCAACACTGTAATTCCCTAGCGAAGTATCCAAAACTTGCCTAGGGCATCATTGGAAAATTAGCTAACTCAATTTTCAGGGCCCAACCTTTATGATACATTACGTACAATGTGTCCTCTCCCATTTCCCTTATATCCATGATGATTCCATGTTGGGAACTCATGAGAGAGTCATTTTTGTGCGGGCTACCTCGGCAGAACCAACACATAGGGTGTTTTCAAAATAATTTCAAAAACATTAACATATGTATACTTAAAGGAAATTTTAATGAATAAAAAATTAACATACAAACATTAACTAACTTAATAGAAGGTAAAACTTCAATGTTCAATCCATTATCTCAAACATGGTTTGCAAAATGCAAAAACTATTAAAGGAAATTTAACAAAATATTTGTATTCAAATTCAAGAATGAACTCTTCCAACATCCAACTAGTAGATTTTTCTTCTTTAAGGTCTTATATGACCTCCTAAGGCATAAATTCAATTAAACCAACCATCTTTCCTTCCTTCCATGCCATAACTAAAAAGTTGAACAAAATATTGTGGATCAACTTTTAAAAGTTGTTGACCACATTGCAATTTTTGCATTTTTGACTTCTAGACCCTTGAAACATTTTTGAATGGAACCAAATATGTTCAATAAAGGTGTTTACACATAATGTGGCCCCCTAGTAACCAACATGCCTCTTTTTTTCCCCTTGACCCATTTGAGCAACTTCTTGACAACTTAGCAACTTTTGGTATTTCAGATCCTAATCAACCAACATTACATTTTATGAGTTCCAAACACTTGAAAAAGATGCAAAGTCACTATTTAGGACCCATTTGGGTCATATCCCACTTACCAATGACTTGTTAAATTCCATGAATAAATTAAAAACTTTATTTCAAGTCTTCTCATGTTCTAAAGATAAAGCGTTTATAAACTCTTGACATGTTTATGATGACACTAAGATTCAAGCTTAGACATTTACATAATGTAGCCAACTCAAGAGTCAAACTTCAATGTTAATTATATAATATTAATAAGAATTCAAGTTTCACTATTCTCATCCCAAAAAAATCTCCAAATAAGTTACTCAGAATCAAAAGTAGTCGTAACTTGTAAAATCTAAATACAAATGAATATCATAGCCTTATTCATGTATGTCAAAAGATACTCTCAAAGCTTATTAAAATGATTCCTAACCTTATTTAGGATGAAAATTACATTAAAATGAACTACATGAAATACTTAAAATGTAAACAAGAAAAACAAGATATATATTATGATAACCAATAATATCATACATGAACAAACCGATGCATCGAAGTTGTAAGTCTAATAATTTCATGCATCAAATATATGTCATACATCAAATATAAAATGTCATATATACATCAAATGTATGTGAAATATGTCCACTAACATAAAATCCAAGATATATGTCCACTAATTCCTATACATTTATCCATCGCTATATCTTCTCCTTCCCACAAGAGGAAGGAAACAAATCCCTAGAGGTCTTCGGTCATTGCATGGAGGGAGATGATGGGGTCTTCCTCACACACTTGCTTGTCCTCTTGTTTAGGCTCCTCTCTAATTGGAGCTGATACAATCAAAGTATACATGAATCAATAATTATTATATAGTGAAATCAAATATATGTACACACAAAATTAATTATTTTCTTATCATCATCAAATAGCTACTTTGTACATCGACCTCAAAGGCTCACAGACAATCGAGAGTAACAAGGCCCTACAACAATTCAATAAATATAATCACTCAATCATACTTATAAATACCATCTAAAATTTCAATATTATAAATAACAACTTAAACTATGAAACTCTTCCATACCTTAGTCAATGGCTCTGAACTAGCCATTGCGATAGCAACTCCACGATCGATGGACTTGCAAAGATGAGAAGTCTCTAACATCAACAACTGCAAATCATATAATACAATTTGCATTATTTTTATAGAATATGATATAATCAAATGAATTAAATTAACATGAAACAAATGTACCTCTACAAAGCTTGTATGATGCCTAGGTTTAGAGTCCCTTGTGAATGTCGATGGTCCAGTAGAGAACTAATGCATATGGATAAAAAATAATTGTCAATCCTTCATATGATTACTCCATTAATATATGTAATAACTTAAATGATTAAATTGATACATACATATTGATTCATTGATGAGACGTAAAATGGGGTCGAGGAATCTATACTAGGGCCATCAGCACTCTTACCCTAAATTTTGAACAATGACAAGACATGCTAATTAATTAGTCATTCACTGTACATACGAAATGTGATAAATTTGTTTATTATAATTATAATTTACCTATATTTCAATGCCAAATGTGTCACTCGAGAAGTCATCAATGACTAGCCCATCATCCATAGTGTCTCCAACGTGACTATCAAATGTGCATAAGGATCCACATGACGTTCGCATGTGATTCTAGTGCAAAGAAGGCTCCTCCTCAACTAATGGACTAGCACAATGAATGAGGGTCTATGTCAAAGAATTGATAGTCCCTAGAGTACTAGTCTCTACATGATCCTTCACAACTAAAGGAATAATGACATGCTCACCCTAGGGTTTGACAATAGGTGTGCTAACTACATTAGGGTCACGATGTCCCCCTAACTGTTGAGATAATGGGCGTTTCACACATTGCATAATATTGTTATATTTTATTATTTTATTTTATTATGTAATGTTGTGCCTAGATGGACGTGCAACATGTAAAGATTCCCATGGAATATTCTTGATGAGTTGTATTGCAACATTGTGAAAATATTTTATGTAATTATTTAATATTGGGGAAAAGAATTAAATGCCCAATATTAAATGTGGGGTCAGTGGGTTAGGTAGTACATGGTTTTAGCACATGTTTTATGTAATACCACTTAGTGGTTTTGTGGGACTTGCTACTATATAAGCAGCCACAAAGGTAGTTGTTGTAGAGTAAGAGTTAGAAAGGCAAGAGTCAAGCGGGACAAGGCTTGACAGGTTAGCCAAGGGAACATTTGTGAAGGTTGGAAGCATGGCATGGGATGTGTGGATTCATGCTTGTTCACATAGTTTGCTCGGTTGTGGCTATGGCCATGAAGGCTTCCATGGTTGTATGGCAATGGTATTTTTGCTAAATAATACATGGTGATGGATGCTTTTGGAGGCTAGGTTTTTCCCTCAATGAGGGTTTCCCAGGGTATATCTTGTGTCACAATTTTGTGGGTATGTTTTCTATTCTCTCGCATGTGGATTTTGATTCTGTGTTTATTTCAGATCTATTATGGGTTATGTGGAAACGGTTATATTCTTTCTTGCCAAGTTTCCTTACACTGACCTCTCAAATGATGACCCCCCACCTCTACCCTAAGAATCTAACATGTCAAAATAATTGGGGAATTCCCCAAGGACAAATTCACAATACAAATTCTTTCAGAAATATATTGGAACCTTATGAGTATTGTAGGGAGGGGCATTAAAGACCATCTACCATCTATCCCAAAATTTATTTCTAATATCATCATGTATGTGCTAGTGAACGGGGAACCTTTTAGTTATAGTTTTAACAATGTCTTGTTCTCCTGGCTTTTTAAACAATGCATATATGTTACCTTTCGTTATGTATTTTTTTCTTACATCTTTATAGGATAATTTATTTGCATAATATCTTCTTTGTTCTTCTTTGTTAACACATCAAATATCCAACTAACCACTAACAAAAGTTACATGGCTCATAATCAACTCAAGGAAGGATGCCAATTGTACTCTCATTGGATTAGTTTTCTCGCAAGATTTCAACCTACCAATGATTTCTTCTAATTCATTTTTTCCTCTTTCTATTTCATTCATTATATTTTCTTGGGTGCTAGGAGGAGGTATTTCAATCGATGGAGGTTGCGGAGGTTCTTGCTCTTCCTCATGAGGGTTTTCATTTTGATCTTGTGGGGCGCTTTCATTTTGATTTTCTTGATTAGACTGGGGATTTGGTGGTTGATTATCCACATTTTTTGATAAGAAATCAATTGCATTTTAAATAAATAAACAAACTTGAAGCAAAACTTAAAAAACATACAAAACAATACAAAAACAAGAGTAGAAAACATACTTGATGATCTCAATCCTAATCTCTAGTGATGAGGAGACATTTTGAGGTGGGGAGAGAGAAAATATTGGACCTTCTACAAAATGTGTGTGCACTGTTGGCGACAAAGAAGGTAACTAGCAAGAGGAAACAAAAAAATGAGATGGGCTATGGGTTGCAACCCATAAATATTAGTTTTAAAAAGCATGTATGCACTATAGTGTGTGTGCGCTATTGCAAATTTGAAAAAAAATATGTTTGTCATGTTTTTGGCACCATAACTTGGTGCATTCGTCCATAGTTCAATGATATTTCTATATTTGGTCCCTCCCAATCTTAGTCAAATAAATATGCCAAAATATTGTTAAGATGGTGTGATAGATATTATTTTTGTTTGGAAGCTTGAGCATGTTATCCCAACCATGCTCTCATTCCTTGGTGGTGGATTTTGAGTAGTAGTTATATGAGAATGTATTGAACATAAAATGAAGTGCAACTTATATTGGAGGGGGTTGGACCTCAATAGTTCATAAGTGGTACAATATTGAGGGACATTGATGTACACCATATGTAAAAACAATACACTATTTCCCTGTAAGAGGCTAAGTGGATTTATTAAGCATATTTATATTCATAAAGACCTTGCTACCACTTCCAACTCTTAAAAAAAAAAATCCGTTCCCTTTGAATCCTCTTCCACTCCTTATTTCTACTCCATTTCTTTCCTTCATATTTTTTCAGCTCTCTTGATTGACTCTAGATTTCCCCATCTCATTTATCTCACTTTTTCAATTTCCTTACCACAACATGCATTGTCTTTCTCCCATTGATATATTGTCATTAGGTCATTTGGGTGATGAGATGTGCCACGTCCACCTCATTCTTTGTATTAATTGATGGTGAGGCTCTATCATGATTTGATGCTCAAGGGGTCTTTGCCAAGGGAATACCTTATCTTTTAATCCTAGTGAAGGAAGGATTGGGAAGACTCCTTATGATTAATGTAGGGTAAGGATTGATCCAATGTACAACGAAAAGTTGATGGTTAGCACAAGGATAATCCTAAGAGAACTTAAGGTAGAATTATAAGGTCAAACCTTAGATTAAATATAAGAAAATGTTTGGTAGGCAATAAATAAAAGGAATAAATTGGATTTAAACATAAAATATCTATGCAAATGGAATGAATATAACCAGTTTACAAAAAGTAGCCTAGATTAAAACATAGTTAGGCTAGTAAATGAACATAAGTAAATGAGCCAATTAACAAGAGGGTAAGATACTTAAGGTAGACCAATGATAGAATATCACTATTTTTTCATGCAAAATTTATGGAATTCACAATAATTTGAATAAATTAATTTCCACTAGTTTGATGTGTCATATTCTACTTTTTATGGAATTCAATTTTACAGTCCTTGGATTTAATCTTGATTTAGATATATTTGATTTGATGCATGAAAGTAAAATGTACCATGTGTCTTAGAGGCTTGATAGAATACTTATTCAATAGAGCTATTTCATCTTTGCCAATACTTGAATGTGGTCAAGGTGGTGTTTATGAACATTGCTAAAAGACTATTGACTTAATAAGCAATATGTTATCCTTCGTCAATCCTTTGTTTTCTTAGGTTAATGACAATGCATGATTTTAAAGACAACATACAAAAGAATGCACATGGCCTATATGTAGATAAATTAAATTTGATTCTTTATTCCTTCAAAAATTGAAGCATGCTATAAGAATTTCACTTTATTAAATTACATACTTTTGAATTTGAAATATTAAAAATTAGGTAATGACATAGGAATGAACCTCATGACAAACTACCTTCCCAAAAAATATAATAATCTTATTAGTTTGAATTCAAATATGTTATATGAAAAACGATAACTACACAAGTTTTAGCATTACAAATAATAAGTTCAATGTACAAATAATTATTAAATTCTAAATATTTGTATATATTATCTCAGCATAAATATATTTTATAACTAATTAAAATAAAATAGTGTTATCTAATAATAAAAATAATAAATTAAACTTTTTGAAATTATATAATTTCTACTACACATTTATGTATCAATTTTTAAAATATTTTGTAAAATTTTAAATAATAATTTATTAAAAATATTATAATACTTTGAATCAATAATAATAAAACAAGTTCATATTTCCTATCAAATGAATCATTTTTCAAATACTCACAAAAACATGTTTTCCAATATTCCAAAGAGTTTCAAATTTCAAACGATTTTCAAAATTCCAAATGCATTGCAAATTTCGACCGTTGTGGAAAAGCCACAAAAATTGGAAAGGAGCGGGGGCGATTCTGGGCACTATAAGTACTTCTTCTCAAATGGAAAACACAGATTTATTGCTTCATTCTTTTTTGAGTTTATTTCTTCAATTTGGGTTTTGTTTGTTGTAAAGTGTGCACACTGGTCTGTCTGGTCTGTTTGTTTATTTTCTGTGTGTTTTTCCCTTGAATTTTGGTCATCTTATTTGTTGTTTATCTAATATTTTTTTTTTGAATTTTTAGATATTTATTTTTATCTGTATTTGTCTATTTCTTTTGGGTTTTTTCTGGGTAACAAAGGAAGAGGAAGAGGTAGGGAAAGGTAGGGAGACTAGGGGAGCAGCCATAGCTGATGGAGTGAAAATTCTTCTTCTTGGTATGTAATCCAACCTCTGTGTAGAATAATTTTAGGTTTATATATATTTTCCACAAATTTAAAGGTTTGTAGATCCAACGATATAGGAGAAATAAGCCTTACGGTTCATCCTCAGGTTGTCAAATGCAAATATGGTATGTTGGGTACATTTCTTTCACATATGTAGAGATGAATTGCCCTTAAATCTATTACCCGTAACAAAAACGTCTTGATTTTCGCTAATACTACGGTGCTATCCATTAATTGCTGGCGCACATCCCTCCCCCAGAAGAAAACCTAATTAATTGGTAGAGGACCTTGTCTGTGTTGCGTAAAGCATCTTCATGATTTCCCTCACCTTTCTCGTTGTATGAAGTGTTGTGGCAATCTTTCTTTCACCATTGCCGAGGGCCCATTTCCCGCATTTGAGAAACAGAAGACGTTTAGTTTAATTTAGGCAACTCTCTAATTCCTTCAGTAGATCATTCACATTGGTATCTGCATTGCAGTCAATGTTGTTGCATAACTTGTACACGGCTTTCCTCCATGCAGTTTCCTTCCAGTCTGTGGAGTCACTGTCGCCTTGTGGTTTCTCCTTATCTTTTAATCCTTTTTCAAGGGCCCCAACACTTCGGTCACATTGTGAGGAGATTTTGCTTCCCCGGGATCTCTAAATGGAACCACCCTTTTCTTCAGCACCCTATTATAGATCTTGTTCTCTACTTTGCTGGTGATTCTATCGCCTGCTTCTCTGCTGACTCTATTGTCTTCTATATAACTATATTCTACCCTGTCAACAAAATCAATGATTTCCCATGCCTAAGAATATGCCTCTAGACAATCTCTAGTGATTATTTGAGGGAGAGAGGCAGAAGTGACGATGATACCCTGCAGGGCCACTGCGGTCATTTTCCATTATTTTTTACCCATGTCTGTCATCTACACCTTTTCTTCAATCCTGCTTCTCCTGCATGCATTCTTCAATTCCTTCTATGGATTTGGATCCAAACAGCTCAACCCTAAAATGCATCCCGTTCTCTTGGCCACCACAAAGTCCACCAGATGTTTACAGTTACCTTGATCGGCTTGTGAAATGAGATCCGTGGCTACTGGAATGGACAAGCGGTTAGATAACCACAGGCTCTCTGGAGTCTCCCCTAACATCTACACGCCCTTTAATAGTTCATTGATGTGATCAAAACAACCTTTTAGATTTTCTGGATTCAGTGTCTATTGTTATCATCTCTAAGTTTTAATTTCTAAATCTATAGATTGGAGTTTTTTTCTGTTATCTGTCTTCAATTGATAATCGATCTGATTAGTTCAATATTATTGCCTATCTATTCAAGTGGCATACTATAAAAACCATGTAGATTGTCTCGCATGCAATTAGGAGATCTTTTCAATTTTGGGGATTTTATTTCAATTCAATTTTTTGTTTGCTCTCCTTATCCAAAGTGTGATCTCTACATAGTTTTAATCCAAAAGCTTTTGAATTCAACGTGTAGTTAGATGGAGCCTAAAGAGAAATGAACAGAAATAAAAGAAAGAATGACTTTGTCATCTGTTATTCTAGTCTTTTCTTTTAAGTAAAAATTCCATCAGCTTTCTTTCCATGGCTATAGGTTAATGTTGGTAACAGGATATATAGAAATGGAAATTATCTGTGTTGATCCCAATGTAGTTTTAGCACATGCAAAAAAAAAAAGCCAACTACTAGTTTTGAAACACACTTTGACAATAATATTTCAATTATTTTGTCCCTAAGTGGATTTTGTTACCTTTTGCTTCCTTTGGCCTTGTGGGTAAGGGTTTCAAAATCAGAGTCCATGGTGGGTAAGGGTTTCAAAATCAAGAGAGCCTAATCATTTAGATTCTTTGCATTGACACAACAATCCGATGTATTAGAATTTGGTTTCCAGGAAAACTATTTTGGATGTATTTTATTATATAGATATTTTATTCGTCTTGATACTTTTCTTGGACTACCTGTTGCTTGTGTTCGTATCTAAACAGTTAAAAAGTACTTTACAATTTTTCAAATTTGAGCATGATATTAGTTCATAATTGTGATGTGGGGTGCTGTTGGACAGTGAAACAACTTCATAATTTTGGGCTTAATCTGTATTTAGGCTTATTTGAAGTGCAGTTTTTGTAATTCGTGTTTCAAACTTCCAAAACCAAACCCTTGATTTTGGGGTTTATTTGCATTTTGTCGCATTGCATATTTCTATGTTAGATTAAGTTAATGTTATTAAAGATTTCCATCAGCTATCTGGGGGCAGGAACAAAATAGGCATCTTAGTGGAACTAGTCCTTCAATTTAAGGACGGGGAACCAGGAGGATTTTGTTAGGGGAAATTGAAGTATTGCAGTTGTTCACATTTGAAGAGGTATGGAGTTGGAACGGAGGAAAGGATAATTCTGGCACTACATTTGAAAAGCCTTTTGGCATCCCTACTAGTTATTTCCACCTTGGACACTATTGCCAATCCATCCAAGAGAAGCATTGTAGAGGATGGATGCTTGTAGTGAAAGAAAGAGAACCATCTAATGGCTTTCATGAATTGCAAAATATAGAGAGAAAAATCAACGTAATGGGTTCTCAGATAGGGGAATGGATGAAAAATGGAAATGGAGATTCTCTTTGCAATTTAGGCTGCAGATCATTGGATCCAGGAAAGAATACTAGGAATGAACATCAAAATAGACAATTTAATTTTCAGGAAAAAGAGAAGAGATTCAAAAAAATCCTATCTTATAAATGAATATAGAGGATGACTTTCTAGTCTTTTAAATTAAGGTTATTACTTGACATAGGGAGTGGTCTTAAAACATTTTTGTATGAAATGATAGAGAAGAGGGAGCTCCCCAAAGAAGGAAAAAGATGTCTAGTCAATTTTTCCTTTAGGAAGAATAGGGATGTCTAGTCAAAAAAATAGTTGTAGGAAATCTATAGCTCTATTTGATACATCACTCTTTAGTCAAAAAGAAATAGGTGATGGAAATCTAGTCTCATGGAAGAGGAAGTTTAAAAGATTAATGGAAAAATATCAATTGTCTCTTGAAAACTCTATCATTGACCCTTTGGAGGAAGAGGACAATTTCATTATTACTGTGAAGTGTGAAAAGGAAAACCTCACTCTTACAAATCAAAGGAGGTAAAGTTAGGAATTTAAAGTCAACAAATATCATAGGTGAATGTCAAGCCTAGGTTGGTCAGCTCTCACTGAAGAAAGTCTTGATATAAGAGGTGAATGTCAAGCCTAGGTTGGTTGGCTCTCATTGAAGAAAGTCTTGAAGGGGAATGAATGCTCAAGGGATATGGAAAGAAGATAATACCAAAGGGTTTGACTTGGACATTAATATTTTAGGTAAGGAGGGCATATTTTATGGAACTAGAGGTGGTTTATGACTTATTTGGGCTATCAAATGAGGGCTGATTGATGATGAATGGAGATTTAGAAATAAAACAGTTTTTTTGGGAAAGGATGTTAGGTTCTAAAACTTAGGGTCAGGAGGAATTAGATTTTGCATCAGATTTGATGAAGACTCACTGAACTAAAATTTGTCACTAGGTCTTTGGACACCATCCACAGGTTTAGTTAAACTAGATTGTGGATCAAATTTGGATAAGGAAATAAGAAGGAAATCATCAAACAGTATGGTAATGAGAATCTAGACCAAATGAATATCACCTTCTTTTGGAATTAGCATGCCAAAGACCATCAATCAATTATGTGGAATGCTATACTGGTGTTCAGGCAATCAACAATTAAATCACTCAAGCAGATATCCAACTCATACACCAACTCCTTAATATTCGTATGGCTGGCATTTGAGTTAACTAGTCCACAGCTTCTGAGCTTCTGAGTTTGAACAGATCATCATCAAATTTCTTCCAACACTCCTCATCCTAATGAGCTCTGTTGAATGAAATTGCTGAATTGATTGTGTTTGAGCACACAGCGGACAATTTTGCAAGCTGAAATTGTAGAGACTGGGAATAAAATGGGCACTACAATTGCCACCAAGAAAACAAAGCTGGATCCAACGAACAAAATTTGTACTTCAAGATGATTTTGCCATTGATAAAAGAAAACATAAACATGATCAAAATCCACATAAAGCTCCGTGACTTGAGCAAAAGACTTGTTAGATACTACAATCATAAACAAAAGGTGATTGATAAAGTTGTCTGTTGATAGGCTGTGATATATGAGACTTGATTATGATAGAAAAGATCACAACCAAAATCACCTTTTGTCTTGGTGTCAATCAACAACTGATTGTTATGCATTCATGTGTATTCTTTGGGAGCCCAATATAGGAAAATTGAGCACTATATCCACAACATGGGACCAGAGTGTTACAACATCAGTAGAAGGCTATATATAGCCAGCAAGATGCCTCAAAACATGCTGTAGAAGATAGACAAATTATGTTTTTCTGCTGTGATACTTAATTACACGGAAAGTTCTATTTGATAACCAACCACAATGTGGCTCTCTGGATAACACTCTCATTGGATTGCTACAAGCCCACGATATTGCAAGAGATATTTGAAGTTTTGAACATCTAAGTGTGGGAGTTACTGATTAGTTGACAAAATTGATTTGGAGTGTGTAGATTAATTGAAGCAAAGGATTGCCAAAATGTATTGGTATGGGATGAATGTGACATATCAGAAGGATATTATGTTGGGAACAAGAAGTGTATTATAACTCATTTAAAAGATGAGTTGAAGAATTTGACATGATTCTACAATCAAACTTAAGATTCACAAGATACTGCAAGAGCTCTAGCCTCAACATCACACCATTGTAAATATGACAGCAATTCATATCAACCTTTCACTGCTGATCTGGTTTATAAACTACAAAAGCTAGATCACAAAGGTATCTCAGTTTTAAGTAATTTTTAATTTATGGTAGAAGACTAATAAGGAGTTATTTAGATGTGCACCAATATTCTTGGGGTGTTGAAACATACAGATAGACTTACATACTATGAACTCACCCAGAGGAACGGAACTGAAATAATGTTTCTCAAAAACATTGACTGAGACATCTCAGATTCCTGAAGATTTTGCAAACAGAGTGCAGCACACACAACATATGATTCAAAAATGCCAACAACGCACAACATATGATTCCCAAAAACCATGTACGAAATGTCAGAACAGGCAGCGTTGGATCGTCTGTGACTGGCACAGTCAGCGCCACTTCTTCAATTGGTGACTGATCTTGAACTTCCCTCTCACGTTCCTTCCCCATCCCTTTCTCCTTCATCTCCATCTCAGCATCCGCATTAAGGAACACAGATTTACACTAATACTTGGGGTTATCTTAAGAATATTCTAGAAACTAATATGGCAAAGTACATCCAATTTCATCTCAATTTGATTTAAGACAGATTTAAAAAACAATCAGTCTCACTTATCTCAATTTCCTTGTTGCTACTCAATTCATTTTTGAGAAAAAAGTCCAACATCACCTAATTCCTTTTAGAGATACAATTCTTTCAACATTATTTTCCCAAAATTTTACACGTATGTGTGTTTGCTCGCAAAACTGCTACCAGATGTGGTGCGATCTTTAACCAATTCTATTCCTCTCGGACTTCTCGTGTCTTCCTCCATCTTGCCAAAGTCACTCCAAGCACCACAATATTACTGATACACATCAATATATTCAAAAGCTAATCAGTTCTGTAAAACCATGCAAGCATTCAGAGTTCTTATCTGACTGGAAAAAATAATTTTGATCATCTGCTATGATTTTCTAAATTATGATTTAACTAAACGGGAAAAACTCATTTTCTATGATGCTTCTAAATTCAACTGTGTAAATTCTCAATACTTCTAATCATTATTAACACAACCAAAATGGACCCATTCATAGCACATGTTCATTTATGTCTTTTATATTTACATAATGTGCTGCATTCTGACAACAAGACATTTGTTAGTCTAGAGGTTAAAACTACGAAATGGGATTCGATATCATAAAAGAAATTTGATTTTTTTATCTTCAATATAATGTAAACTTTTGGGAATGCATCTACATCAAACATAGGGCCTCTTCTGAAATTGTAGTTTGACCTGTCTACATCACTGTTTCCTTGTTTAAAAATGATTTGAGCAATAAAAGCAGTTTTCAACCAAACCATTGAAGCAAAAACAATTGAATGGAAAGTTAGCCATCAATGTGACAACTATCAACAAAGCATGGCAATTATAGATGTATCGTATTGTCATTTATTTCCAGAAAGTGCTTTTTTATCACAAATTCACACAGAGGGCTTAAAGGCTGTCAACACGTGGCATGTTGTGTCATCACTTTGGGTAGTGCCAGCAGTGAAAGCCTTTGCCAAGCCTATCACACCAGGAAAGCCTTTCTTGGGCATATCACATCTTGATGGAGCCTTATCTGAAATGTGGCAAACCTGCTTTTTGTTTCATTTAGAATTACATTTGAATTGCCTGTATGATATTAGTAATGACTTCTTATGTATGTTTAGTGTATTTTCACAATTATATCTAAGTTCTCACTCTACTTTGTCATGTCACTTATTTTGTTTGACTGTTAATCAATTTTTTATTGTACTCTTAAAACTCCTTTGATCTTGTCACAGGTGAAGTTCCCAGGAAGACGCTGAAAGGTAATTTAGACTAGTTTTTTATTATTTATTAAATTTCTCTCTGTTTTTACATTTTATATATTTGTTAAGTGGTACAATTAATTTACATCACACTCATGTTTCAGTGGATTCTTTGATTAACTATTAGTCAAGTTATGAAATACTAACTATAACAATTTAGAGAATTTGTGGTTATTAGAATTGCTTGTGGCTTGATATAATGAAGAGAAGCTGAAATCATTGAAGTTGATGTGCTTGATACAAGAGAGTTGGTATGCACATATTCTTAATATTTTAATTTTTGTGACATTAATTTCTAAATTGATTATAGATTTGTCTACATTTATATTATACTGGATTGACATTTGTTACATTACAGTGACAATCTGTTAGCTCTCTTGGAAGAGGTGGTTTATCAAGTATTTGATAACAAGGACCCTCCAAGTCCCAAGCAACGTTTTCAGCTACTTTTTGTTTTACCAGTATGGAAAGTTTCAGCAGCAAAGCATGTGATTGGTTATTTTTCATTTCTTCAATACCATTTTGATTGAACATTGATCTAATAGTTCTTGTAACATGTAAAAATGCAATGCTTAATAAAAGAAAATTATTGGAAGGGGTTAAAAGCCCCTTCAAAGACTGAAGGAAATGCCCATTGGCCATGGTCATTCCTTGAAGTCTTTTTTTTGACAGCTTAAAGAATGGTCAATAGACATAGACCATTCTTTAAGGCATGTCTTGTGTCCCTAGCATTTTTTTGGTTACTATTTTTTTTTAATAATAATTTTATAATTTTGATGTTAACATTAAAGTTGCCAATCACAATTTCACATAAATTAATACATCATTTATATATTACACAAATCACTCAATAATATGTTTCATTTGACAATGATAAATCATAATATTATGAAACCAACATGACATAAGGAAATCACCATAGTAATATGCTTGTTTTGATCCATCACATAATAACATTGTTCATAATGAACAATATAAAATTACCTTCCTTAAAACAACATTAATAGATAATTAAGAACTCACTTTATGAATGTAATTCACGGCATTACATGTTTACTTAATTGTTGAATACAATTTTTTTCATAATGCAAATGACAATTGTTTTTGCACATAATGAAGCAACACAATTTTAATGATAATAATAAGCACAATTTTTCATATTGCAAATGATAATTTTTTTTTGCACATAATAAAACATCACAACTTTGATAATCATTTTTCATTTTCAATCAAAGCATTGTTAGCAATCATAAAATAATAAATAATCTTTACTTGACATGCAATCTAATAATATAAAATAAACACATTAATATAAATAATGTAAAAATAATGGTTGTGTCGTGGTGTGGCTAGCCGTGTTGTGTCATGTCTTGTCTTAGGGGAGGCCATAGAAGCTTCCACCTTCACGTGGTTGGCCTTGTTAGTAGAGAATATATATTCTTGAAACTAAGAGAAGCTATGTTACTAGCTTATATATATATATATATATATATATATATAAAATAAGCCGAGAGATATCCTTCTCGAGGCGCCTACTGCACTGAGTGAGATTATGAAAATAGGCGCCTCAAGAAGGATATCTCTCGGCTTATTTTATATATATATATATATATATATAAGCTAGTAGCACTCGCAATGCAAAATGAAAGACATTATTTTTTAAATTATAATTCATTATAGTTAAATATATTATGAAATTTTTGTATCAATAGATATTTAATATTATTATGATTTTAGTATTTTTTTTTATATTAATTTTAAAAATTTGCATAGAGAAATAATAATAATAGTAATTTAAAATGATATTTTCAAATCATATAGATATTTATTTAATGTTATAAAAAGCGAAGAAATGTTATACATTGTATTGCTAAACAATTGAAGCACATTGACGCAATATAGAAATTTTTGTACAAATATGTGTAATAAAAAAATACTTAATAATCATTGAAAGAAATGATGACATAGTCCATCAAAAAACTTAATAATTAAACAATTGAAGCATATTGAAGCAATATAGAAATTTTTCTACAAACATGTGTAATAAAAAAATACTTAATAATCATTGAAAGAAATGTTGACATAGTCCATCACAAAACTTAATAATGTAATATTTAATAGCTATTATAAAAGTGGGTATAATAAAAAATAGTATTGTTCAAAATGTTGACAATACATTGATAAATAATATGTAGAATATTTTTACTTTCTCAACCATGGATGGACTGGCAATAACTCTACATTTCCATGAAGAATTTTTTGTACTTTAATTGATAGAGTAGACTTTACGTGAAATAATGTAGGTATGCCATAATTTGCATGCAACAACCTGAAAGATGGAATGATTTGATGTATTTTGAATGTGATTGTGTAATCACTAGCTTATATATACCTCTATATATATTACGCCGAGAGTAATCATTCTCGAGGCACCTATTTTCATTTAATCCCAAGGTTATTTTAATCACAGTTGGGATTATGAAAATGAAAATAGGCGCCTCGAGAACGATTACTCTCGGTGTAATATATATAGAGGTATATATAAGCTAGTGGCAATCGCGGTGCAATAGGAAAAGTATTTTTTAAATTTTTTCTATTTTTTTAAAGGTTAGTGTTGAATTTTTATTTATTTTTTAAATACAATTGTATAAACTTACTACAAAAATGCAATAGTGTAAACTTACTATAAAATTATTCTTGAATATATATATTTTTTAATTCTATATATGGTGTTTATTTGTATCACTTTAATTCAATTTTATTTTAAGCATATTGTTCTATAAAATGTTATATTGAAGAGTAGAGTTATGGTTAGGGTTAGGGTTAGTATTAGGGTTGGGGCTATTGTTAGGGTTTGAGTTATGGATAGGGTTAGAGTTACAGTTAGGAATAGAGTTACAATTAGAGTTAGGATTAGCATTAGGGTTAGGGTTACGGCTAGGGTTATTTTTAGGATTACGAAACTTGTTAGGGTTAGGTTTAGAATTAGAGTTAGAGTTAATGTTAGAATTAGGGTTAGAATTAAGGTTACAGATATAGTTAGGGTTAGAATTAGAGTTAGGGTTAGGGTTAAGGTAAGGGCGAGGGTAAGAATAAGGGTTTAGGTTAAAAATATAGTTAGGGTTAGGATTAGAATTAGAGTTAGAGGTAGAGTTGGAATTGGAGCTCAAATAAGGGCTAGAGTTAGAGTTGAAATTAGGGTTATAATTAGGATTAGGGTTAGGGTTAAAATTAGATTTATGGTTGAAATTAGAGAAAGGGGTAGAGAAAGGGTTAGTTTTAGGGTGATGGTTAAGGTTAGGTTTATATTTAGAGTTAGGGTTGTATATAGAGTTACATCAGGGTTAAGGTTAAGGTAAGGGTTTGAGTCAGGGTTTAAGGTTAGGGTTAGGGTTAGAGCTATGGTTTTCATCTAGATTAAAGTAAGGGTTAAGGTTAGAGTTAGAGTTTTGAGTCAGGGTTAAGGTTAGAGTTAGGGTTAGGTTATGGTTTTAGTGAAGGTTAAACTAAGGATTAGGGTTAGGATTAGAGCCTAATTATGGTAGAATTAGATTTGCAGTTAGGGTTATATTTAGGGTTAGAGTTAGGGGTAGGATTATGGTTTAAAAAAGTAATTTTCTTTTTGGCATATTGTAATGTAAAATGTTATAGTCAAACATAGATATATGGTTAGGGACAAAGTTACCATTACAATTAATGTTAACCTTAGGTATATAATAAGGGTTAGGGTTAGCATCAGGGTTAGGGTTGGAGTTAGGGTTAAGGTTTGAGTTATGATTAAGGTTAGGGTTAGAGTTACTATTATGGTTATTGTTAGAGTTATGGTTAAGGTTTGGGTTAGAGTTATGTTTATGGTTAAGGTTAGGGTTAGAGTTATGGTTACGATTACGGTTTGGATTAGAGTTATGTTTATGGCTAAGGTTAGGGTTAGAGTTATGGTCATAGTTAAGATTAGGGTTAAAGTCATGGTTATGGTTATGGTTAGGGATAGTGTTATAGTAAGGCTAGGGTTAGGGTTTGAGTTAGGGTTAAGGTTAGAGTCAAGGTTAGGGTTTGAGTCAGGATTAAAGTAAGGGTTAGGGTTATAGTCCAATTATGGTAGAGTTAGATTTAGGGTTAGAGTTAAGAGTTAGAGTTATGCTCATGTGGTTAAGGTTAGGGTTAGAGTTATGGTTATGGTTAGGGTTAGGGTCAGGGTTATTAAAGGGCTTGAGTTAGGGTTATTGTAGGGGTAGGGTTAAGGTTTGAGTAAGGGTTAAGGTTAGATTTAGGATTAGGGTTAGGGTTTTAGTTAGGATTAAAGTTAGGGTTAGGATTAGGGTTAGAGTCTAGTTATGGTAGAGTTAGATTTAGGGATAGAGTCATGTTTATGGTTAAGTTTAGGGTTAGAGTTATGCTCATGGTTAAGGTTAGGGTTAGACTTATGGTTATTGTTAGGGTTAGGGTTATAGTACGGCCAAGGTTAGGGTTAGGGTTAGTGCTTGAGTAAGGGTTAAGGTTCTAGAGTTATGGTTATGAAAAAGTTTTGAGCCAAAATTAAAGTTAAAGGTAGGGTTATGGTTAGAGTCCAATTATGGTAGAGTTAGATTTAAGGTTAGAGTTAGGGACAAATTAATGTTTATGGTTAAGGTTAGTGTTAAGATTAGGGTTAGGGTTAGAGTTAGAGTTAAGGTTAGAGTTAAGGTTAGAATTAAGGTTAGGGTTAGGGTTAGAGTTAGAGTTAGGGTTAGCATTAGGATGAAAATTAGGGTAAGGGATAGGGTTTGAATTAGAGTTAGGGTTAGGTTTACAATTAGAGCTAGAGTTAGGGTCAAGGTTAGAGTTAGCGTCAGGGTTAGAGTTAGAGTTAGGGTTAGGGTTAGGTTTAAAATTAGAGTTAGAGTTGGGATTAGGGTTAGGGTTAGAATTAGGGTTAGAAATATAGTTAGGATTAGAGATAGAGTTAGGGTTAGGGTAAGGGTAAGAATTAGGTTGAGGGTTAGAATTAGGGTTACAAATATAGTTAGGGTTAGTGTTAGGGTTAGAATAAGAGTTAGGGTTAGGGTTAGAGATAGAGTTAGAATTAGAGTTAGAATAAGGGTTGGAGTTAGAGTTAGAGTTAGAGTTAGGGTTATATTTAGGGTTAGAATTAAGGTTAGGATTAAAGAATTAGTGTTAGAGTTAGGATTATGGTTAGTGTTAGGGTTATGGTTAGGGTTAGCATTAGGGTTAGGGTTAGGGTTAGTTTTAGAGTTATGGTTAGGATTAGCATTAGGGTTAGGGTTACAATTAGAGTAAGAGTTAAAATTAGATGTAGTGTTAGTGTTAGTGTTAGTATAAGAGTTAGAGTTAGAATTAGAGAGTTAGGGTTCAAGTTAGAGTTAGAGTTAAAGTTAGAGATAGAGTTGTGATCAGGGTTGGATTAGGGTTAGGGTTAAAGTTACCTTATTAGATTTAGGGTTAGGGTAAGAGTTAGGGCTAGGATTAGGATTAGAATTAGGGTTAGTGTTAGAGTTAGAGTTATATATATAGTGTTAGGGTTAGGATTAGGGGTAGGTTTATAGTCAAAGTTAGGGTTAGGGTTAATATTGGGGTTAGGGCTACAAAAAGAGTCAAAGTTAGAGTTAGGGTTAGAATTAAGGGTAGGGTTAGAATTAGGGATAAAGTTAGAGTTGGAGTGAGGGTTAGAGTTAGAGTTAGAGTTAGAGTTAGATTTAGGGTAAGAATCAGGGTTAGGATTAGAATTAGCATTAGAGTTAGAGCTAGGGTTAGAATTAGGGTTAGGGTTAGGGTTAGGGTTAGCGTAAGAATTAGAGTTAGAGTTATAGTTAGGGTTAGAGTTAGGAACAAAGTTATAGTTAGGGTTAGAATTAGGTTAGGGCTAGAGCTAGAATTGGGGTTAGGGTTAGAATTAGGGTTAGAGTTAGGGTTATATAGGTTTAGGTTAAGATTAGGGGTAGAATTAGAGTTAGAGTTAGAATTAGGGTTAGGGTTAGAATTAGGATTACAAATATAATTAGGGTTACAGATTGAGTTAGAGCTAGAGTTAGGGTAAGGGTAACAATTAGGGTTAGGGCTAGAAATAGGGTTACAAATAAAGTTAGGTTTAGAATTAGGGTTAGGGTTAGGGTTAGATTTAGAGGTAGGATTGGAGCTAGAGTTAGAGTTAGAATTAGAATTAGAAAAAGAGTTGGAGTTAGAGGTAGGGTTAGAATTAGGGCTAGGATTATGGTTAGCATAACGGTTATGGTTAGAGTTAGGGTTAGCATTAGGGTTAGGGTTATAACTAGTGTTAGTTTTAGTGTTAGTGTTAGTGCTAGGGTTAGGGTTAGAATTGGGGCTAGAATTAAGGCTAGGGTTAGGGTTAGAGTTAGGGTTAGAATTAGAGTTAGAGTTAGGGATCAAGTTAGAGTTAAAGTTGGAGATAGAGTTGGGGTTAGGGTCAGATTTAGGGTTAGGGCTAGAGTTAGGGTTAGATTTAGGGTTAGATTTAGGTTTAGAGTTAGAGTTAGGGTTAGAATTAGGATTGGGTTTATGATTAGAATTAGGGTTAGGATTAGAGTTAGAGTTACATATAGTGTTAGGGTTAGTATTAGCATTATATATAGTGTTAGGATTAGGATTATGGGTAGGATTATGGTTAGAGTTAGGGTTAGAGTTAGGGTTAGTGTTAGGGTTACAATTAGAGTTAGAGTTATAATTATAGTGAGGGTTAGAGTAAGGGTTAGAATTAGGGGTAGGGTAGGGTTAAGGTTAGAGATAGAGTTGGAGTTAGAGTTAGGGTTAGAGTTAGAATATGTGTTTAAATTAGGGTTAGATTTAGGGTTAGAATTAGCATTAGAGTTAGAATTAGAGTTAGGATCAGAGTTATAGTAAGGCTTAGGGTTAGGGCTAGAATTAGGATTAGGGTTAGAATTAGCATTAGATTTAGGATTATAAAGGGTTAAGGTTAGGGTTATGGGGAGAATTAGAGTTAGAGATAGAGTTAGAGTTAGGGTTAGGGTTAGGGTTAGGGTTAGGGTTAGGGTTAGGGTTAAAATTAGAATTATCTAGTTAGAATTAGAGTTAGAGTTAGAGTTTGTGTTATTATTGTGGTTAAGATAATTTTTGGGTTGCTAATCATATTATAGCTAATGTTAGTGCTATTATTACACTTTACCTTGGTGTTTGGATAATTGACAAGTTAATTTTTAATGTGGGTTAGTTCTATTATATTGCCGATGATTAGTTCTATTGTGATACAAGTTATTAACCTTTTTAATAATGTAATCCCTCCCACCTCTCTCTCCCCTCTCTCTCTCCCTCTCTCTCTCTCTAACTACACCCATTAATATCTCGCCCCACTATCTAAATATACCCTCTCTATGTGTAGTCTCTAGTAATGCCCCTCTAATATGTCTCTCTAATCTCTAGATACACCCACTTATCTCTCCCACCCTACTTTCTAGATACTCCTCCTAATCTCTCTCTCCCTTTATGCTCTCTAGATACACCCCTAATCTCTCTCTCTCTCTCTCTCTCTCTCTGCCTTCTCTCTAGATACACCTCATAATCTCTTTTTCTCTCTCTCTACATAAAACATGCCTCTATAAGAAACATAATATGAGCTCCTTCTTGTCTACAAATATGCTCTCTCTCTCTCTCTCTCTCTCTCTCTCTCTCTCTCTCTCTCTCTCTCTCTCTCTCTCTCTGTGGGTGTGTGTATATACATATTATCACTTATAAAACAATATAATATTATTTCTAGTTACTTGTACATATAGGGTTAGGCTAAGGTATATAATTTACTAAATGATTAGTACAATCATATATAGAGTAAGAGTTAGAGTTAGGATCCAAGGTTTACAATTTCATTTATATGACACTCAGTGTTATGGTTAGCGTTAATAAGTGGTTAAATATTACACTAAAATAAGGGGTAGGGTTAAGGGAAGTATGAGATTTAGGTGTAGTGTTGGAGTATTTGGAGTACAACTATGGTCAAATTTGGGATATATGTTATACAAATGACTTGAATAGTGGAAAAATTAATTCATGAAAGGGAAGTTATAAGTCCCAACACAACAATTCAGATGATGTTAAAAGTGTGAAAGAATATATAAGAGTCAATTTTATGAAAATTATTTCTCCATGATGATGTGAGAACATTATATATTGTTGAATTTTTAATAATGCTAATGCAATTTTTATTGCAATGATTAAGAATTGTAATCAATAAATCTTCCTATCATTAAGAAATCTATTTAGACTTATGATTTTCTTTCTTAATTAATAGCCACATCCATTGAAGAATTTTTTCCTACAACAATAAATTTATTTTTTCTTTTTCTCTTCTCCATGAAAGTTACATTGAACAATGGCAAAATAAAATTTCCAATACAACTAATTAGAAGTAAAAATTTGAAACCGGAGACAAGAATGAACTATATATAAAATATATATTTGTGATGGTGTAAATACATATCACATTCTTCAATGATTAGGATTCTTTTGTGACCTTTATTTGAACAATGATTGTGAAATACTTCTTTCATCATTGAGGGAAACCCATCCACTTTTGTAGATGTGTCACACAAATTTTTTTATACATCTTTCATATGCATTTCTTCCATTTCCTCAACATAGTCAATTGGAAATATTGCTTCTCTACAACTTTAATTATATTTGTCGGCATCTCTTTAATTATTTGTAGGTATTTGTCAAACTCAATCTCAAAGAAATCATTTGAGATTGTTGAAGTAGTTAGGCTCTAGTATCCAATAATGTTTGATTCTCTATTCGAGGTATCCATAACTCAAATAGTAACCTGCAAACTTATAAACAAAAATCAACATATGGAAATAATCATAATGAAAAAGTATTAATAGTTAACATAAATTCTTTCAAATGAATAATATTCAAAATAACATAAATAAAAATCAAAACTATTGCAAATGAAATAGTTAGATTGTAATGTTTGAAATATGGCGGCATTGTCTTCCACATTTCAAACATTACAAACATAAATATTAATAAAAATCTATATATAGTATGAAAAATATTTAAATAAAACACATATACAATCTAATTAAATAATGACAATATAAACTAAATATATGATTTGTTTATTTGAAATTAATCACTAACTTTAATAAAATACAAATTTTATTGATAAGGTGACCTTCTTGTCCACATCAACGATTAAATTTAATTATGAAACATTAAAAATATAAATATTTTGAAACATGAAAATATAAAACTATTACGAAACATACAAATCTAAACATGGAAACCAAAAGTACTTTGAAATATGCAAATCTAAAACTAATGTAAAACATGCAAATGTAAAACTAAATTGAAACATGCACATTAAAAATCTGCAAAAGAAATGTATTATCAAATATCTAAATCAAAAAGTTTTTGAATCCTAAATCTAAATCAAACATACAAGGCTAAACTATATGAAACTTTAATCTACTCCTATTCAAAAGCTCTAATTGCTCCAATAATCTCCATCTCTTCCTCCCTGCAAAAACACAAAATGAAAATGAAATGAGGAGCATTTTTTTTATAATTTATGAGAGAACCCTCATATTCCCCAATAGATGTCTTTTGACATTCCATGAATTTGTTTCAAATTCCCCCACTCCTCACAAAAAATAAGCATGAATGTGCATGGAAAAATATATTTAACAAAAAGAAAATGTTTTATATTTAAAATTTTAATTAAGTTATTTCAGCCCTATTTTTTTGTGTTCTATTTTTTTGGCCTTATTTTTTCACGTTCTATTATTTCGGCATCCATTTGGCTTAATATTATTTTGGCTAGCTATTATTTCAAGAATTTTATTTTATTTTATAATTCTATAATGATAAAATATATATTAAATATATGATATATCTACTTTAAATAAATCATTAACTTTAATAAAATATAAATTGTATTGATATGGTGGAATTCTCATCCAGATTAATGATAAAATTATGCTTTGAAACATGAAAATATAAATACTTAGAAACATGCAAATGTAAAACTATTGTGAAAAATTCAAATCTAAAACATGCAAACCAAAACTATTTTGAAATATTAAAATCTAAAACTAATATGAAACATGCAAATATAAAACTAATTTGAAACATGCACTTTTAAAATATGCAAATGAAAAGTATTATAAAATATATAAATCAAATAGATTTTGAATACAAATCTAAATCAAAATCAAACATGCAAGACTAAACTATTAAATGCAAGCCTAAATAGTTATGAACAAAATTCTAAATCTAAATGAAATTAATTGAAATTGAAATCTAAATCAAAGTAGAATATTATAACTAACTTTGAATTTCAATTTACATCTACGTCTAAATCTAAATGAAAATGTAAATATAAAATAGAAATCTCACCTGCAAAAATGTTACTCCAAAACTTCAATCTACTCCTATTCAAAAACTCCAATCTAATCCTCCAATAACCTCCACCTCTTCCTTCCTACAAAAACATAAAATGAAAATGAAATGAGGAGCTTTGGTTTTATAACTTTTGAGAGGCTCCTCATATCCCCCAAGAGACGTCTCTTCACATTCCATGGATTTATTTCAAATTCCCCCACTACCCACAAAAAATAAGTATGAATGTGCATGCAAAATTATATTTAACAAAAAAAAAAATCATATTGAAATTATTTTGCACCTATTTTTTCGGGCCCTATTATTTCGAGACTATTAGTTTGGCCTCCATTTGGCTTCCTATTATTTCGGCCAGCTATTATTTCGAGAATTTTTTTTAATATTTAATTTGGAAGTTTGTAACTGCTCCCAATTCTTTTTTATTGACGAAGAATCTTTTTTGGCATATTCTTGTGCTGGGTATTTGTGTTGTGATTGTATAGAACGCCTCTTGGCGTAAAAATTAAGAGTAGCTATCAACCATTCTTCGAGTGGACCCTTGTGATAGCTAATTTTAGATTCACCTTTAAGAAATTTCATAAACTTTATATTGAGCTCATCAGAGAGAGTGTGCTTCCTGAAAGTTACTGTTGGGGCAATGATAATTTGATAAATACATCCTGCAAGATAAAGATCATGGATCTCACGATACAAAGTGTCTGGCCATCTACAAAAGTCTACAACCTCAATCTGTAGGTGATGAAATTTGACATCTAAGTTCATCTTCACTTTTGTGGCATAATGGAAGTTGAAGTATAGAGCATAGTTATAAAATTTTAATTGATTTTTCCTTGGTCCATTGTTTATAATTCGACTGGTCATTGTATCCCTTATCCAATATCGAACACTCAACTCCTCTATACAAAGGATGACATTTTGTGGAAGTCTATGATGAAAGTCTCGTAACCACCAATAAGCCCATTCCAAACATAATTTGTCTGACATCTTCATAAGCTGCATGGAAATTATGAAAAAAAATGATATCATTAAAACATGATAAAGAATATGTTTTTTTTTTCAAAAAGGAAAGAAATGTTGAATCAAGGATAGTAACCATAATATTTAAACTAAGTTATTTTACATGAAATAAACATAAAATATATTTGATCAAATTCATATTTTGACACACATTTTTTAAATGTTAGTATTTTTTGTCTTGAAAAAAATTATTTGACATAGTGTGATACAAACTTACAAAGGCATAACAAAATAAGTGATCATTTTATTTAATGTAAGGATACTAAAAACAAATTACAAGGGTATATTAAAAGTCTATTTATATATTTATGGATGTGAAAACATGTATTTGAAACATTTGAAATGTGATTTATAGTAGTATACAAGTAAATGAAAACTTTATTTAAATACTGCAATCATACAATAGTATAGTAAATATAATAAAAATTACAAAATATTAAAGTGGCAAATCAAAATTGTAATTGCATTGGACAAAGTATTAAAAATAAAAATATTACATCAATTGTCTTCCAACAACTTAAGTCTATTTTCTTCATCCTTGTGCTTGGCAACTTGTCTACCCTTTTTCATTTTCTCATAGTGATCATACATAAATGGAGGCATTATTCTTAGACCTTGTAAATATTTAACACGAGAAATTGCCACAAATGTCAATCCTATTCTTTCTCTTGTTCCTATATCAATTGTCACTTTTGGAAGAGTTAAACCCTGAGATTTATGTATAGTCAATGCCCATGCCAATCTTAAAGGCAATTGAAGTGTTGTACCCTTCTGTATTGGTGTTATTGGAATTTTTTTTGGATGATGGTCTTCAAATGGTAGTCCAAAATAGTTGTCAAACTCAACCATCACATATTTTGGAGGTTCAGGTGGAGTGTTGCCTTGTTTGTAGACTATATTTCAAACATACCCCAAAGATCCATTTACAAGACCTGCTTGTACCCATAGATTAGAAGTTAGCATGACCCTTGCATCCTTACAAAGTAGCAATTCCAGATCAAGCTCATCATTTGAATAATCTTCCAATGCATTACCATGTCTTTCTTTTGTCGCAACACTACGTACAACAAGATACTTCAATGAATGCAACATTTTTTTATTGTGACTATGAACATTTTCATTTGTTGAGAATAGATGGAAAGAATTTTCAAACTGTAAATTTGTTGGAAGATCTATGTTGATAGGGGTTCTTGTCATTGGCAACCCGCAATCATCAATCTGTGGGTTTGCATCTCTTAAATTCATCAAAAGTTGGCGAAATCTTTGTTGATCCTCATTCTCCTCATCTTGTCTAAATATCTTATCCAAAGTAACAACAATCTTGAATTCTTGCCATAGCAACTTTGCCCTTCTATTACTATCATATGCTAGTCTGTCACCAACTGGAGGAAACTGGCCCAAATCTCCCACCAAAATTATAGATACACCTGAAATATAAGAATGAAAATATTTATGTCAAAATGATTGATTTGTAATTACATTTTAGTAACATAATATTCTATATTTTATACATGTTACACTTGTTAATGATAAAAAGTGAAGCCTTTTACCTCCAAAGCTAATATATTCATTTTGTGGGAATGCTTGTTGAAGTCAAGAGTCAATGTTCTCTAGCATGTTTTGACTAATGAAGCTCATTTCATCAATCAAGATATACTTGATATGTGCCATTTCTTCTTGAAAACTGGTGATTCTTGTTCCTTCTAATTGACAAAAACCTTGTATTGGTATTTAAATATTGAATGAACTGTAGAAGCTCCTATGTTGAATGCTGCGACTCCTGTTGGTGCAAGTAATAGAAGGGGAGATAGAGAGGGAATTGCTGCATTTTGAAGAGATTGACTAATTGCACCAATTAGATATGACTTTCCAGTGCCTGTTGTTCCTTGAATTATCATGAGCAATGGCTCCACATTCTGATTTCTATGATAGTGTGTCATAATAATGTCAACTGCCTTTTTCTGTTTGTCATGAAGGGTCATGTAGTTGATGCATTGGGGAATGTCATAATATATTAGGCAACCATGATTCTTCACATTACCTATAAAATTGATTGTTGCAGTAGTGTACTCTTCTCCCTTATAATCAATAGACCAATTTGTATGTTTGTTAATGTCTCTTCTCCCCAACATGTCTATTTTTGAGCACTCTATGTTTTGCCCATGATGCAACCTAGATATAATTTTCCATTCATGTTCTATTGTATTTCTTTGAAAATTGTTATTGTCTTTAGTGTCAGAATCACTTGGGTTTTCATCATTTTCTGTCACCACAGTATGTTGAACATGCCAAGGAATGTAATTAAATGTCTCCCAGTTTTGTATGATGGCATCATCATTATGACCAATATCTTGTTCTATATCATGGAATGGCTTGTAGAGCAATAATTCTGATAAAAAGAAGTCAACCCATTTAGCTGATTCGTGTGAAGGTATACATACAAATATAGGAAAGACTCTGACTATTGTTTCTTTGTCCCTTGGCTCCCATTTATTCTCTCTTCTTTTAGGATTATATATCCATGATCTTTCTGCATCAATTAATGTGAGGGCTTCCATACATAGGGGCCTTCTTTTGTACCCATCAATGAAATATTTTGTTTGCTCTTCAGTATTGTATTCATCATTTCCATTTTTATTACTTATAGTTACAGGTTTGAAGACCTCATGGGACACATTTAGATTAACAAATCTTCTACTACACTCTACTATTGGAATCTCTAATAGCATATGACATGTTTCTTGAGCACCAATGTCTCTTTCTATAATTGTCTTAGTTAGAAGTTTCCTATATGCATGTGTAGGTAAATCATCTAGGTTTTCCATGTTGGAGAGGCGCATCAACATTTGATGGTATGTTTCTGAGCTTTTCTCTGCTTTTGTTGCATATTTGGCAATGTATTTCACCATAGCATGTTTGGAAAGAACATGTTGCCAATCTATATTCGCTCTCCATAGTTGTAGTATGTGGCGATTATGTGAGTTGACTCTTTCATCATTTCTGGCTGGTTCAAATTTCTTTTCACCTGTTTCTCTGTCTTCATATAATTTTGGTCCCTCTAGGTTTAATGGCCAAGGTGCATTATACCTATAATAAATATAAGAGAGATATGTAGTTAGTCATGTGATAGTAGTGACCAATTTCTAATTTTTCTTTAAATATCACAATGTAATGAAATGATTACGTGCAAACCATATGCCCCCTTTTCTTCCACAAATATGCACCGTCCTTACAAATTGTGTGTCTTTCTACACAATTTAGGATCTCCTCATAGTCATGATCTATATTGACCTCTACAAGTTGTCTCATGTTTTTGAGACATGGATGTTGTTGAAAATTCATGAAAGGCTACAATTCAAAATAAGTTGAATGAGAAAATAAGGTCATATCAAATTATACCATAGAATACATATTTATAAACATACCTGTATATTTCGCTGGTGAGGATCTTGTCTAGGGTTCCATGCATGAACAATAGAATGAAAATATCTTTTAGCACTTTTGCATTCATCCTCATTTGACCAGTCAATGTTCTCCATATTAGGTGCCCCTTCGATCCATATGAATCCATGCACATGTGGGGACCCCCTATGTTGCCATTCATATCTACACCAAAAATCTTTGACATTCATTCCATTTTCTAGAATCTCTTTTCTAAACATAGAGTGTCTCAAGTGCATATAGTGTGCCACAATTTGAGGATAATCAATTATATTTTTCCTACGCCAATTTTGAGCTTCACGTGGATCAATTGGCATTGTTCCTAACATTAGAGCATGTAAATCAAGCCAATACATATCTGCTGCACTCAATGTGAAAAATATTGTAGGACAACCAATTTGATGTGGCAAATTTGTCAATTCTACATGAGATTTTTTCCAATATGACCTTGTTCCCCTTAGCATTGTACCAAATCACATCAATTTATCTGCCAATCTAGAGTGAGGTGTAGTTTCCATATGTTGCCGCAGCTCATTAATGGTGATTGGCATGTCTTTAAAGTTTCTCTTTACAAACACAGAGGTTGAACTCTGTGCACGATGTCTCATGATCATGTTATTCATGAAATATCTAAATCTAGGATGTTTGCCAAAACAATGATCCCTATATCGCACAAGATGCTTTACAAATTCATGAAGATATACATGTCGCAACTGTGGTTCTAACCAATCATAGGTACCATTAGGAAATAGTGTTTGGAATGCCATATCCAATAATCTTGATGTGACATACTCATTAATAGGTGACACACCAATACTTGGCCAATCTATCAATGATGTTGGGTTTGTGTCAGGATTATTAACCCATGCACGGATAAGTTCCATTTCCTTTTGTGCATTAGGAGGTCTTGAAGCCATTGATGTTGTGTGCTCAATTACATTCCCTTCATCTATCTCCATAACTGGACCCAGAAAAACAATATCATTTGCATCTGTATCAAACTCCATATTCACTATCTTCAATTGATGAAAAACATTTTCATCTCTATTTCTGGGCAGATCATTGAGAGCATTTTCATTAATTTGAACATCAGAGTAAAATTTATCATGCTCTACTTTGTATTTGAGTGCTTTGTATACACAATCTCTATTCACAGTAAAGTTATATTGTGTCCCACGTTGATCTATCCTTCGAACAATAATAATTGGCAACTTATCTATTGTATGTGGCAATATGTTTGAAACATGATCTATGTTTTGTGGGAAACTTATTGTGTGTCCTCTGTACTTAAATTGGCCACCAGTTGCATGTGTCACTTGCAATATGGGATTGACATGTGCAATTAACATTTCCTCAACTTGTGTCAAGTTTGCAAGCTCCTCTGGTTGAGGTCCTGGGTCCATATTATTTGAAGCTGAGAATCTATTATTTCCTCTCTCTTGTCGGCATCTATTACACACTGGACCTTTAGAGGTGCATGACACTTTCATTCCTAGATAGCATTCTTGACATATATAACACACGTTTGGCATTCTTAAGCTATCCAATTTTTGGCGAAACTGCATTTGGAATCTATAGAAATTATCACCAAGTTTTCCATTCGGGTTTTGTGCATTTTCTACATTACCTTGTCTAGCTAAATTTATCCCAACTTGAGTTGTATGATAGGGTGTTTTAGGAACACGTTCAATTATCCTTGATACTTCATTTTGAAGATCCAATTGCATATTTGTAGTCAAGGGTTGATTATACCTCTCATTGAGCTGTAAATCCACTTGATGTCTTCCTTGTATCTCAGAATGTGATACTCCATCAGATGTTCTTTGACGACCACTTCTGTTACTACTTTGTTGATCTCTATTTTCAAATTCCAATTCTTGCACTGAAAGTTGTGCCCTTCGCCTGGCGCAGTTTTGTCTTTGGAGTTCATTACTCCTCCTTCTTTGATCTTGTCTTTGATTTTCTATCATTTGTTCTCTCCAACGTCTTCGACATTCCCTTTGATATTCTCTCTGATACACTCTTCGTTGTTGTATTTGATATTATCTCCTTTCCTCATCAGATTGAAAATTTGGTGTCAATAGACTCATAGCTATAAAGTGAATAAAATCTTCGATTAATGAGAAATATCTTGCAATTTATGTTCACAACAAATATCACGTATAAGAAATATGGTGATATTTATTTTATTATATAGAAACATACATTTATTTTATCTAAGAATCCATACCCTTTAAAGATGAAGTATATAGAAACAAAATTTCCTTAAACATTATAATTCTAAAATATTCGACTGGTTCACTATTTGAAAAGAGTAAGAATTTATTGCAGTGAGTGTTTCTATTATTGATTTCAATGTTAGAATGTAAAAACACTACTCCGTATTACACTATTTTCTCTTAGATCTTAATGCATTTTAGTTGAATTACTAATTTCATAATTTTAGGTCCAAAAAAATTTATTAAGTACGTATTCAAATTTTATATTTTCTTGAAATTGTCAATTTCAAATAATAGAATATTTATTCATTTTACTAACTCTTTTAAATTTTATTTATTTAAAATAAATATAATATAGGAAAAATCTATTTGAAAACTTAATTGAAATTAAGATTTAGAAAATTAACTTTCACAATACATACAAAATATTAATATAATTTAAACATAGTGCCTAAGAATATATTATTATTATTAATTAAAATTTGTTTTAGGAGCACTATCCTTAAGTGGCACTACACTTAATATTAATATACTATATATTACTATACTATAAATTAAATCCAACTTGTAAGACAAACTATTAAAATTTGAAGTAAATCTAATATTTAAAATTTAAAAAAGAAAACTAAATTAATTTAATTTTAAAAAAATCAAATTAAATATCTATATGAAATTGAAAACTTTACTAAATATATTTAAATTTGAACCATATGTAATATTTATAAAAAAACAACTAAATAATGTTATTAAAAAATCAATTTAAATATCTAAATGAAATTTAAAACTTCATCATTTATTAATCATTTACATGGAAATCAAAATTTGAAAAATCATAGGGTTTTAAAAATAAAAAGGCTCCTATTTCATAATATTTCCTATTTATTTGATTTGTGTAAAAAAACTAATCTCTTTATTTCTAAAAAAAAAACCAAATTTTAATATTTCTTAAAAAAAACTAAATCTAGTATTTCTAAAAAATTACTAAATCTAATCTTTCTAAAAACAAATCTAATCTTTCTAAAAAATAACTAAATCAAATATTTCTAAAGAATAACTAAATCTAATATTTAAAATTTAAAAAAGAAAACTAAATAAATTTAATTTTAAAAAAATCAAATTAAATATCTATATGAAATTCAAAACTTTACTAAATATATCTAAATTTGAACCATATGTAATATTTCTAAAAAAACAACTAAGTAATGTTATTAAAAAATCAATTTAAATATCTAAATGAAATTTAAAACTTCATCATTTATTAATCATTTACATGGAAATCAAAATTTGAAAAGTCAAAGGATTTTAAAAATAAAAAGGCTCCTATTTCATTATATTTCATATTTATTTGATTTGTGTAAAAAAACTAATCTCTTTATTTCTAAAAAAATAACTAAATTTTAATATTTCTTAAAAAAAACTAAATCTACTATTTCTAAAAAATTACTAAATCTAATCTTTCTAAAAAATAACTAAATCTAAGATTAACTTGAATGTACTCTTCAATCTATATAATCTATATAATCTATATAAGACTTCCTATGCTTGGCTAGGCATGATTTTTTTCTGGTTTTTGGAAGCATTAGCATGTTTTTTCATGGTCCTCAACATGATTAGTTTGAGGGATTCTGAGAAGGCCAGGGAATCCATTGGTTTTGCCTTTTCAATACAATGGATCAACAATCTTCTGGTTTATGTGAAGTGGTTTATTCAAGTTTCAACTTTCATTTAGTTTGGTTTCTTGCATGTGTATGATCAATCATGATTGTCATTTTTCAAAATTTGTACTTCTTTAGGTCTCATTCATTGTAAATTTTCTTTGTTCAGTATATTGCTAAAAAAATAGAAATATGTAAGTTTGATTCTTTACCAAAGTTTAGAATTAATCCAAATCATTGAGGGATTTGGTGAAAGGTTTATTTAGAATTTTCATGTAGCTTAAGAGTCGAATGTGTATAGGTTGATTTTGATCCTTTGAATTGGTTGTATAGCAATTGAAACAAAGCCAAAAGCTTTTTAAATGGTAAGTAATCCTTAGATGGCAATACGAATTGCTTTGAGTCAGTGTACTTTGTGTAGGACAATAGTTTGGAATTGAGACAACTAAATAGAAGGTATTTAAACCATACCAGATGTAAGTGATGTATTCACTGGCTATTTTGTATGATTTCATGCAGGACGTTAATGTTCAAGTCATCCATCCTTATTCCTGTGCTGTATTGAGTCCCAATGGTTTTTAAAAAGTAGATATCAAACAAAAGGTTTCTTATCTCTTCTTTGGTAATTTGTGTAAAGGAAAATACTCAAATCCTATAGAAATCTGAAGAAGGTCACCAGCAATATAAAGAGTAGGACACAATTGGCATGGTTTCAGTCACATTTTATTTTCGTAATTGTGGATTGGATCACTTTTAAATCCAAAATGACTGAACCTATCCAATAGATGAATACAGAATGTGCAACAGTGTTCTATCTATTTTGAAAAAAAACAGTGGTAATAAAATGTAGGGAAAAAAAATTCAATGTGGTAATAAGCAATAACAAATGATAAAATTAAACCTCAATTAAAATTGCAGTGTTATTCAAAAAAGACATCATGGAAATGGAAATAGTAGAGATGAAAAGCATACCTTTCTTAAAATTTGCAGAAAGAACAAAGTTAAAAGTTGTATGTTGTTTTTAGTCAGAGTCACAAATTGTTATATAATGGGAGCTTAACCCGTTACAAATGTTTCAATATCTTGGAGTGGTCCATTCATTTCTTAACAAATTCATTATTATGTGTTAAATATAACTTTTAATAGATATGTCATGTACCTGCATGCAAGTTTTTTTAATTAATATATAATATATAAGTGCAATTGATGTGTTTCTTTAATATATAATATATAAGTGCAATTGATGCGTTTGTAAAGAAAGAAAGAAATCAAAGCATGCAACTAAAACAACTGAAACACACACGAGTTTAACAAAAATGCACACGACTTCAATTCTCACCAGCGGAGCTGGATGTGGTAGAAACAATCAAATGAACGTCAAATTTATTTAAAATGCTAAAATGTTTACATTGAAATTTGCTCCCACTGTAGAAAGCCTCTTGGCTTAATAATTATGTGTTGGCCACGATCATTCCTTGAAGTCTTCTTTTCCTTGACAGCTTAAAGAATGGTCAATAGGACAAGGTCATTCTTTAAAGCATGTCTTTTGTACCTAACATTTTTTGTTTAGTTTTTTTAATTTTTAATAATAATTTTATAATTTTGATGTTAACATTAAAGTTACCAACCATAAATTTACATAAACAAATGCATCATTTATGTATCACATCACAAGTCAGTCAATAATATGTATATTATTATGAAACTAGACAATCACAAATTATCATATTATGAAACTAACTTGACATAAGTATATTACCATAATAATATACATGTTTTGACCCATCAAATATTAACATTCTTCATAATGAACAATATAAAATTACCTTCCTAAAATCAACATTGAAAGATAATTAAGAATTCACTTCATGAATGTAATTGACCACACAACATGTATACATAATTGTTGAATGCAAATTTTTTAATATTGCAAATGTCATTTGTTTTTGCACATAATAAAACAACACAATTATGATAATAAAATGCACCATTTTTAGTATTGCAAATGACAATTTTTTTTTGTACATAATAAAGCAACACAACTTTAATAATAAATTTTCATTTTTTAATGAAAGCATTGTAAGAAATTATAAAATATTACCACTTGACATGTAATATAAATAATATAAAATAAACACATTCATAAAGTGAGTTCGTTTAATATAAATAATGAAATAATTGTGGTGTGGCATGCCCTATTGTGTCGTGTCTTAGGTTGGGTAGGCCATATAAACTTCCACCTTCATGTGGTTGGCCTTGTTAGTAGAGAACATGTATTCTTGAAGCTAAGAAAATCTTGTTTATAATTATGTATGTTGCTTGACCATAGATAAGGTTTTATAAACACTTAAGTCATATGATTTGGCATGGTGAGATTCTAAAAATAAATAAAGTTATGATTGTAAAGATACACTTTAAATACTTAATTGTTACCAAATTGAGAAAAAATTCTGAACTATTATCTATATTCATAATTTTGAGATTTCATCCTAAATAATTTATACAAAATACTTGCTTAAAAATATCACTGTTGTTTAATGTATTAATCTAAATGTTTTTCTTATAACATTCAATTTTATTTTAAGGTATATATTTGTTAATTTTAAAAGTAAATAGACAAACCTTTATTGAATTGCTAGATTTTTTCTTATAGTTAATTCTTCTTCGATAAATGTGTATTTTTTAAATAATAAAGTTTGAATCTACAAAATTCAAAGACTAAAATAAGATGACTTAGCCCCATGGACTCTACATATTGGCCTTTGTATCAAAACTACATAGTTTTTGCACTTGCTATTACAAATTAGAACCCCTATCTATACATATGATCTATACAAAAATTATAATGATCAATGCTCAATGCAAAATCTACTAGGATTTACATTCATCAAAATGCTTTTCAATAAAACTAGATAGACTGAAAGTCAAAATAATAAAATCATACCCATGGAGAAGAAAACCCAACTTTATCATTTTACAACTCATTCTATATTAAGTAATTAAAAGTGATTTAATTTAGAGTTGTTCTCATTATTGTGAACTTAGATATATTACAAACTAGAAAACATATCAATGCTAAATTATTATCGATTCACAAATAGAGGAGGAATATACATTATTTCACTTTCCCCTTTTTCTATTAAATTAAGGTGATCACTTAAAGGTACTAAAGATGGTATTTAGCTTTATTTTTACCATAACTTTTTTATCAGTAAATGGCCAATTTTTTTAGAAGTTTCAATTAATGAAAAAATTAATAGATTCAACTTTGTTTGATGTAGGCACCAGTTGAGGAAAAAAAAGTAAGAAACCCCTAGTATAACCCAAACATAAATAGATTCAGACCTTTTTTATAATGCTAGAAAACATGCTAGATTCACTTATAATTAGTCGTGCATCCTTATGAGGTAGTCTAGAATCAAAAGTCTGACCACTTGTATGAAATGTTTTAAGAAGCTACAAAAAAGACTAAAAAATAAATATTGACCAAATATCTAGAATGATAGCTAGAAAGGCATGTAAAAAATTTGACTCTTTTTATCTAAGTCTCGTAAGTCTTATAGCACAATGTTAAACTTCCCAAGATACTCCTCATTTTGAAAAACACAAATACATACCATTCCCTTATCATCAAAAGGATAACATTATTAAAAAGCTAACATCATAAAACTTATCATCATTAAAAAGGCTATCACTATCATATTTCTAGATGCAATTTATGCGTAGATTTTTTTAACTACTTATTTTTATTAGCTATCGAAGTGTTTTGGATTAAAGACAAAAACAAGTTTTTTATTAGCTATTGAAGTGTTACCATATCTAACTTATTTCCTCTTTCTTTGTTACAAAAAAGAAATTGGCCAACATTTTCCACACAAAATTTCATTTGAATTTTATGGAGGATATTACTCTACTAGTTCTCAGATGAAATTATCTTCAAATCTTATTAGATGTTAGCTTTCATTTTCTACGAGCTTAGATTATTTGAAAGCACTGCAGAGAAGAGATAAGGGGACAATACAGCTAGACCCATTTTTGAAAGCTTGTCAAAAATGGTGAGAAAGTTTTGAAGAGAAAGGTGTACAAATTTTACAAGGAAATCTTAAGCAGTTACACCATATGTAGGATAATGCTGATAGGCTAGTGGCCATTTTGAATCAAGATTTTGGTTTGATGGATGAAGTACATACCTGGGGCAAAGACTTGTAGGCACTATTGGTAATCAAAGGCCACAAAGGTATCAGATGTTAATGGAGGTGTATACATCCAAAGAGTTAGATAAGATTGATGATTGGATAGAGAAGATTGTGGATGACAATAAAGTAATGGAAACATTACATGTGGAGATTCACAAGCTCAAGGATCAAACCCAAGAGAAAATTTTGGAAGCAAAGAAACATTATGGTGATGCATGTTTAGACATTTTTAAAGATGATTCTTGGGACAAATTAATAGCTATAGAGGTTGTAGTTGATCAATTTTGGAAGACTTTTGAAGAAGCTACTAATGATGATGACATCAGACAAGCATTCAGAACGAAGGAAGCATTATTAGAGTTGGATGTAAAACTTAGAGATTTTGTAGAAAATCACATCAAGGTGGGCAACTATAGGAAGAAAGTGAAGGATAAGTATGAAGCCTTAGATTTTCCAGATGCAATTGAAGTCACTGAGATCATCGAGAAATTCAAGGGAAAATACTTAGACATAGCTCTAGTATAAAGAGGAACAAAACCTAGAAGCTAGAATTTCAGTTTTAACACTTGGTGAAATTTTGCATTTTTTGAACCTTCTTTCAAGGTGCATAGGTGCGCTGGTTGCGAGGTGCACTTTTTTAGAGGTTTTCTGAAAGATTTTGAAGAATTCAAAGGTGTGTCAATAGTTAATTACTAGTTTTAAATTTAGGGCTTTCCATGCATCAGAAACACATTCTGACGGTAGTTTAACTCAGGTACAGACGCCTAGTAAAAATGGAGCTTCTATTTTTTGCACTTCCAGACACTCCTACATCATCTAAAGGCTTTCTTCTTCTTCTTTTCTCATGCTTTCTTTGTTTTAAGGCATTTAAAGGCTCATACATCCATATGGACAGAGTCCTACTAAGCACCAGTTAGAGAGAGAATTTGTATATAAACACACTAGTACGTTTGCACTTGTTTTTCTACCAAAATTTTTGACCAAAGCTATGAATTCCTTTTTTTTTTCATTTTCATTTCTGCATTGGTCGAAAATAAAAATTATATGCCTAATTTGGTCAAAATTTCAACCAACTTAAGTTTTGCCGAAGTTGGTTGAAATTTTGGCCAACTTGAAAATTGCATTAATATTATATAAAAAAAAAAGGTTTATAATATGTAAAGCTTTGTATTGCGGGCAGTTTTTTTGGGCTTCATTCACATGGACAATTTTCCTAGGGTTTTATTGTCATGTCCAATAATTCGTGGAGAAATTTGCCTCTCTAGTAATCCCCTAGCACATTGGTTTATTGGAGCAGAAAAAGTTCATAATCATGGACGATATCATTGGAATTGTCATTCTATAAATTGCACGAAATAGCAGATCATTCAAATTGTAATACAATCTCTCCCATCCAAAAGTTTAAAAATATAGGTAAGCTGCCATTTCATTGAAAAACTTGAATAATTTTTTATTAAATCAATAGCTTTATTTTTCAGAAGAAAACTCAAGTTTAATGTGATACATCCGAGAAGAAACAAAGTGGTAAAATGAATCATCAATTGTATAACATGGTAGATAATACCTAAGATAAGTTTGACATAAATGGAATCCTTCGCCAAGGTAGCATGGGAGTTCACAAGAGCAGCTAGATTTTTGGTCTAGCAAATCATGTATCAGTATGAGACCTGGTTTCTAGAAATAAATGAAGGGCTCCAGAGCCCATAAGAGTATGAAGATAGTGATAGCATTTGGTTATAACTGTGGTAGAAGAGGGATTAAAATAAATGACATAGGCTTCAAGTATAATTATACAATGCTAGCCATTTCTAATCTCAATTTTAATGAGGGAGTATTGTGCAAAGAGGGATGATTGGAGGAGGTAATTGATGTTTTTCTTAACACACATAACCCTCCTCTAGACTCTAATATGTATCTTCAATTTTTGGGCACCTGCATTGCAAAGAATGCGCTTTCACAAGGAAAAAAATCTAGTCTTTCATCATAAATAGAGGATTTCCATTTGCTAGAAATAAAAATTTCCAAAATAAACTAATAAACATGTATCTAAAGTGTTGCAGTTTAGTTGATGCTTGTGAAGTGTTTGATGAAATGACAAAATTTGATTGCTTTTAATGGAATGTGATGATTGTAGCTTACTGAAGGAATGAATATCCTCACAAAGCATTAAGATTGTTTCAATGAATGAAACAAAAAAATGTCAAACCCAATTAGTTCACCTTTGCCAGCATCCTTCCAGCCTGTGCCAAAATAGGAGCCTTGGAATAGGGTATTTATATCCATCAAAGTATGGCGGAATGTGGGTTTTTATCAGATGTAGTTACAAGTGCATTGGTTGATATGTATTCAAAATATGGAAGCATACACAAAGTGCACGAAGTGTTTGAAAAAATATCTCAATGAGATGTAGCCTTGTGGAATGCGATGGTTGGTGGATATGCACAAAAGGGCATTCTTGACAAGGCTTTGAAGCTTTTCAAACAAATGCCTCAACCATGTGTAGTCTCATGGAATGTGACGATTGCAGGGTATGCACAAAATGGACATGTTGAGAAGGCTATGGAGACTTTGAAGCAAATTAAATTGGTAGGCGTAAAGCCAAATTCCACAACCTTTGCCACGATCCTCCCAGCTTGTGCCAAGATGGGATCTTTGGAACAAGGTATGAACATCCATCAAAGCATAATTGAAAGCTATTCATCCCTGAAAGGAAAAGAAAGTGAAGGGAGATACTTAAAGGAAATGGGAAGGTTCTTGGCCAGTGGGAATGTGAGAGCTAGCTTACAATTGGTACCTTGCTTGGCGACAATGAGGAGAGCATCTGTTCGTTGGTTTTTTCCTCTCCCTTTCTGTCACTCTTTAGTTGAATTGAGTGTATATTTTGTTAATTGTAGGTCTTCCATTGGGGAAATAGTATCCATTTTCCTCATTTTCTATACAAATTGATATATGTAGATTAGCTTTATTCTTCATTCGAGGTTCGAGATGTCTCATGTTGCTTTATAGAAATTAGATATTGGGAGAGCTAACATGTTTATAAAATCACACTATTTTTTTAATTTAATTTTATTTCTCTATTTTCTTTTTGTCTCAAGATTAAATTATTAGAATTTATATCAGTAGAATTTAAAATATAATTTTTGTTATGCTTTAAATGATGCATGTGTACCATATTCACAATGCTTGCAGTTTGAGGTTTATAATTTCTTAGATTAAAATGCACTTATGTACAAATTTGAAGCAAAACCATAGTGGCACTAGAATTCCACATTTATGGGATTATAAAATCAAGCATGATGATTTCTATAAAAAAAATAATAGAACTAAAACTGGTACATATAACTAGGAGGAAATGGTTCTCACTTAACCTAGTAAAGCTATCTACAACAAAGGTAATTGCATGATTTTACATTAGAATCATTTGAGTAAAAATGGAAAGTATTTGAGGTCACTATAGGTATGAAACAGGAGAAACTTAGGAAGGTAAGAACCACAAGAACTTATGAGGAACAATTCAATTGAAGACCTTGATAGCATATATTGGGATTGTTCAATTGTTTGATGAAATGTCAAAAATGGATACAAATATCTATTTTGTGGAAGATGTCATTGGGGCGCATGCATATTATTGGAAAGAATGGCCAAACAAATGTAGTCTCACAAATGGATTTTGATGTTGATAAAGCATGATGAAATTGATTGTGATTGGAGTTAATGAAGACAAGGTTCAAGTATTCACAAAAAAGTAGTAGCTAAGATGGGTGCAGTGATTGTGTTGTGTGCGCACAAACTTATGAAGCTATTTTTTGCCCTTTTAAAAGCTTACACAGATTTTAGATAAAGCTAGCAAAAACCATTGAGATAAAAAAAAAAAAAAAGAATAATGTGCAAGAAGTCAAACATATATTAAAACACATTTTGGAATAATCTTATTCACTCTTTCTATCCTAAATAGTGATTTACTTTTTAAGGACAAAATGAATGATAAAGTCCTACCAAAAGATCAATGACCTACTCCCACCTATCCAATCTTAACTTTTCTACAAATAAACACATGTTTGGCATGTGCTTTCTTTTTGAAATATAAATCCTAAATATTTGGTTATTTAACTGCAATTTAACACAATTTTTCTACATTAACACTCTAACTTAGCCAAATATTCTTCAACTAAACTGAGCAAGAAAACCATTATCCAAAATCAGCAACCACCAACTATAGAGGCACTTAAATATTACATTTCTCATGCCTAGGAAGGAATTGGGAGCTCACTTGAGGCACACCAATTTCTTAGGATCCTGTTGATGGGTGTTTTGTGACACTCTTAGAAAAAGCATTATAAAACACCAAGCATTCAATTTTCTCTAGAACAAGGAACCTTAGAGATGCTAAAAAATTTATCATGTATGATTAACTAGGACAAACCCAAGGTTTACATAGAAAACTAGTGATTTTATATTGGATGTAACTCCATGAATAATGTCATCTTGTTGGTAACCCACAAAGGGACTTATACTATTTCAATTGGATCTATCAACTTTCTTTCAAATAATGAATGGTTTTGCAATGTAGGATCTTCAACTAATCCTAACAATGGTTTACAAATAAAATGCAAAAGAAATGGGTCTAATGTAGCAAATGTTCTTTAGAGTAGGTGAGTTGAATCTTTGAGGGGAAGGAGTTATAAGCCCTACAAATCTAGAAGGAGGCCTAATTGGGGCTCTTCTAGTATCCCAATTTGTGAAGAAACTATGCAATCAGGTATTGAACCCATCCTTACCATTAGTTTAGACATGTTGGAAGTGTTCCAAATAATATCTTATATCTCATGGAAACCTTGGTTGGACTAGGGAATGTTGTTGAACAAAGTCAAAAAAAGCCAAACATTAGTCAGATAACATGTTCTTTATGATGGGCATTTTTTTTTGTTTAAAAGATTAGAGATATTAGATGAATTAGAATTACAATTACTATATGCTCATAGACAGTCAAGTCATTTTAATGGTTGCGCTTGAGTAAATCTGAGATACATTTGGAAAATAATTTATTGTTCTCAATGGCAGCAATAGAGGGTGGTGACTCAATTCTTATGAGATGTGGTGACCCTTTCACCAATAAAGGAGAAAACTTTCCAAACATCCAAGGATTTCTTATCAATCATCACTCTTGATTATGTGAATCCACAAAAGTAAATCACTGAATAAAGAAAACAGTCAGCTAGCAAATTATTCTTTAAACTAGCATTCATTCAGTCATCATTAGTAAACCAACATTTGTTACAACATCAATCATCTATTCAATAATCACTTAATAATCACTTACCAAATAGCTCAAATTATCAATCAAAGGAATGAATGGATATTGTAGGTCAGGTCTCCTCATTCTAAAGGCAATAAAGAAAACTGTTGAAATGCAAAACAATGTATGCCATAGTGCCACTATATATGCCAATGCACTCATGCACGCTGGAACCACTGTAGACACATTTTTGAGAGAAAATCTGGTAATGTGTCTTTCTTTTCCTTGTTAATTTGACTAACTCATAGGATTTTTTCAAATGCATACAACTAAAGTTTTAACTTTTTTTGCTAGGAATGGCTTAGCAAGGCAACAAATTGAGCAGAGTTCAGCACTCTGCTAGTTTTAGGGTCATTCACCGGGGTCACCTTTAACAAGGTCAATCTTTGATGGCTCAATATCTTCCTCAGAATGGTTCAATTGGTGGTGGAAGCCCATATTTTGAGGGTGGGGCTCTATATGCTTTAGGGCTTATTCATGCCAACCATGGTGAAGGAATCAAATAGTTTCTTCGCGAGAGCCTATGTAGTACTAGTGTTGAAGTGAGTCTTCTCAAGTTTTAACTAGTTCCAAAACACGTCCAACTTTCTAAGTGCTTTAAAAAACTACTCAAGACATAATACTTTCAAGCTACTTATACCAGATATGTGGTGTTTTTTAAAGGTAATTCAACATGGTGCATGTTTGGCGTTGGTGTCATGCCCAAACTAAGAGGGCAAAAACACACACAACTTTTTTTTTTGAAAATTGATTAATAATTAATATTTAAACATGCTCTACGTTTGATATGAATGAGATAGAAGTTTTAGTACAGGTTCCCTACATTGCATCCTTAGGTTGTAACATGAAGACGATTGCATCGTTAAGATATTAAAACTTTTGTGATAAGATTGATATCGATCATTAATTTAAACAGATAGTTAATTAGTCTAATATGATTCATGGGACTAACCATCTTAATTAAACCCATTAACATTTAAATCTAATACTAACTATCTTTTACAAAGTTAATTTAATAAATCAATTTATTAAAAACCAAATTAACAAGATTCAATTTACTACGAACATCTCTAAAATCTAAGATTTAACTTAAATCTAACCAAAATTTAACTTAAATTAAATACCATATTCAGTTTTACATATATCTAAACAATACTAAAAAAAAAATTACAAAACTAAATAATTTAACATTAATATAAAAACAACTAAATTAATCTAAAAAGAAAACGAATTAACTTTAATATAACCAACCAATCATAATTCTAAACTTAATTACATATTAATCTAACTTTAATGACTATTACTCAAATATACTAATAAATGAATACTACTTAAAAAAATATATATATATAAATATTGAAATGTAAACAAACCTAACTAAACCACAAAAACAATTTAACTAAACTAACTAATCTAAACTAATTCTAACAATCATGAAACTAAAGCAATTAACTCTTAAAAAAAAAATTTAATAAATCTAACTCATACTATCCTAAACCCCTAACCCCCTACACTAACCTACACCCTAGCCTCACTAGCCCTTGGGCAAGCGCTTCCGAAGGAGCGCTTCCCAAGTGCTATCCTTGGGACAGCACTCTGCCCGAGGCCACAAAATATAGAGCCGCCCCCTCTCTAACAAAAACTTGCGGCCAAAAAGGGTAAGGCACGAGTTGCGATAGCAACTCAATAAAGGCTCATTTCAACCAAAGAAAACTGAGGCTATTATCATGTGCAGGAGGATGGGACATGGGGTGATGTCATCCCATGTGATGACCTGCCCAAATTAAAATATTAAAATCTCTCCCTCCAAAACTGACGTCCATCACACATTTATTGCAAAAAGTTTTGCAGATAGCAAGGATGGCTAGGAATAGGATATTTAGTATAATCAAAAATTACTCATAACAATTTTAAATGTTATTTAAATTAGAATGCATTTTATATTCTTAAATCAAAATATAAAAGGAATCTTTTAAAAGATTCTCTGTTGCAATGAGGGAAATTAAATTGTCTCCTCATACAAAAACCAGAGAGATAAATGGACACCTACAACAAGTTATTCTTTGCTATTATTCATTTTATGTTATACACATGATTTTCTTCTTTTGTAATCTAGGATACTCAATATACGATAGTGCAAGGATACTTTGAAAATATTTATAAATTAAGTATAGTCTTTAAAAATGGTGATTCACTTAACATTCAAACATTAAACTTAATACAATGGATATACATTCCATGATAAGGCTTGCTATGAAACTATCTGAATTGTTCCTATCTATGCATTATGAAGTTTAAAAACCACTTTCTCAAAGATAGACATTATAATCTCATGCAAATTTAAATTTGAATGTACATTCACAGCTACTATACACTAGAACCAAAATGATAATAATAATCAACAAGGATAATCATTTCTATGAATACTATCTCTACTATGATATCAAATTTAGTTTGGAAAATACTTTTGTTTATCACTCAAACATCAAGTATTCTAAATTCTTGAGAGATGTTTCTATCCAAGACAATGAGACAACCAAATTTTGGCGATGGACTTCTCTTCCTTGATGTTCTTATACTACACAAAGGTGGTGGTCACAATAATGCATGGTAAATTTGATCTCCTAAATAACTTGAATTACAATAGATCAACCATAGCCATTGTTTTCTTTCCTCAATCATAATTTTCATTTTGAACATAAAAAGAACTAGAAAATTTTGCTTACTAAACGATCATCACTTCAACCTAATTTTTGATGTGCATCCATCCAAAATAATGTGTTACAAAATTTAATCACATGCCCAACAATTATGCTCAAAACACTAATTTTATTTGTAAACCTGATTCAAGGCTCAGCCGGGAAAGAATCAGGAAGAAAACCCAGCTTCGTTGCCATAAACAATAAGGTTTAAAAAACACAATTTACAATAGGATCTCAATCCCAAATTTCAATAATTTAATCAAATTTTCTTCATGATCATAATCAAGGAGTTTGTAATGTTTTCTGAATCTCATTTCGAGAACCCTAGAGGAAACCAATATCAGATTGGGTGACAACCAAGCAGAACCCAAAAGAACATCAAGCATGCATAATCATACATGGTTTACACAATAGGATTCAAAATGAATCAAGACTAGGGAGAGGTGGATTCTTCCAATTGGAGAAGTCAAACACAACACCAATTCAGATGCCCAATTGGGGCCAATAACCAAGAACTTCCGTTCTTCCATTTAAACTTGCCATACTCATACCAGGTTTGTGCTGATGGGTAGGGGCCCATAACACCCTACCCTTTATCCCTCTTCTCATCCTGAGAAGAGACTCTACATAGGTTGGAGTCCAACTAAAAAAACCTCTCCCAAAATTGGTCACTTCTGCCCTCTCCTAGGGTGAGTAATACCAAAACACCCATGCAAGGAAACTCAAAATTGCAAACATAAACAAGAAAGGAAAAAAACCAAAATAACATGGTTTACAAATCTTCCCAACATACCCACAACCATACAACAGTGAAACAACAACAAAGTAACAAGAACATGAAACAAAACATAAAAACTAAATAAGGGAGATGGGAGTTTCCTACCTTCACAAAGAGGTAATGGAAATGAACCAGTTTGAGTAGAGTATCCCCTTCCTTCCTTCAAGCTTCAAGAAAACTTCTCTAAATGTAGGGATTGGGTAACAAAAATAACTAGTCCAAGGAAGGCCTCTAAAATAAGCCTCCAACTCAACCACCCAAAAGGAGCAATAACTATCTCCACCCACTAGCCACTCTAGAAACTCCTAACTCAACCTATACCATGGTTAAACCCTAAAAGGAGGTGGGGTAAGACAACTCATGAAAACCACTTGCAATTTTCGCACAAAGGCAAAAAGGGGACTTTTGAGTGACCTCAAAAGTCAAAAAAGGGGGCTTAGGGGTTGGAAAAGACCCCTAACCCATACCCATACCCTTTAGTTAGAATAAAAACATGTTAAAAGCCTAAGGAAAGAGGTTTAGAGACAAATAAAATCTAGGAATGAGATAGGTCCATCTAACAACTCTAACTTGCAAATTAAGCACTAATCTGAATTAGGGATGACTAACCCTAATTAAGAGCCTAATAGAAAATTGACACTAACTTGAATCCAAAGGTTAAACAATTAACCCTAAATAGCACACCGGGGCACATAAACATTTTACGAGTGTCAAGCAACACTGAAAGAACATAATTATAAACATTAACACTCACTGAACAAGGACGATGCATACATACATCAAACAATACAATTACGTGAATTACGAACAACAAGGTTTCCAAAATTAGCACATGGAGATCAGTTCTGTTCCTCCGTAGGGTTTCTCGGCTAAATATCTGCACACTCATTGCACACATCAGTAGTCCCGTATAATCACATGTACATAAATGTATACGTATTCAGAATTCGCATAAATTAAAACATACATCAATAAAGTTTCTTCATCCTACATAATTCTTAACCATTTGAAATATCTTAAATCAAATCTCAATCCTACATTTACTGATTTTGTCAACATACATATACATGAACATTAAATGACAATCATCAAATATATCTGGAAATAACATCACACAACATGAAATAATAAAATATGTTATAAGCATCAGATAATGTCTCGACATCTCGAGTTGCGGATAACAAAATAAGAGTAATGTATCACTATGCTACAATGGGTCAAGGTGAGGCCTCACATCCTCCCCCACTAGGCATGAACTTCCTCCTGGAGTTCATCAAAAAGGTATGGGTACTGAGATCACATCTGTGCTGCATCCTCCCATGAAGTTGTAACCTCATCGTAACAATCCCATTGGACCCTAACCTAGTCCAGCTCTCGCCCTCGAAGTGCTAGGGTCCGTCGGGCAATAATGCAGATAGGCTCCAGTGCTAGCTATCCGTCTGACTCCACCTGTAAAGCATCCCAATCAATAATATGAGACTCATCATAAATGTATCCTCTAAGTACTGAAATATGAAACACGTCGTGGATGCGTGACAGGCTAGGTGGCAAAGCTAAATGGTATGCAACGGGTCCTATCCTCTCAAGGATCTCGAATGGCCCAACAAACTGGGGTGCCAACTTAGAGCCCTTTCCAAATCGAATCAGACTCTTGTGTGGTCATACCCTCAAGAACACTCTATCTCCAACCTGATACTCTCGATCTGTCCTCTTCGCATCTGCATACTTCTTCTGCCTATCCTGTGCCTCTTTCAGGCGCTGTCTAATCAAGGTCACCTACTGCTCCATCTCCTTTACTAACTGGGGACCAATAGATACTCGATCCTCGATCCTATCCCAACTCAAGGGTGTCCTGCACGGTCTCCCGTACAAAGCCTCATACGGCAGCATACCTATGGAAGAATGATGCCCATTGTTATAGGAAAACTCAACAAGATGAAGGTATTCCTCCCATTTGACCTGATGGTCCGTCACGTACATATGCAGCATGTCCTCCAGAACCTGATTCACTCGCTCGGTCTGGCCATCGGTCTGAGGATGGTATGTTGTACTAAAATTGAGCCTAGTGCCCAAAGCCGACTGCAACTCTCTCCAAAATGAAGAAGTGAACAAAGAGTCTCTATCAGAGATGATCTTACGGGGAACACCATGAAGTCTAACAATGTCCCGCAAGAACTCCTGAGCTATGTCTCGTGCTGTAAATGTAGTACACACGGGTGAGAAATGGGCAACCTTGGTCAAGGTGTCAACTATCACCAGAATGGCATCATGGCGATGAGACGACATAGGAAGACCAACAATAAAATCCATCGATATAGTGTCTCATTTCCACAGTGCAATCTCATGCGGCTGGAGAAGCCCGCCAAGATGACGGTGCTCCGCCTTCACCCGTAGTCACTCGAGGCATCTCGTAACTATGCTAGCAATCTGCACTCTCATGCCTGGCCAATGATACAACTACCTCAAATCTACATGTAATTTCTTAACACTGGGGTGCGCTGAATAAGGTGCTCTGTGAGCCTCAAGTACAATGAGCTCGCGCAAACCCCCAATGGAAGGTACATACATACGTCACCTATGTCGCAAAAGTCCATTGAACTCCAAAGAATACTCTACAAACTTCCCTTCTAAAGGTCTCTGAGAATGTACTAACTGACTTACTTCTGCATAAAGTTCATCAGCTGGTAAGTGCTGTAAGATCCGCTCTCTCAAGTCAGTGCGAGTAGTCACAGATGAAAGTTCATGGCGCCTTCTGCTTAAGGCATCTGCAACCACATTCTCCTTTCCCTTGATGTAATGTACATCAAAATCATACTCACACAGGAGCTCCATCCACCTTCTTTTCCTAGCATTAAGGTTCAGCTGTGAAAATATGTACTGCAAGCTCTGGTGATCGGAATGAAGCTCGAAAATATGACCCAGAAGGAAATGTCGCCATCTCACCAAGGCATGAACCACTGCTGCTAGTTCTAGGTCATGAGTAGGATAATTTAGTTTGTGCGTCTTCAACTTCCTAGACTCAAAGGAAATAGGTTGCCCTTCCTACATAAGGACTGCTCCTAAACCATCTAAAGATGCATCGGTGCACACCACAAAATCTACAACAGGATCTGGTACTGCAAGAATTGGTGCACTCGTGAGGGCTTTGTTGAGCTCTTCAAAAGCTCTACCACACTTCTTTGTCCACTCGTACTTCTTCCCCTTCCTCTGAAGAGAAGTGATGGGGTGGGCCAATCTAGAGAATCCTGAAATGAAGCGTCAATAATAACCTGCTAGCCCCATAAAGCTCCTCACTTCAGTAACACTGGTGGGTACTGGCCAATCCATGATAGCCCTGATCTTTGATGGGTCTACTGAGACACCATCACCCGATATGACATGACCCAAATAATGTATCTCAGGTCTGAAGAATGCACACTTCAACAAGCTGCCAAATAACTGATTCTCTCTCAGCCTCTGCAAAACTTGTCTCAGGTGTTCTTCATGCTCTCTCTCATCATGAGAATAAATCAGAATGTCATCAAGAAACACAACCACAAACTTATCCAAAAAGGTATGAAATACTCCATTGATGAGGCTTATGAATACAGCTGGAGCATTCGTAAGGCCAAAAGGTACCACGGTGAACTCGTAGTGGCCATACCTAGTACGAAAAGCTGTTTTGGGGATATCACTATCCATAATCCTCAACTGATGGTAGCCCAATTTTAGGTCAATCTTTGAAAATACTCGGGCACCTTGCAACTGATCAAAGAGGTCATCGATTCTGGGAAGATGATATCGGTTCTTGATGGTCACCTTGTTCAACTGCCGATAATCGATACACAACCTAAGTGATCCATCCTTCTTCTTGATGAAGATCACCGGTGCACCCCAAGGTGACACACTAGGTCGAATATGCCCCTTCTCTAAGAGTTCCTCCAACTGAGCCTTTAGCTCACTAAGCTCATGAGTAGTCATCCTGTATGGTGATCTCGAAACTTTCTCAGCTCCTGGCACTAAGTCTATATGAAAATCCACTACTCGAGGTGGAGGCATACCAGGAAGCTCTGAAGGAAACACATCTGCAAACTCCTGAAGGATTGGAAAATCATCAAGGGATGGCTCCCTTTTTGAATCCTCCTCTCGGTCACTAATAGTGATAGCAAACAACTGACAACCCTTTCGCATACACCGTCTAAGCTGCATAGTGAAAATCATACGAAGGGACACTGGCCTCTTCACTTCGAAGATCTCCCTAGAGGTACCATCATCACCCACACATTCCACCCTCTTCTGTCGACAATCCATCTTGGCGCTGTGGGCACAAAACCAATCCATGCCAAGAACAACATCATAAGAACCTAGAGGGGTAATGCGTAGATCAGTCCTAGTGGACATGTCTCCAATCTGCATCTAACAACTCCGCACCATGGAACTAACTGACACTCTAGCTCCCGAGGCTAACTCTACCTCCCAACTAACATCCTGTCTAACTGCCACTACCCCGCAATGCTCCACCACAAATGGAGATATAAAAGAGTTAGTAGAATTGGAATCAAATAAAATTGCAACCATATGGCCCTGTATAATACCTGTAGCCTCGATAACTGTGGCCTGATGCTCAGCCTGGCGGTTGTCAAACACTGCAAAAACTCTATGGGATCTACCCATGTCACCAACTGTCAGCTCTAAAAAGGCCCTACTCTGACCACTGGATGCATGTCCCTGCAGACACTCCCTAGCTATATGACCCATGCCACCACAAGTGTAGCATGGTCCGCGAGTATAAGATTGTGCACCCTGTGGCCCAGACTGCTGTGGACCTCCTTACCTGCTAGATCTGTTGAATCCTCACCTAGAAGACTGCTGAGTCTTCACTGACTGTGACTGAGGGGCCTGTACTTTCTGATCCTACCTAGGACCCTGTGACTGCCACTGCTTGGTCTTAGAGCCCTGATAACCCTGAGAAGGTTTCTGCTGCTGCTAGGGATTTGGCTGCTAAGACTGCTGGCCCCTAGAGGACCCTGCTGTATAATTCTGATTCCCTTTCCAAGGGGGTTTCTGCTGGGAGGAGTTTCGGTTCTGAGACCGATCCCGTGACTCCTGCCTACCTCAAGTATCCTCAGCAACTAGTGCTATCTCCACTGCCTGTCTGAAGGTGGTAGGGAAGGCCATCCTAACTGGGCCCTGAAGAGAGAAATTCAGACCCATGATAAAGCGATGCACCCGTAGTTTCTCATCCTTCATATATTCCACATAAGGAAGGAGCTTGAGAAACCTACTCTCGTACTGAGCCACTGTAAGGCCTCTCTGATAAAGAGAATGGAACTCCTCTATCTGTTTTTGCCAAAACTGCTCTGACAAGTATCTCTCTCAGAATCTTTCTAGGAAAGATTCCCATGTGAGGGTGTCCATCCTCACTCCACCAATGATCTCCTCCTGATGCCACCAGTTGGAGGCATCCCCTCTCAACTGATGAACTGCTAGGTGTGCTTTTAGATTACTCCCATAAGGGCATAAGTGAAAGCATCGCTGTAGGCTCTGCAACCATGCCTCTGCTACTGAACCCTCAGTGGTACCGATAAACAATGGTGGTCCAAGTCGAATCAATTCCCTGATGTCATCTCCTACATGTCTAGGAGGTCTGTCAAAAGGACATCCTCTCTGGTGTATGGACACTTCCTCATGTTCACCCTGACCCTCTAACTGTCTTGGTGGGGGACTCCTAGTCCTCTCTCTAACTCTGGGCCCGCCTCCTCTGGGTCCCTCTGCTTCCACTACTGGAATCTACAGGACTGGCTGAACTATGGGTACCACTCTCTGTTGAACTACACCGATCAAAGTCTGGAGTGCATCAATAATGTCCTGATTCGGGTTCGGTGGTGGTGGAGGTGGTGGTGGAGGTGGAGGTGGAGGTCCATCCTCCTGTTCCATTCTACCACCCCTAGTCCTACGACCTCTGCCTCACCGGTTACGAGTAACAGGCGGCATCTACACAATTAAAAGTTTGAGTTATGTTAAGAAAGCACAATGGTTTAAGGTTCCTAGTGTTGAAACACGGGCTCTGATACCAAAATGTCATGCCCAAACTAAGAGGGCAAAAACACACACAACTTTTTTTTTTGAAAATTGATTAATAATTAATATTTAAACATGCTCTACATTTGATATGACTGAGATAGAAGTTTTAGTACAGGTTCCCTACATTGCATCCTAAGGTTATAACATGAAGATGATTGCATCGTTAAGATATTAAAACTTTTGTGATAAGATTGATATCGATCATTAATTTAAATAGATAGTTAATTAGTCTAATATGATTCATGGGACTAACCATCTTAATTAAACCCATTAATATTTGCATCTAATACTAACTATCTTTTACAAAGTTAATTTAATAAATCAATTTATTAAAAACCAAATTAACAAGATTCAATTTACTACGAACATCTCTAAAATCTAAGATTTAACTTAAATCTAACCAAAATTTAACTTAAATTAAATACGATATTCAGTTTTACATATATCTAAAACAATACTAAAAAAAAAATTACAAAACTAAATAATTTAACATTAATATAAAAACAACTAAATTAATCTAAAAACAAAATGAATTAACTTTAATATAACCAACCAATCATAATTCTAAACTTAATTACATATTAATCTAACTTTAATGACTATTACTCAAATATACTAATAAATTAATACTACTTAAAAAAATATATATATAAATATTGAAATGTAAACAAACCTAACTAAACCACAAAAACAATTTAACTAAACTAACTAATCTAAACTAATTCTAACAATCATGAAACTAAAGCAATTAACTCTTAAAAAAAAAATTTAATAAATCTAACTCATACTATCCTAAACCCCTAACCCCCTACACTAACCTACACCCTAGCCTCACTAGCCCTTGGGCAAGCACTTCCCAAGGAGCGCTTCCCAAGCGCTATCATTGGGACAATGCTCTGCCCGAGGCCACAAACTGCAGAGTCGCCCCCTCTCTAACAAAAACTTGCGGCCAAAAAGGGTAAGGCACGAGTTGCGATAGCAACTCAATAAAGGCTCATTTCAACCAAAGAAAACTGAGGCTATTATCATGTGTAGGAGGATGGGACATGGGGTGACGTCATCCAATGTGATGACCTGCCCAAATTAAAATATTAAAATCCATCCCTCCAAAACTGACGTCCATCACACATTTATTGCAAAAAGTTTTGCAGATAGCAAGGATGGATAGGAATAGGATATTTAGTATAATCAAAAATTACTCATAACAATTTTAAATGTTATTTAAATTAGAATGCATTTTATATTCTTAAATCAAAATATAAAAGGAATCTTTTAAAAGATTCTCTGTTGCAATGAGGGAAATTAAATTGTCTCCTCATACAAAAACCAGAGAGATAAATGGACACCTACAACAAGTTATTCTTTGCTATTATTCATTTTATGTTATACACATGATTTTCTTCTTTTGTAATCTAGGATACTCAATATACGATAGTGCAAGGATACTTTGAAAATATTTATAAATTAAGTATAGTCTTTAAAAATGGTGATTCACTTAACATTCAAACATTAAACTTAATACAATGGATATACATTCCATGATAAGGCTTGCTATGAAACTATCTGAATTGTTCCTATCTATGCATTATGAAGTTTAAAAACCACTTTCTCAAAGATAGACATTATAATCTCATGCAAATTTAAATTTGAATGTACATTCACAACTACTATACACTAGAACCAAAATGATAATAATAATCAACAAGGATAATCATTTCTATGAATACTATCTCTGCTATGATATCAAATTTAGTTTGGAAAATACTTTTGTTTATCACTCAAACATCAAGTATTCTAAATTCTTGAGAGATGTTTCTATCCAAGACAATGAGACAACCAAATTTTGGCGATGGACTTCTCTTCCTTGATGTTCTTATACTACACAAAGGTGGTGGTCACAATAATGCATGGTAAATTTGATCTCCTAAATAACTTGAATTACAATAGATCAACCATAGCCATTGTTTTCTTTCCTCAATCATAATTTTCATTTTGAACATAAAAAGAACTAGAAAATTTTGCTTACTAAACGATCATCACTTCAACCTAATTTTTTATGTGCATCCATCCAAAATAATGTGTTACAAAATTTAATCACATGCCCAACAATTATGCTCAAAACACTAATTTTATTTGTAAACCTGATTCAAGGCTCAGCCGGGAAAGAATCAGGAAGAAAACCCAGCTTCGTTGCCATAAACAATAAGGTTTAAAAAACACAATTTACAATAGGATCTCAATCCCAAATTTCAATAATTTAATCAAATTTTCTTCATGATCATAATCAAGGAGTTTGTAATGTTTTCTGAATCTCATTTCGAGAACCCTAGAGGAAACCAATATCAGATCGGGTGACAACCAAGCAGAACCCAAAAGAACATCAAGCATGCATAATCATACATGGTTTACACAATAGGATTCAAAATGAATCAAGACTAGGGAGAGGTGGATTCTTCCAATTGGAGAAGTCAAACACAACACCAATTCAGATGCCCAATCGGGGCCAATAACCAAGAACTTCTGTTCTTCCATTTAAACTTGCCATACTCATACCAGGTTTGTGCTGATGGGTAGGGGCCCATAACACCCTACCCTTTATCCCTCTTCTCATCCTAAGAAGAGACTCTACATAGGTTGGAGTCCAACTAAAAAAACCTCTCCCAAAATTGGTCACTTCTGCCCTCTCCTAGGGTGAGTAATACCAAAACACCCATGCAAGGAAACTCAAAATTGCAAACATAAACAAGAAAGGAAAACAACCAAAATAACATGGTTTACAAATCTTCCCAACATACCCACAACCATACAACAGTGAAACAACAACAAAGTAACAAGAACATGAAACAAAACATAAAAACTAAATAAGGGAGATGGGAGTTTCCTACCTTCACAAAGAGGTAATGGAAATGAACCAGTTTGAGTAGAGTATCCCCTTCCTTCCTTCAAGCTTCAAGAAAACTTCTCTAAATGTAGGGATTGGGTAACAAAAATAACTAGTCCAAGGAAGGCCTCTAAAATAAGCCTCCAACTCAACCACCCAAAAGGAGCAATAACTATCTCCACCCACTAGCCACTCTAGAAACTCCTAACTCAACCTATACCATGGTTAAACCCTAAAAGGAGGTGGGGTAAGACAACTCATGAAAACCACTTGCAATTTTCGCACAAAGGCAAAAAGGGGACTTTTGAGTGACCTCAAAAGTCGAAAAAGGGGGCTTAGGGGTTGGAAAAGACCCCTAACCCATACCCATACCCTTTAGTTAGAATAAAAACATGTTAAAAGCCTAAGGAAAGAGGTTTAGAGAAAAATAAAATCTAGGAATGAGATAGGTCCATCTAACAACTCTAACTTGCAAATTAAGCACTAATCTGAATTAGGGATGACTAACCCTAATTAAGAGCCTAATAGAAAATTGACACTAACTTGAATCCAAAGGTTAAACAATTAACCCTAAATAGCACACCGGGGCACATAAACATTTTACGAGTGTCAAGCAACACTGAAAGAACATAATTATAAACATTAACACTCACTGAACAAGGACGATGCATACATACATCAAACAATACAATTACGTGAATTACGAACAACAAGGTTTCCAAAATTAGCACATGGAGATCAGTTCTGTTCCTCCGTAGGGTTTCTCGGCTAAATATCTGCACACTCATTGCACACATCAGTAGTCCCGTATAATCACATGTACATAAATGTATACGTATTCAGAATTCACATAAATTAAAACATACATCAATGGATATACTAAATACAATATCCTAAATTGTTATGAGTAATTTTTTATTATAGTAAATACAATGGATATACATTCCATGATAAGGCTTGCTATGAAACTATTTGAATTGTTCCTATAAGTGCATTACGAAGTTTAAAAACCACTTTCTCAAAGATAGACATTATATTCTCATGCAAATTTAAATTTGAATGTACATTCACAGCTACTATACACTAGAACCAAAATGATAATAATAATAAAAAAGGATAATCATTTCTATGAATACTATCTCTGCTATGATATCAAATTTAGTTTGGAAAATACTTTTTTTTATCACTCAAACATCAAGTATTCTAAATTCTTGAGAGATGTTTCTATCCAAGACAATGAGACAACCAAATTTTGGTGATGGACTTCTCTTCCTTGATGTTCTTATACTACACAAAGGTGGTGGTCACAATAATGCATGGTAAATTTGATCTCCTAAATAACTTGAATTACAATAGATCAACCATAGCCATTGTTTTCTTTCCTCAATCATAATTTTCATTTTGAACATAAAAAGAACTAGAAAATTTTGCTTACTAAACTATCATCATTTCAACCTAATTTTTGATGTGCATCCATCCAAAATAATGTGTTACAAAATTTAATCACATGCCCAACAATTATGCTCAAAACACCAATTTTATTTGTAAACCTGATTCAAGGCTCAGCCGGGAAAGAATCAGGAAGCAAACCCAGCTTCATTTCCATAAACAATAAGGTTTAAAAAACACAATTTACAATAGGATCTCAATCCCAAATTTCAATAATTTAATCAAATTTTCTTCATGATCATAATCAAGGAGTTTGTAATGTTTTATGAATCTCATTTCAAGAACCCTAGAGGAAACCAATATCAGATCGGGTGACAACCAAGCAGAACCCAAAAGAACATCAAGCATGCATAATCATACGTGGTTTACACAATAGGATTCACAATGAATCAAGACTAGGGAGAGGTGGATTCTTCCAACTGGAGAAGTCAAACACAACACCAATTCAGATGCCCAATCGGGGCCAATAACCAAGAACTTCTGTTCTTCCATTTAAACTTTCCATACTCATACCAGGTTTGTGCTGATGGGTAGGGGCCCATAACACCCTACCCTTTATCCCTCTTCTCATCCTGAGAAGAGACTCTACACAGGTTAGAGTACAACTAAACAGTCCTCTCCCAAAATTGGTCACTTCTGCCCTCTCCTAGGGTGAGTAATACCAAAACACCCATGCAAGGAAACTCAAAATTGCAAACATAAACAAGAAAGGAAAAAAACCAAAATAACATGGTTTAAAAATCTTCCCAACATACCCACAACCATACAACAGTGAAACAACAACAAAGTAACAAGAACATGAAACAAAACATAAAAACTGGATAAGGGAGATGGGAGTTTCCTACCTTCACAAAGAGGTAATGGAAATGAACCAGTTTGAGTAGAGTATCCCCTTCCTTCCTTCAAGCTTCAAGAAAACTTCTCTAAATGTAGAGATTGGGTAACAAAAAGAACTAGTCCAAGGAGGCCTCTAAAATAAGCCTCCAACTCAACCACCCAAAAGGAGCAATAACTATCTCCACCCACTAGCCACTCTAGAAACTCCTAACTCAACCTACACCATGGTTAAACCCTAAAAGGAGGTGGGGTAAGACAACTCATGACAACCACTTGCAATTTTCGCACAAAGGCAAAAAGGGGACTTTTGAGTGACCTCAAAAGTCAAAAAAAGGGGCTTAGGGGTTGGAAAAGACCCCTAACCCATACCCATACCCTTTAGTTAGAATAAAAACATGTTAAAAGCCTAAGGAAAGAGGTTTAGAGACAAATAAAATCTAGGAATGAGATAGGTCCATCTAACAACTCTAACTTGCAAATTAAGCACTAATCCAAATTAGGGATGACTAATCCTAATTAAGAACCTAATAGAAAATTGACACTAACTTGAATCCAAAGGTTAAACAATTAACCCTAAACAGCACACCGAGGCACATAAACATTTTACGAGTGTCAAGCGACACTAAAAGAACATAATTACGAACATTAACACTCACTGAACAAGGACGATGCATACATACATCACACAATACAATTACGTGAATTACGAACAACAAGGTTTCCAAAATTAGCACATGGAGATCAGTTTTGTTCCTCCATAGGGTTTCTCAGCTAAATATCTGCACACTCATTGCACACATCAGTAGTCCCGTATAATCACATGTACATAAATGTATACGTATTCAGAATTCACATAAATTAAAACATACATCAATAAAGTTTCTTCATCCTAGATAATTCTTAACCATTTGAAATATCTTAAATCAAATCTCAATCCTAGATTTACTAATTTCGTCAAAATACATATACATGAACATTAAATGACAATCATCAAATATATCTGGAAATAACATCACACAACATGAAATAATAAAATATATTCTAAGCATCAAATAATGTCTCGACATCTCGAGTCGCGGATAACAAAATAAGAGTAATGTATCACTATGCTACGATGGGTCGGGGCGAGGCCTCACAATTGGGATTGGCTACTTTGGGAACTGTCGATGAAGAGATTTACAATGATATCATGAATGTTCTTTATTCAGATAGTGTAGTTGTTGGAGAGGCTATAGGTATCGGTATGGGATTTCTTATGGTTGGTATTTCAAGTGAAAAGTCAAGTGAAATGCTTGCATATGCACATCATACTCAACATGAAGAGATTATAAGGTACCATTGGTTCTTAATATTTATTAAATTAGCATTAATTGCAAACACAACATTAGAGGAGTTATTCAAAATTTTACATTTTAGATTCTGGGATTATATTTTTAATTTGTGAACCTGAACAGAGACCTGGCCCTTGGAAAGGCACTAACTATCTATGGGAGGGAAGAAGAAGTTGATACCCTTATAGAGAAAATGACCAAGGATCAGGATCCAATTCTGCATTATGGTGGAATGTATGCTTTGGCTCTAACATATAGAGGTACAACAAATAAAAAAGCCATTCATCGTCTACTGCACTTTGTTGTCTCAAATGTCAATGATGATGTGAGAAAAACTATGGTGATGGCGCTTGGATTTGTTCTATACTCTGAGCCTAAGCAAGTTTGTATCTTTGGTATCATTGTAAACCTATATGTTTTTACTATAAGTTAAATTTGGCCAAAGGTAGTTCACCAAAAGTGAATATTTTAAAAAAAATCTGAGATTATCACGATTCTTTACAACAACATAAAATTTAAAAGCAATTTTTATAGATTCCAAGAATAGTATCTCTATTGTCTGAATCATACAATCCACATGTCATATATGGAGTGGCTTTGGCTATAGGTATCTCTTGTGTAGGCACAACTTTAAGTGAGGCTATTTCTCTACTAGAGCTGTTAACATCATATGTTGTAGACTTTCTTCATCAAAGTGCTCTTATAGCCATGGCTATGGTTCTTATGTGAACAAATGAGGGATGTGAACCTCATGTTGGTAGCTTCAGGCATGATGCCATAAATTTACTTTTTGAAGTTATTTGATGTTTTGGAATTGGAAAAATGTGAACACCAAATGAAGATTCTCCATCTCAAGAACATTTTTTAAAATGTAGGATTTCAACTTGTTTTCTATTGGGATCTTTTGTTGCAATAAGGGTCTCTTCTAGCTATACATTGTTTTTTGCATTGTGATTCTAGGATTCCTTTTAATTAACTTGGTTATTTTTCATTTATAAAATATGAGGCACCAACTTGAGAAGATAATTCTTGACAAGCATGAAGATACCATGAGCAAGATGGGTGCAATTTTGGCATAAGGTATTTTAGACGTAGGTGGTCAGAATGTGACCATCAAGTTGCTTTCCCGAACAAAGCATGATAGAATAATCGTTGTTGTTGGTATGACAGTATTTAGCCAATTTTGGTATTGGTATTGCCTCATATAATTCTTGAGTCTCTCTTTTGCTCCTATTGCTTTCATTAGGCTCAACTATGACTTGAAGGTCACAAAGTTTGAATTTTTATCAAAAGCTAAGCCCTCACTGTTTGAATATCCTTGTCCCAAAACACCTCCAACAACGAATTCAGTTGTAAAATTGCCTACTTTTGTTTTGTCTACATCAGCAAAGGCTAAAGCCAAAGAAAAGAAAGATGTTGATCAAAAAATTGTTATGGATGAGGGTAATGCACCTGGGAATGTGAAGGTTCCAAAGTCCTATAGAAAATATTCACAATATTGAGGCTAATATAAAAGAGGTCTTAGTTGCTATTGGTGTGCATGCCCCAAGTCTAATAGGTATGTTAGTCCTTATTTGCAAATGAGTCAGCCCACTATTTGAAATTTTAATGAACTGTGTATTTTCAGAGAAAATTATTATAAATCTCTAAACAATGTCTTGATTTTTTTTAAAAAAAATTGTGTTGGTCATTTCAATAGGTGGAAATGCACAAGCAACCCTTCCACTACCTTTCGCTGCATTGGTGAGCCTTACAATAACATTCAAGCTAGATAAATCGACAAAGTTTCTTCATGGTATTGTTGGGCCAACACTGGAAAGTACTGCAACAAGGAGTCCATGGCCTAGTACACCAATTGTTGCAGCACTGGCTGTAACCTCCCCTGTTATAGTCATCTATTTTTGGGATGTATCCATCTTGTAAGTCTCTATCCCTACCATTAACACAATGGCCACAAATCAATACTCCCAAAGGTGAGGATTTAGCCCTAAATTCTTTGGCTTACAAAACACCAAAACTTGTAAAATCCATATGAAAAATAATTATATAAACTTTACACAACACCCACAAATCAATGCTTTTGGCTAAAGAAAAATATTGAGCTTGTAAAATTCATATGAAAATATATATATTGTATTTTTTGAGATTGATTATGTTCTTATTTTTCATCAAAGCTTCAAATCATAGTGTATACTTCATAATCATTAGAATAAAAGAACTAAAGAAGGAAAAATGATACTAGTCATATGAAGCTGTGATTTACCTTCCAATCTACGGATTGCTCTTTTAAGCTTCAAGCTTCACTATTTTTCTAAACTGTTCAAAATATATATTATATTTACAATCTTCATTCCATAAATATGAGGAAACAATTTGAAATACTAATTACCCATCCAGGTGTCCCAAAACATTATAGAAAGTCCTTGTAACATAGATTTGAAGAAATTTTCTTTGGAATCATAACATGGTATTAGTGATTGTTGGTTTAAACTTGCATTATTCTTCAAAGAAGATATGTTCCTTGATCTCCCCTTTAACAAGCTTTTGAGTTTTTTACCTAGGGTCCTTCTCTCTCAACTCTTTCCTATTCCTCTATATTATCTTGCAAGTTATTTTGATTTCTATTAGCTTGTCCAATTGCTTCATAAATTCAACCAAACTATCCATAGTTTCTCTGTCTAAATTCCCACTATTGGCTAGTGAAAGTTCCATAAAAGATGGTGAGATCATGGCTCTAATGCCAAATCCCTGATTAGGGATGTTCAAATATTGCAATTTGATTGCACCCCACAAAATACCAAGGATTGGATCTTATTTCAAATTAGATGAATCCTATGCTCTAACAAATTACAAGTTTAACAAAATTTGTAGAAATGAATGTAGGCACTTGCAGACTAATACAAGTTTGCAATAACTCTATAAATCTCCTATAACAATAAAAAATTACATGTATTAGCAATTTAGTTTACCAAATTTTAAAGAACAATAGGAGCAAATATTATGATAAAAAAGTATAAAGCTTCAATCATATAGTTTTGAGTTAGAATATAGAGTCTAATATTGAGTTCGATTTAATTGTGGCTTGGATAAAATAGATTTTCTTTTCCATGAATGACTTGTGGACATTAAAAATCTTGAGCAATTATTTAAACAATTTAACTCCAAATCTAGGGGAGAAGAAGCAAGAATTGAAGCTTGGGTAAATCTCTAGAGTCCTAAAGCTGAATTTGAAGGTAAAATTGTGCATTCTTTTTCCAATTCATTTATGTCCCTCAAATTCTAAGCATTATTTTTTCATGGTTGCCATAGTTTTAGGCATATGTGCCCACTTCCACGAAGATAATAATGACTACCTATACCCATGTGCATTGACGTCAAAGTAGGTGGAATAAGGAATAAAAGAATCATAATGTGTTATGTTCTTTTCTCAATATTGAAATTCACATTAACATCTATTTTTCACTTGAATAAGAGGAGAGAATGGAGATCAACAACAAAACCACAACATGCAGAGCAACTCTTGAAGACTGCAGAGCATGCAGAGAATGAAGAGGGAAGGGACCTATTCCTTGTATACTCTTCCCACCTGCAATGGCCGCTTCTCATCTTGTTGATCTTATGTAATGCTTTGGTATGCAGAGTGTAATGATAATGTTAATGTTGACTAGATTTATTGTAGATTTGAATATGTATCTCTTTTCAATTTTCTTGAATAATAATCTTACTAATTTATTGTTCTCTTGCAGATTATAATCAGAATAAGATTAGTATTATACTTCAAAATATTGAAATGAGTATTAAACAATAATTTTGAATTCTAATTATTGTATTAACAAAACTAAATATGGATCGAGATCGAAGTCTAGAATTGGCTCTACACTATTGTTCAATGTGATTGCATTTTACACCAATTGAAAAAAGAGAGAGAGTGTGTGTGTGTGTGTGTGTGTGTGTGTGTGTGTGTGTGTGTGTGTGTGTGTGTGTGTGTGTGTGTGTGTGTGTGTGTGTGTGTGTGCGTGTGTGCACTCACGTGCAGGCGTGCGCATGCACATTAGGGACTGGCCAATGAATAGACATGTCTCCACTTGGGTGGAGACATGTCTGTTCATTGACATGTCTCTCTACAAATAACAATTGTTTGTTATCTTAACAATACTAATTTAAATCGGCAACACTATTATGAAACTAATGTAGATTATCATCAGTAATGTGTACATCTATAATCAAACTCAGGTTTGATATGTTATTTATAACATTTTCTCATATATTATTCGGTATTGATACGCATAAGAGGCAATAGAAATCATATAAAAGAGATCCATGATTTAGATTTATACTTGAAAATCATAATTAGATTATCATGGATGATAAGAAATTATTGTAATCAATATAATGATTTGGTATTTAATATGTATATATGCATCAATATACATAATGTATACGGATGTATATACATGCATATAATCTATAAATCATTGTATTAATTTTATCATCCATTGTTTATTTGATCGAAGCTATTATTTAACAGACAATTTAAAATTCATTAGAATATTTCAAATATTGCTTAACTTTACAGGTTGCATTTAAAAAAATTGTTTTTTTTGTAGATTGGATGTACACAACCAAGGTGGGTTGTAGCCATGAGTGTAGCTGCTTGAGTGGCAAAGAAATTATTACATTCTATTTGTGGTTTTTATATGAAGCCATCATTTTATATGGCAATAGTTTTGGCTAGAGTTCTGTATTATATTGCACTGACTCTTATGCTACTTTTTTTTGATCTTATCAATCACAACAATGAGAAACTATAATAATTTCCATATATGTATGTCTATCAGACAGGGAATTCAAAACACTGTGGTTTCATTGAGTTTGAATCTCCTGAGGCAAGTGAATTTATCTTACTTAAGATAGACATAAGATTATGTTATTAATAGAATATTCTCATGTATGTTTGGCTTCTTGTCATGTGATGATGGTGTGCTTTTGTGAAAGTTGCTGAAATTGTAGCAGATTGCATGCACAATTATTTTTTGTTTGAGCACATTTTGAAAGTTAAGTTTGTTCCATCTAAGAAAATTCACCTTAGATTGTAAGATATTTTAAAGAAATTTGACTGTCATCTAGAATAATTTTCACATTCATATGCATTATCATTCATAGAGTATATTGTAGGAACACTACAAATACCTATTATTATTGGGCATTGATAACAAGGTTAAAGTTTTTTTGCATTAGTTTATGTTGCCTGTGATTCACTTCCTTTGTGTATACATTTTTTGTTGTTTGGATTATAGTCTTTTAGTTGTAAAAAATAGGCCTTTGTTTTGTGGCATTGGTATTTTTTCTCACCAAATTTTGTTTATTAAATTATTAGTTATCATGAATTTCCTGAGCATATATGATTGTTACTTTTTGATTTTGTATGCCTTAGAGTTCACATTGGCATCTATAACATCTTATATTAATTATGTGCACACCTATGGTCACACAAAAATTTAACAAAATATCATCAATAAGGAAAGAATCCATGTTGAGTATCTTGCCTCATCTCCATGCAAAGAGTGCTTGGTAGTTTAATGTGTACTGAAATTATGGAGGTTACGAACAAAAATCATGTTACATGGAGTCACATCTTTAACAATCTAGCTGATCCAACTTGGAACGTGAAGAATGACAAAATACTAAGGATATTTATGCAGAATTTCATAGAATAGTGAAAAAGAGATCTTTCTTATAACTATTATTATTAGCAAATGCCAAGTAGAATGCATAGTTTTGGAAACTTTTTATTTTAAATTTACTCATAGTTAAATGCTACAAGTCATCTTAGAAAGCAAAGAAAACGTACATCCATAGTCAACGAGCACAATAGGGCATATGCTATATTTTAATAAAATTTTGTTATCTCAAATCTATATAAATGTTATGCCCTCTTTGTTTTTAGTAAACTTCAAAAGTAGTTATTCCAGTGTTGAAGTTCTTGTGGGATAAAATGCACAATTTTCATATAGTGGTGTTCAATTTAGGATACTTTTATTCTTCAACTTGTGTATTGTACTATACTATACTTTGAAAACCAACTATCATGAATATGAAAAAGTATGTGTAGGATCATGGTGTGCCAAAAAGTGGGGATGTGAAAAAAATAGAGTTTGAAAACGTCTAAAAGTGCTTCAAAATCTGCTCTAATTTTTTTTCACCTATCTAGGTACCAAACCTGGAAAGTAAGGCTCAACCCTTATCAGATATCCGATTTGATATCAGATACCCAATAACACTTAAAAATATGAAATATATATAAAGTAATATGAAATAATAAATTAGTTATTACATTATATAATTAAAAAATAATAACTATATATTATATTATTTATGAAGATTAATATTTTTATATTTCAAAATCATTCACAAATATTAATATGAGTAAAATATAATATAATAGTATAATATAATAATATATAATAGTATCATTTATTATACTATAATATAATATTATTATAATTATATTATAATAGTATAATATATTATATAATAATATAATATAATAGTATAATGTAATATAATACATTACCCAATATATAGTATTATAATATGAAATATAATATATAGTAATATAATATAATACATTACTTGACCCACAGGGTGTTTCAAAAAAGACAACCCACGACTTGACGTGGAAAATATTAGATATCTGATATTGTATTGGATATCTGATAGAATATCAGATACCTGATATCTGTTAGTCTTTATTAAAAAAAAACATAGGGTTATATTGTGTTTAGCGGCACGGATATCGAGTTTGAGATCGGATATATGATATAAGGTAAAAAAAATATTTTTTTTTAATCAATTTTAATATAAATTTAATAGATTTTATCATGAATTTGTTAGTTTTAGTTGAATTTAAGGTTTTTTTGATAGAAATTGTTAAAATTAAGGTTTTTAAAAAATATATATTATGTTTTACAAATTAATAGGAATGGTTGATCAAAATGATGACATTGAGGCAAGGAATAATATTCCTCGTAACCCCCTACCAAATGATCCAGTGCCCCCACAAAATCATCCACCAAATGATCCTTTACCCCCTCAAAACCCTCCTCGAATCGAGGATTTGATAATTGAAAATCTCACCCAATTGAGGAATTTGCAAAGAACATATAATAATGTACCCGCATTGGCTCCTATGTTATCCACGTTAAACACCATAGTGGATAACATTGAAACCCTTACCAACCAACGAAATGTTGCTCTTCATTGGCGTGATGAAATGCATGAGATGTTTGATGATGGCCTGGACTATGATGAGGTTGCGGCCCTCAATATAACCAAAGAGGATTTGGCTAGCCTTTTTGGGAACCCAAAAATGGGTATACTAGTCGACAAAAAAAAAACCCAAACTATCGATTAAATGGTGCACAAATGACACCATACATGCAAAATTTTGGGATCGTTGGTGGATGGTTTTTGATATCCCTCCACATAGCAATTTAGAGGTGCCATTTTATTTCCTTAGAAAATTATATGCAAAATTTGTGTTGAAACTCAAAGTGAACTATTGGAGCATGAAGCCCAACATGGGTGTAAGACTAGGAGCTCCTCAGGATAGATCCTCTTCCCAGCAGAAGAAAGTTGGCACTTTTGTGCCCCCTACTAATATCTCCCCCCCTCCTCAAGTGTAGCACCCTAATATTATGGTAGAGGCCAGCTCTTAGACCATCAGTTCCATTCATAGGCTGAGTAACCTGTTGATATCTTAGGCTAGGTTAGTCCTGCCTCCCCATGTTGATGATGTTGGCGCTAGTTCATCATCGGCTAGCTCATCACACATTTGTGTGCCTCACAGTTGCATTATGTGCAAGAATATTTTCCTAGGTCCCATAGGTGATCTTACTGAGTATCATTTTGTATTAGATGAGGATACACTAGATACACGTGCAGAGGCTACAAACCTTGATGCAAGAGAGGAGGGGAATGCAGAGGCATGGACTCCTTCAGTGTCAATACATGTATACATTTTTTTGTTATGACATATGCAATTTAAAGTTAATTTTTATAATAGAGTAATTTTAATTTTTAAGCCATACTGACTTATACATGTTTGTGATCTTCATTCATGTCTAGTTGATGATTGAGGAGGAGCTCAAATAGATTGATGATGCCATGCTCTTGGCCATTTCATTTGGCCTTGAGACATCTACAGTACATTATGTTGTGTTCTCATTATTTTTTCTATTTGATATTGTAGCATATATGGTTGCTAATCTTTCTTTTATCTTGAAGGTACCACCTGTCCCAGGGAGACAAAGTGCGGGGGATGAGCCAACACCCATTGACAAAGGAAAGGTAATTAGGTGCTTTCTATTTGATTAGATATCGATGCATTCTTGTAAAAAAATTTTGGTAATGAAATTTAATTACATACTTTATTGTATATAAGGCGTGGCTACTGGTGATGAGTTCATATAGATTCTACATCATAGATACTTAGACATTTCCATTCGCACCGAGAGCCCCATTGTATGTATAAGTATCATTTATTTTTTATTTTCCTTATCTTCATAAATAAATTCAAAACTGATTTCCATGATCTTAACAACTACTATTTTGTTTCTCATAGGAGACTCCTAGTGCACATGAGGTTCAATGAGAGAGTTTTGTAGATTTGATGATGCGACCACTATATCCTGAGGAAGAGCCTACACTAGTAAGTCATAGTTTGAATTCATGATTAAATATGTTATAAATTTAGGATGCTATGAATTATAATGTTATAGTTTAAGTTTTAGATTCATCTAACAAACATATTTGAACATACATAGCCCATAATCAGCGAGGTATGAGCATTGCCCAGGGCATACGAGAGGACTCCTGACTGATGCAAGAGATCGATGAGAAAGGCATTTATTATGAAAGTTTAATAGGATAAATATTCATTAAAAAAAATCATTATGCATTTGAGTAATTCAATGTTAGATACAAAGAATAATATAAATTTAGTAGTCTAACTTTGGGTTTTCCTTTTTTGTTTATGTAGGAGGCATCCGATCCACCTAGTGCAACGAAGAAGCTACATTTTGATCATCCACCAGCACCCTAGGATAGTATACTTGTCATAGGATGCATCATGAGACATTTTGAGATGGAATATTCCACTTTATTTATAGAAACATTGATATTATACACATTTTGATGGCATGATCGAGAACATTTTGTATATGGATCTATGTATTTTGATATATATTTGTGTACTTTATCTATGGATACACGATCTTTGATATATATTTGTGTAATTTGTCTATGGATACATATATTTTGATATATTTTTTTGTCATTTATGTGCACAATGATATACATATTAATTTAGTATCTAGTATTGTTTAATTTATCATGGATCATGTGTATTGTTCATGTTTATGGAATATCACTGATTTTGATCATGTTTGTTATATTCGATTCAAATGCAATAATTTGTGAATAAAATTTTAACAACTTTTATTATCATGTTTGGATGCAATGTTTAATTTGAAGTGCTATCATGACATAAAGACACTTGTTAGCCTTGTACACAAGGTTCACATAACCCATAATGATCCACTTAACAAAACTAGCTTCATTAATAGATGTGATAATTTCACACCTTATATATGTGTTTCCAACCTTGTATGATCGTACTCAAATCCCTAACTGACTCTTTGCACTCATTTTCACTTTGCAAGAAAAAGTTGCAAAAGTTGCAAAATTCCAATTTTGCAACTTTGCAATTTTGAACAATTTTTGATATATATTTTTTCTTAATTAGATAAGTTCACCAAACTTGGTAAGGGGTTATTGATATCCCTCATGAGCTTTGAGTTACGACCCTCAGAAGATCGACCTCGAAACACACTTAGAGCACCTTGGAGACTTCTTGGTATGGGATGACCACAAATGATGGAGGGTCTCTGTAGCCAAAACAAGGGTGTCACTAGGGTTCACCTGTTCATCCAGAGTTAATGGTGCTGATGATTTGATGCCAAGATCAGTGGTTTCAGTGTTATGTTGTGGTGCACCTATGAACTGAGGCACACTGCAAGTTTTGGCATCGAGCAAGATTGATGTACTGAATCAAAATGAAAAATGATCTCTCAAAAATGAGATAGTTTATTTTAGGCCTTAGCATCAACATCTTGTAGAATTTGACATTTCATCAATAGCCCTCATGAGCTCCAAGTTCTGACCCTCAGAAGATCGACCTCGAAATGCACTTAGAGCACCTTGGAGACTACTTGGTATGGGGTGGCCGCGAATGATGGAGGGCCTCCATGGCTAGAACAAGAGTGTCACTAGGGTTTACCCACCCATCCAGAGCTAATGGAATTGATGATTCAATGCCAAGATCAGCGGTTTCAAAGTTATGTTGTAGTGCACCTATGAATTGAGGCACACGGTGAGTTTTGGCATTGAGCGAGATCGATGTGCTAAATCCAAATAGAAAGTAATCTCTTGAAAATGAGATAGGTTATTTTAGGCCTTGGCATCACCATCCTATAAAATTTGATGTTTCATTGATAGCCCTCATGAGCTCTGAGTTACGACCCTTGGAAGATTGACTTCAAAATGCACTTAGAGCATCTTGGAGACTACTCGGTACGGGCTACCTGCAGATGATGGAGGATCTCTGTGGCTAGAAAAAGGGTGTCACTAGGGTTCACGTACTCATCTAGATCTAATAGCACTAATTATTTGATGCCAAGATCAAGAGTTTCAAAGTTACGCTCTGGTGCACTTATGAACTGAGGCACACTACGAGTTTTGGCATTAAGCAAGATCACTGTGTTCAATCCAAATAGAATGTGATCTATTGAAAATGAGATAGGTTATTTTAGGCCTTGACATCACCATGTTGTAGAATTCAACATTTCATTGATAGCCCTCATGAGATCTAAGTTACAACCCTCAGAAGATTGACCTCGAAATGCACTTAGAGCACCTTGGAGACTACTTCGTACGGGCTGCCCGCGGATGATGGAGGGACTCCATGACCAAAATTAGGGTGTCACTAGGGTTCACCCACCCATCTAGAGCTAATGGAACTAATGATTTGATACCAAGATCAACAATTTTAAAGTTACGCTGTGGTGCACCTATGAATTGAGGCACACTATGAGTTTTGGCATCGAGCGAGATCGCTGTGCTAAATCCAAATAGAATGTGATCTCTTAAAAATGAGATAAGTTATTTTAGGCCTCAAAATCATTGTCTTGTAGAATTCAACATTTTTTCAATAGCCCTCATGAGCTCTGAGTTACAACCCTCAGAAGATCAAACTTGAAATGCACTTAGAGCACCTTGGAGACTACTCGATATGGGCTACCAACGGATGATGGGTCTCCATGGCTAGAACAAGGGTATCATTAGGGTTCACCCACCCATATTAAGCTAATGGAACTGATGATTCAATTCCAAGATCAGTGGTTTAAAAGTTACACTGTGGTGTACCTATGAACTAAGGCATACTATGAGTTTTGGCATTGAGCAAGATTGTTGTGCTAAATCCAAATGGAATGCGATCTCTCAAAAATGAGATAGTTTATTTTAGGCCTTGACATCATCATCTTGTAGAATTTGATGTTTCATCGATAGCCCTCACAAGCTCTGAGTTACAACCCTTGGAATATTGACCTCGAAATGCACTTAGAGCACCTTGGAGACTACTCAATACAGGGTGGCCGCAGATGATGGAGGGTCTACATGGCCAGAACAAGGGTGTCACTAGGGTTCACCCGCCCATCTAGAGCTAATGGCACTGACAATTCAATGCCAAGATCAATAGTTTCAAAGTTACGCTGTGGTGCACCTATGAACTGAGGCACATTGCGAGTTTTGGCATCGAGCAAGATCGTTGTGCTGAATCCAAACAGAATGTGATCTCTCAAAAATGAGATAGGTTATTTTAGGCGTTGACATCACTGTCCTATAGAATTTGATGTTTCATCGGTATCACATGCAAATATGATTTGCAAGAACCTATTCAATATCTTCCTCTTATAATTCCTTACAAAGAACCTACCAAAATACAAATTAGAATGTGTAACTAATTTAACCTATCTTTTTCATTATTACAAAAACTATATACAAAAAAAGTTCACATTTTACATCATAATACATCATAAATTTTAGGAATTCTCCCCAACACCCCCCCCCCCCCCCACTCTTCATGACATACCTACATTCCAATATCATAAAAAATATTAGTAACTTATTGTATTAAACAAGATAATCATCGGTTCACTGAATCATTATGAAGAGAATAACACAAGAAGTAAATATACCTAGTCGAGTGTTCTAGTAGGGTCCTCTCTCAGTTTTAGGGTCTCCAAAAGGGCTTCATGATCAACATTAGTAGTAGTAAGAAGTTCTTATACTTTTGGTCTTCCTTGATGCTTCAACAACTTTACATTTGTTGCTATAATAAGATGCAAATATATGAGAATTATTTTGTGCTTTTGATAGTCTTCAAATGCAAGAATTCCATTCCTTCTAAGCATGTATGTCTATAGCCATGTTCTAGTGACAAAGACTGAACCAGTAGGATATGTGAATCCATCATCATCTTTGATCAATTGTGCAATTTTTTTTTACCTCTTACACAATGTGCTAACCAATAATTGGATTTCTCATCATTTCCCTGTGGTGCAACCAATGCAAAGACATGTCCTAGCTAAAGAAAATTTGACAGATGATTATGCTCAAGTGAAATTTCCATCTCATCATTTCTAATAGATTGTATGCTAGACAATGGAGTAAGATAATGTGGATCCCATGTGTCCACCCACTCACTCGACTCACAGTGATCCCAATCACACTAAAAACAACTAGGAAAAAAGCAAGCTAGTTGTCGTGTCCAAATGGTCCATGTACTAGAATTAGAGCTCTAAAATGAATGTATTATTTATGAGTCTCTCACTATAGCACAATTTGATCTATCACCTATGGACCCTTCCTCAACCAACCAAAAGAACTTGCGTACCATTGAACCAAGAGTCCCCCCCTGTGATAATGCTAAACTACACCAATCAACAATGCTACGAGCATTAAGAAGCTCTACTGCTGAAATCTTCAATTGCTCCTTAACTAGAACTCTCTTCACACATGCCCCTACTCCATCATGTTCCCCTTTCCCATGGCTAGACTACAAAAAACTCTAAATATGAGGCACCCCCCTCTCTACATGCATCCTACACAACCAATAAAACATGGGAGAATTCATAGTTATCTGACCAAATGATATGTCTATCCGTAGCAATTGCATGCTCCTATAAGAAATCAAAATAATTCTCAAAATAATGTTGCACAAACTCATGAGAGTGAGATCTATTATCACTCATATAAAAATGATATTCTCTAATAATCTTTCGATTATATTCCGCACTATTAGGGGCATGTCTATATGTTATGTGGACAAAAATAGAAATCTAAATGGATTTGTAATACTAAGATTATGTCTTGTTTCGAGGTTGCAATGTGTAATTCTTAGCAAAATCAACAACTGATATAATAGTGCCAATGGGAAAAGTCTCCTTACACATTCTAAATTGTTGATCCAACCACTGAGACCTGGGACTATGTCTTGCATACTTGTAAAAAATATTTTCCTTGAAATCTGAAATAAAACTAGCCACACTAATTTCTTTTCCAACCAATTCACATCTAGAGCCCTCACCCCTACTCTTCAATGTGTATTTCATTGTTTCATTTACCTTTTTTTTTACTATTGTCTTTCCAAGATCTTGTTTGCACCCCTCATAGAAATATGTGTCAAACTTTAAGTCACCACATTTTGAACACTTCTCATTTAAGCAAGCATTTCTATAAAAGAAACAAACATCAACTCTATGAAATAAAAATTGATCTAGCAAGTCTCTTGATGATTTTGGAAGCCCACTAGCACCACAATTCTCCAACATTTCTTTACTATGCAAAGTAGAACGGATGGAGCATAATAGTTCATGGTGCATAGAAAACTTGACATGATATTTGCAACAACATGTATTTCTAATTTTAAGTGGTACAAAATAAAATGGCTTCAAAGATTCAAAATCCCTTTGTGATATATGAAGACTTTGATGACTCTCTCTAAATTGTTTGAACAACATAGTTTGACTTACCTCCAAATAGTGTTTAGAATGTGGTGTGCGGTCTCTAATGTCAATTCTCAACTTTAACATGTCTTTAGCATTGGGTGATACTCCTAAGATAGAGTGCCAAAATTGTGTAATTTCTTCCTTCACATCATCAGATAGCTTATTATCAAAATGTGGAAGTCTCCCACCAAATGCCTATGTTTCATTTTGAAGAGGATCATCAATTCTCTCTTGTTGACTAAGTGCTCTTCTCAAAGTAGTATGATTTAAGTTCGAATCAATACAAGTTTGTCTCATATATCTACCCTTTCTCAAATGATGACTTACCAAAGAGGTTGTAATAACCTTTTGAGTAGCTCTGTTATCCTTCTCCCTATTATTTTTCTCAATGCTATTGAGAGCACTGAAAAGATTCTTCACAATAATGGCATTTCTTTCAAAAAAATTATTGACACGAATCTTCAATTTAGAAAGCATAGGTCTCATCTTTTGCATATTTAATAAGTGCACAAAAAGATGACATTGCTCCACCACTATCTTGTTACTGAAAAACATCTTATATAGTCTTGAAGCCCATAATCGAATAGTTCTTTCTATTTTTTCCCTTCCAAATTCGTAATAATCATTTCATCAATTTCAATTATCCATTTTGGTGCTCTAAAACTGTCATGTTGATTATAATTAGGAGATATGCAAGGCTCCTGTGCATTGTCATGTTCGACATGGTCAATTATGCAATTTAGATTATGACCTAGTAGGATTTCCTTCTCGAAATTTTCATTCTCTAAATTTTTGATTCTGGCATTATCATTTTCAATTGGTACATTTTCATTTCCCAACTGCACATATTCATTATCTGACTCTATGATTTCACCTTCAACTAATTCATCATCAACTTGACTAACATTTAACATACCTTGTCTTTTCCTTCAGTGTTCTATTTTGTCCCTTTCCCTATATGCCGCAATGTCTTCATTGGATACCTTCCTTTTGTGTTTATCCTTTTGACAACTGCTACTCCCCATTCAAATGACAATATTAAACACCTAAGGATATATTATCAAACTTTTTTTCATTCTTTGGGCCCCAATTCGTGACCTTTCCTAAAACCTATGAAAAAGGCCCAAAAAAAGCGATGTTGTCAGGTTTGCAGTGGCAGGGAATATTTTGGGAAAATAATGCTAGTAAATATTGGGTATTCAATTTCAAATCGGATATCTAATATTGGCTAGCACCAAAACATTGGAGGGAAAAATGAATTTATGAGTTATGACTAATGTGTGTGTGTGTGTGTGTGTGTGTGTGTGTGTGTGTGTGTGAAATTAAATTAAATTAAATTATTATTATTATTTAATATAATAATGTAACTATTAATATATAATAATATATTATGTTAGTATTATTATTATTATCTATAAATTTAATATATATTATTTTATTATATTATTATTATTTTTACTACATTATTATTAAATATAATAACACAATATATTATATATATGTTATTAATATATATTATTATTATCATCTATAAATTATAATCTATAATATTTATTATTATTATCATATATATTATTATTATTATTATCTATAAATATAATATATATACATATATTAATATATATATATATATGATTGTTATGCTATATTATTATTATTTTTACTATATTATTATATTTTTACTATATTATTTGTATTTTTTAATATAACAACATATAATAATTGTTTATATGGGTCGAAAGGGGCCATAGGATGACCTATTACCCATTTCAACATGTTTTATTACAATATATGCCTCTAGGCGTCCTAGGACCCATAGGGACATATTATAATTGGTTATATGGGTTGAAAGGGGTCATAGGATTACTTATGACCCCTTTCGACACATTCCATGATGACATATGTCTCTAGGGGTCATATGACCCCTAGGAACATATTAGAATCATTTATATGAGTAGAAAGAGGCCATAGGATGACCTATGACCCTTTTTGACAAATTCCATGATGACATATTTCTCTAGGGGTCCTAGGACCCCTAAGGACATATTAGAATCATTTATATGGGTCGAAAGGGGCCATAAGATGACCTATGATCCCTTTTGACACATTCTATGACAACATATGTCTCTAGGGGTCCTAGGACCCCTAGGGACATATTAGAAACATTTATATGGGTCGAAAGGAGCCATAGGATGACCTATGACCCCTTTTGACACATTCCATGATGACATATGTCTCTAAGGGTCCTAGGACCCCTAGGGACATATTATAATCCTTTATATGGGTTGAAAGGGGTCATAGGATGACCTATGACCCCTTTTGACACATTTTATTACAACATATGTCTCTAGGGGCCCTAGGACCCCTAAGAACATATTAGAATCATTTATATGGGTCGAAAGAGGCCATAGGATGACCTATGACTCTTTCGACACATTTTATTACAACATATGTCCCTAGGGGGTCCTAATACCCCTAGGGACATATTATAATTGTTTATATTGATCAAAATGGGTTATAAGATGACCTATGACCCATTTCAACACATTCCATGATGACATATGTCTCTAGTGGTCCTAGGACCCCTAGGGACATATTATAATCATTTATATGGGTCAAAAATGGCCATAGGATGACCTATGACCCCTTTCGACACATTTTATTACAACATATGTCTCTCAGGGCCCTAGAACCCCTAGGGACATATTATAATCATTTATATAGGTCAAAAGGGGCGATAGGATGACCTATGACACTTTTGACACATTTTATTACAACATATTGTAGACACCTAAAATTGTCCAAATCTCCTTTTCTTGACCAATTAAATAAATATTTATTGTTTATTTAATTACCTTATCTTTAATTAAATAAATTTTCATTTTTTAATTATGTTCGCCTTTCCTTGATTTAAATAAACTATGGTTTATTTAAATCCTAACCCATTCACTTTAATTAAGTACTTCATTTACTTAATTAATCCCTTTCCTAATCCCACTTGGAATTAAATATTACATTTAATCCTATTTGAGCACATGGCTCCTACATTTAACCCTCACCTAACCTCACTTGCCTAACCTAACCCATCATTCTAAACCTACCCACTTCCTAATCATGCTTTCTTTTCCTAATCACCTTTTAATCCTAAGTGTGTGGTCACACATGTGTGAGGAATCAAGAATGCTCACACTTCCCACACCCCTCATGCCTTCCACACCTCTTGCACACTTGTCCTCTTGTATGAGAGTCAAGGTGTCTCACACAAGTGTGAGAAGCCATGCTTCTCACACCTCTTGCACACTTATTCTCTTGCATGAGATTCAAGGTGTCTCACACCTCTTCCACGTGCCATTGACATGCCACCATCAAAGGTTGCTCACATATGTGTGACCATCTTCCCCCCCTTTGAATGGTCAAAACCATAATCCACATAGAGTCTACTTGGCCTCCACCTCATGGACACCTCATCGATCCTAAGAGATCTTAGCCCTTCATCTTGCATTTAATCTCAGCCATTTGTTTCATCTCATTTCTTATAAAAGGAGAGCCCTCTCCTCATTTCTACATCTACCATCTACCTCATTGTTATGCTGCAGGAGTAGTGAGAAACCACATCCCATAATGTGAAATCATCTCCACTTGGTGATTTCATAATGTAGATACACTATGATACCACTGACAAAGGTATGCTCTGATACCACTGACAAAGGGCCACACCACCCTTACCAACTCATTACAAAGAATGCAGCAAGATCTCTCAAGATCCAATCCAAACCCAAGCTAGCCCAGATCCACACTCTGGTAGAAACCTCTGAGATCTCAACTTGTGCTCGCAAGCCACCAAGCAACCTCCTTGTTTCTAAACCGTAGTCACTAGCTCTTCTTACAAACTTAATCCAAGATCCAAGTGTAAACTGCCTCACATTCGACGCTCTGTCTACACACTCACAAGTCTATCACAATCCTGCTGTAAACTACCTCACATTCGGTGCTCTGTCTATAGACTCAGGAAAACTCACTCTTCACTTTCTCCTCTCTTTCACACCTTCCAACTTTCTCACCTTGAAACTTTCCAAGCTTTCCAAGCTTCCACTTCTCGAGCTTCTCCTTCAGCTTCTCCTTGAGCTTGATTAGAAATGCTCATATGCTTGTCTTAAATAGGCACTTACCAACCAATACATGACTTATCCACAACCTTCTAGAATTCCTCCACAACCTTCTACAACTTCCATAACCTTCTACAATATTCACAACTTTCTAGAATTGTACCCACACACCTCAATAAATGAAATGACAATGATTTATTTTTTATTTTTTCTATTATGCCACCTATGCACCTCAAAAATAAAAATCCTCTTTCCTTTCGTTTCTCCTTTTTCCCCTTTTTTTAAAAAAAATTTATTTCTCCTCTAATTTTCGTCACTTTCTCTCTCCACAATTTTTTTTTTTTTTTTCAAATTTTTTTTTTCCAATAATTTTCCCATGCAAGATGCTCCTGCATCATTTCATGAGGTTTGCATTAGTAGATTATGCTCTTTTTATTTCATGTCATTCTTAGTTACATGTTCTCTTGCATATTTTGAGGTTTGCATGATCATATAGGGATAGATGTTAGTTTCTTAATGTTTATTTCATTATTACATTTTTTATGCAATATATTTTGGCACACCCAGTGGGACCCACGTCCTTGATTTCATTTCAAAAATTTGCGAGCAAACCTCATTTAATCATAGAAAACCTCGCAGTGTCATCTACATACACGAGCATCTCTGCTCTTTAGTGTCTTTGTCACAGTTCAAAAACCTACTTACTCACATTTCTATTTTAGCATCTGCATAGGAAAACATTCTTTCATCCAAGTTTTTATTCTATCGTCTGCAAAGATTATTTTGTCGTCTGCGAAGTTTATTTTTTCATCTACGAAGTTTTTCCTATCATCTACAAACACTTTTCTATCATCTACGCTATGTGTGCATCCTAGTTTGTCATCTCTAAATTTTACTGTCTCTGCATTTTATATTGTTGTCTGCGTCTATTGAAAACTGCGCCTTTTGTCATCTGCATTGTTTGGCATCTACGCTTTTAGCATCTTCATATTTCATTGTCTGCATAGATTGGTGTTTGTGCCTACAATTTAGCGTCTCCATTTTGTGATAGAATTGTACAATTTTGAACAATAATTTTTACTAACATATTGATTTGCAAGTTTTTACTAACAGTTTTAATGCAGAGAATTAACTTTGAAAACTTAAAAAGCAAAACCAATAGTGATTATTATCACTAAAAGAGATTTGTAGTGATTTTTATCACTTAAACTTAAGGGTTAATGAGCTTGTATGAATTAAACACTTTCATTTGAATACATGAATGTTTAGGTTAGCCAACATTTAGACTTGGTGCTTAAAATTGACATTGATGTTTAGGTTAGCCAACATTTGGACTGGGTGCTTAAAATTGACATGGATATTTAGGCTAGCAAAAATTTGGACTTGGTGCATAAAATTGACATGAATTTTTAATATAAAAACAACATTTGGTTTTGGTGCTTAAAATGAATTCACACCATCTTGAGTGCATTAAGGGACAATGGACATGTATGCCTGGGCTAGATCACATTTGGAATTGCTACCTAAAATGGACATGTATGCCTAGGCAAGATCACATTTGGATTTGGTGCTTAAAATAAAGTCATACACTCTTGAATGCCCTAAGGTAAATTGACTTTATTTTTCGTATTTTTATTTTCAGCATTTTATTTTCACGCACTCGCTTTACTTTCTTGTTGACGAATCCGCGTTTTCATTTATGTTGGCACTATTTCAAGTTGGAAAGAGCCTTACATGTTTTAATCACGAGTGTCTTCAAATAGATAGAAAACTTAAAGCTTCATTGAGAAAAGAACAAGTGTCTTTTAAACCCCAAGGCCACTTACGTATTCTCTCTCCTCATGCCTTCGGGTGATCTTGGGTGCACAAGAAATAAGTGGTCTTGTTTTTTTTTTTTTTTTTAGGAGGCCTACTTTGGAATTTCATCACCTCTTGGAAAGACCTCAACTCCAATTTTTTGAAAGAGTATAAATAGAGGGAGGTGAATCGAAAGACACCTCTCTTAGAAGCATAATATTCTCACTCTTAGCTAAGCCCCAAAGAACTTTATACCTTTGGGAAGTGAAGGAGGAGATTTGGGTTACCGTCTCCCCTCGACTGTGTGGCATTATTTTCTTTCATCTATAGATTTGGGCCTCATGTACCTTGTGTATATCGAGGACACCCCTTTAGATAAGCCTTGTTCATCCTAGTGATAGCCTTATTAGGATTGTTGGCATGTTCAATGTGCTTGTTCAGACATTCAAAACCTAAGCCAAACAACACACTAGTTCTAAGATGAGTGAAATTGTGAGGTAACCTTTCATTAAGTGAAATAGTAGCAAGTGACATCCTCTTGACTCATGATTATTTTTAGCAAGTCTTACATTGATAGTGTTCGAGTCTAGTTAAGTCTTGTTGCAAAGTTTGTGGGTACTTGAAATGGGTCTTGTTTTATTCATACCATGACCGATAAAGTCAACCAAGTCAAACATAAGAAAGTGAAATTTTCTAAACCACCCATCTACAAAGAAAGGAAGAACCTAACACACGGTGACAAACAATTTTGATATGCTATCAAAAAAATTCAGAAGGAAGAAGCTAGACAAGACCGTTATGATAGAATTAAATACTATGGAAAACTTCGAAATTGGTCTACCTTCCCAGGAGTGAACCCAAGGTTTTTATTTCTAGTGAATGAGGATTGAGATGACCACATAAGTGACCATAATATCTTCCATTTTCTATATCTACCTCCATTTTCCAAACTCATAGTCTTCCATTTTCAAATCTTCTTCTAGAGAGGTTGAACCTTTAAAACATCTTTCAAAATTGTGACGCTAGACTTTTATCTATAAGCAAATGTTTATCCTAATTACACTTACTTATTTAGGATCACAAGTCCATCTCCAAATAGTGAGTAATAAATTTGGTGTCCTATCTTGCCTAAAGATCACTTGACTATCTTTGGTAAGAAAAGATACTATTATCCTCTAATCAAACTTTGTTTGCTAAACCAAGATCTTTTGTCCACACTTGGGTGGTTGACCCTTTAATCACATAAGGTTAATAGCTCTCATCCTCATTTTCTTTTTCTCCCATAATCTTTCACCCATTAGTTGGTCACTATTGCATGGTACACACATGATTAGGAAGGTTCACATTTAATCCCATGTCATGTTTGTGGGAATCATTGAGACAATCAGAGATGGAGAATCCGTTTCCTCCACACACAACTTCATTAGGGAGCACAATCCCCTCTAGTTTCAACCTTGGTATGCCTAACTCAATATCCACACAGGAACTAGAAGATCCCTTTTGTAACACAAATTTGGGGGATGATGATGAAGAAGTATACCAATATGAAGATCCTATTAAACCCAATGATGTACCTAGTGATGTTAGGATGTTCCTTGCAAATCCTTACAATTTGGAAATGATGGAGAAATCCATTAGGGCAAACAAAACTAAGATATTCCTAAATTTGGTCAAAGATGGTGTCAATGTTCCCTCAAGATTTTATGAGAGCACCTTGTTTAGAAAAATTACAAAAGGTGGTGCTCTCGTATTGCCTACTTCAAACATAGCTTCAACTTCTAGCAAAGGGAAAGAAACCATGGTGGCAACTAGTGTTGTGCCTACATCGAGCACTTCCATGCAATCCACATTTCAATTGAGTGCAAAACATATTCAACAAATCATTAGTGCTATGCCCAATGCTACTACACATGCTAGCATTCCATAATCCACCTTGACAGGTACCACTATGAGATGTTTAAATGTTGGGCAAGTGTCTACTCAACCAATGGAAATTCTGACACAACCAATCCACTCATCTTATTTACAAATACCAACAAGTATGGTAAAGACATCTATACCAATTCCAACAACTGCATATCAATACATTGGCCAAAGTTGAGTACTTCCACCCCCTCACACTACTTTTGGGACTCCCTACAATTTAGGAGGTTGATTTGTGAACTCCCAACAATCACAAGTGCAACCCAATCAAGATTTGGCTCAACAATTTCAAGAATTGCAAAATTTGGTCCTTAGCATGAATAACAAAGGGGTGAAGGACTTCTCTTTTGAGGAAATTTTTCATTTTCCATTTGATAAATCCATCAATATGGTACCATTTCCATCTGGTTTTGAAATTATTAAATTTGATAGGTATACGAGAGAGACATGCCCCATCACACATCTCAAGGAATATTCTATTATGTGCCAAGAATTAGCTTACAGTGATGATTATCTTAAGAGACTCTTTGCATGAAGTCTCAAAGGCCTCACACTAGAATGGTTAATGAATTTACCTAAGGGCTCCTTTACTTCCTTCAATGATTTGACAAGCAAGTTTATAGCACAATATTCTTACAACATTGAACATCATGCCTCATTGAGTGATTTGTGCAACACAAAGCAACAAAATGGTGAAACTTTTGCCAACTTCCTACAAAGGTGGAGACATCTTGCTAATCGTATGCCCTATAAAATTGAGGATTCCCACCTTGTGGATATATTCATCAAGAATTTGATACCTGAAATGTCCTTCCACATGAAGATGGCTAGCCCTGAAGGCTTTGCCACTTCAGTCAAGAAGGGTAAAAACATTGAAAATGGACTTTTGGAGAAGGGTACCATTAAGCATTATATCTCATCATCCTCGCACAATGAGTCAAACAACAATAGCAAACCCAAATTCTGGTCCAAGAATAAGGGTGTTACACATGATGGTGTTACTAATGTCAAAAATCTCCAAGGAGGTAACAACAACTATCGTAATCGAAATAACAACAATTCAAATCATGACAATCAAGGCAATCAGCAATCTCGTAATTAAATGCAATTCTTTCCACACAACAAAAACTACAATCATGACTATGATCAAAATAGGAAGTTCACTAACTTTCATGAACCTTTGGAGGCCATCTTTCAAAAATTAATGGATCACAACTTGATGGTATTTCCTAACACACATCCTCTTGATGAAAATCAACCGAAGTCAAAGTGGTATAGGGAAAATGAATATTGTAAATACCACTGCATCAAAGGACATGACACCAACAAATATATCAAGCTCAAATTTTTTATCCAAAATCTTTTTGATGATGGGAAAATTGAAGTAGAAGGAGGTCCAACTTCTAAAAATGCTAAATTGAAGATATTCCAAAAACCATTTCCCAATCACAACAATGATAACAACAATACCAACAATACAAATTGAGCCTCCACATCAAATGTAGTAACTTATGATTATTCTAGCAACCACATATCAAGATTTGACTCCTTGTGTGGTAAGATAGAAACCAATTATATATGTGGCTTTGACTCCATGTGTGGTTTCATTGAAGAGGTAGACACTCATGTGAATACCCTTGTCTTACAAGCAACCAATTGTGATGCAACCACTCGATGGGGAAGACTCACTTTGCAAGCCACCACTCCCAACAACACTAATCCATCAATTCCACATGCGCCTACTGCACCATCCACTTTGCAAAGGTCGGCTTCTCACTATGATGTATTACCCCAGCTAGGTAAAACTCCTTCACAAATATCCATTCTTGAGCTTCTTACCACACCACCCATCTGTAAAGAGATCTTGGAGAAGGCTCTTTTAGAGTCTTGTGTTCCTAAAAATATTAATGTATCCCAATTTACTGCTATGATTGGAAATATTGCCACCCAACAACACCTTTTCTTCATAGACAAAGACTTCCAAGGTCCTAATCCACACCATTATATGTCATTTCACATTGAATTCCTTATACAATGACATAAAATAAAAAGAGTCCTTATAGACAATGGATCCGGTTTGAACCTTTGTACATTGAAAATGATTTGCTCCTTGGGAATTTTAGAGGATCTTCTAGATGTTAATAGAAGGATCACAATAAAAGCATATGATGAGATGGAAAGAGAATCAAAAGGGGTTATCATGTTGCCTCTAAGGGTTGGGCCAGCTGTCATAAATACCGAATGCCATGTCCTAGGCTTGGATTTTCCATATAAAATCTTTCTTGGTAGACCATGGATAGATACACTCAAAGAGGTACCCTCTACATATCATCAATGCTTAAAGTTTCCTCACCAAGGAAGAGAGGTCATGATCCCACGAGATCCTACCCCTTTTGAATTTTGTAAAAGATTGGAAGGTGCACCAGAAAATTTTTGTCCAATTAGTGAGTTTGCTAAGGTCATACCTAAGCCCCTCACCATAAAAGAACCACCTTCCACAATAGTACCAGAATTGGCTAATGAGGATTCAAATTCCTGCAAGGGAAAGGAGAAGGTTGAAGATACTAAAGTTAACACCACAGGAAAGAAGGTTACTTTTTCTGATTTAGGGATGGGAGAGTATAAGTTTGAAAATGCTTTGTGTGTTGGACAAATACCACTCTCCTCTCGTTCCTTTGGAAAACCTTCTCAATTATCACCTTCTACTAATAAGGAAACTATGCAAGTTAGAAAGTCAACATTTGAGCATTGGGGTTCACTTAGTGATGAGCACATGGAAAAAAATATTATAGATTGGCTATATTTTGATGGAAAAGATGAACCTCTAGATTTTCCTAAGGATAAATATGTTAAGGCACCTTCCATTGTTGAAAGCATGGAATATTATGGTACTGGCCTTGGAACAAAAGAAAATGGAATTAGACAACCCCTAGAGGCTAATAGCTATCCTAAGGGATGTGGTTTGGGTTCCCTCAAACCTAAGGTGACCTTTGTTGACAACTATTTGGCTGAACCTAAATTTAAGATTAAAGAGGAAGAATTCTTGGAAGTACCCTTCCAATACATTGAAGATGACCTAGATAACTATGTCCATGCCATTACCATAAATGACCTTTCATCCATTGACCTACCTCTCACCAACCCCGACATGATAGATTGGGACCTTCAAGATACACCACCCACTCTTGACATTTGTAAGATTGATGAAGCAATGATGGCACTTTTTGGCCTCAAGAGTCTATGAGATTATGAACATGAGATCCAATACAATGAGGAAGCCTACTTTGGTAGCCAAGTCAACTCTCTTAGTCATAAAAGTGAAAATGAAAATAAAAATGAAAAAATCAAAGAAACATCCTCTAGTAAAAACCCTTCTAGGGCACTTTTGGATGAAGAAAAAGATAAAATAAAGGATGCATCTTTTGGTTAAAACCTCTTAGAGGCTCCAGAAGAGGGAGAGCTTGACTTTCCATTTAGATCTTTGCCACCAAAAAAGTCACCTATTTTGAATGAGGACACAATTACAATCAATTTGGGAACAGAGGATAATCCAAAAATCACCTACATTGTTGCTACCTTAAGTCTTGAGGAACAAAAAGCCATGTCTGAGTTCTTGAAAAAGGGAAAAATTAATTTTGCATGGACCTACAAAGATATGCTTGGTTTAGACATAGATTTGGTTGTGCATCATTTGATAGTTAATCCCAAGATTAAACCAATGAAATAAAAATTGCACAAAATGCACCCTAAGGTAGCAATTCTAGTTAAATCAGAGTTGCAGAAAATGTTAAAGGTGAAGTTCATCTATCCTATTCATTATCCTAAGTGGGTCTCTAACATTGTGCCTATAGGTAAAGCATCTGGGGGCATCTATGTTTGTTTAGATTTTTGAGATTTAAATCTTGCATGTCCTAAGGATGATTTTCCACTCCCAAATATAGACATCATAGTGGATTTGACTGCTAGACATGAGATGTTATCTTTGATGGATGGATTTTCTAGTTATAACCAAATCAGAATTACAGAAGAGGATCAACATAAAACAACATTTACCACCACATGGGGAACCTTTTGATATCAAGTCATGCCTTTTGGCTTGAAAAATGCTAGCGCCACCTATCAAAACGTGATGACTACCATATTTCATGATCTTCTACATGTCATAATGGAGGACTATGTTGATGATATCCTAGGAAAATCCAAGACAAGAGAATACCACATTGATGTCCTTACCACTATTTTTGACAGGTTGGAAAAATACAAAGTGCACCTTAATCCTAAGAAGTGTGTATTTGGGGTAAAATTAGGCAAATTATTAGGCTACATTATGTCAAGAAGAGGTATTCAGGTAGATCTTGCAAAAGTGAAAGCCATTATGGATATGCCTCCACCTACCACATTGCAACAACTCTGCAGTTTTCAAGGAAAGTTACAATCTATAAGGAGATTTGTATCACAACTAGTAGATAAGGTCCACCCTCTTCAACATTTTCTTCACAAGGGAAACAAGTTTCAATGAGATTGTCTATGCCAAAAAGCAGTTGAACAAATTAAGACATATTTGGCTAATCATCTAGTTTTAGTCCCTCCAATTGCAAGATGACCATTGATCCTTTACATTTTAGCTACCTCAATTTCCCTAGGAGCACTTTTGGCACAATTAGATGACAATGGGAATGAGTAAGCTATATATTACCTTAGTCGAACACTAGTTGGCTATGAGTTAAATTACACTGCCATTGAGAGAGCATGTTTGGATGTAGTCTTTTGCACACAGAAGCTATGCCATTATATGCTTAATCATACTACATACCTCATTTCCAAAATAGATCCACTCAAATATTTGTTATCAAAAGATGCCCTCATAGGTCGTGCAGCAAAATGGGTCTTGATTTTGAGTGAGTTCAACATTGTTTATAAGGATCGTAAAGCCATTAAGGGAAAAGTAATTGCAGATCAGTTTGTTGAAGCTCCCCTTGAAGGTGACCATCCCATTGTAGTAGATTTTCTAGATGAAAAAATCATGACAGTAGCCCCTAGTACACCATGGGAACTCTTTTTTGATGTATCCTTTACACAAAAGGGATCAGGGGCAAGAATTTTGTTTGTAAGACCACAAGGGGATCTCATTCCTATGTCATATAAAATCTCATTCCCCTACACAAATAATATAGTTAAGTATGAAGGCTTAGTCATAGGATTGCATCAAGCTATTCGATGGAACATTAAAAGCCTTCTTGTTTTTGGGGACACAAAATTGATTATCAAAAAAGTCGCAGATGAGTATCACACCAAGGATAAGAAGTTGTTGCCCTACCACTGAATAGTTGAAGATCTTAAGTAGCACTTTAAAAAAAATAAAAAATTAGTAGATCCTGAGGGCTAATAATAAAGTAGAAGATGCCATGACTACTATTGCCTCCATGATTTCCATACCAGAGTATAGTCCTACATGTGAGTTTCTCATTGAGAATATTTTTACTCCTACTTATGAGCAAACTGATTCAGATTTGGTGTGTGAAGTTTTTGGTCCTAAGTCTCCATGGTATGCTGATATTTTTTCCTATCTATATCACAAAACCATCCCCATAGCCCTCACTCCAAACGAAAGAAAAACTTTCATCCACCGAACCACCCGATATACCATCCTAGGTGACACACTTTTCCAAAAACACTTTGATGGAACTCTCCTCCAATGTCTCAATTCAGATGAATCTAGAATGATGTTAGAAGAGGTTCACCAAGGGATTTGTGGTGCCCACTCTAGTGGCTTTACATTAGCAAAAAGGATTCTTAGGACAAGTTACTATTGGCCCGCTATGGAAGCAGATGCATATATTTTGTGAAAAGATGTGTTCCTTGTCAGCAACACGGTAATTTGATACACGCTCCCGCCCAAGACCTTTAGCCCACCATCACCCCATGGCCCTTTTCCCATTGGGGATTTGATCTTGTTGGTCAAGTATACCTAAATTCCTCAAATGGCCATAAGTACATTATTGTCGCCACTGAGTATTTCACAAAGTGGGTCAAGGCCATTCCATTAACCTACATAACCGGAAAATAGATTTCAAAGTTCATCTTGAACTACATTATTTATCATTTCGGTATACTTCAAGATATTATGATTGATAATGGAACCCCCTTTAAAAATCAAGAGTGTTAGAGTAAATAATTAATTTACTAATTATTTATTCTATTTACTTAAGCTTACTTAGGTAAATGCATTTATTTATTTATTTTAGTCTAGGAGTTTGTTATAAGTTGTTGACAATACGAGAGTTTTTTCTCTCCTAAGTCATACTTATCCTCTCACATTGTTTGAGGACTTTTCACCTTATGTGGATGTATGCTTAGCTGTCACACTTATCTCCTAACATCTTCTAGCTTCTTCTAGAAGATTCCTAGAGCTCTTTATATTCAGGTTCCCTCATTGTATTTTTATCACATATCACTTCTCATTGTAAATACATTTTCTCTTGTGTTTGCATATTGTCTCTGATGTCCATTTAGGGTTTCTCCCTTGCTCCACGCTCTTCTCTTCTTGGCTTCCCTTTGATAGGTTTTCGCATGTAGGTGATCTTGGGCATCTTCAGAGTTGGATTTCATCCAATCCAACATGGTATCAGAGCCTCCCTATTGTTGCTTCATTGAAGGATTTTTGAAGTCATGATTTGGAGTCACAAACCTTAGTTTGTTTGTGCATTTTTCTTCAAATCAGGGGATCAGTGATTTTTTGGAGCACTTTCAACCCAAATGGACACTGCCATTGGATCCAGAAGGTTGTTTGCAGTCAGGATTCATATAAAACTTGTCATTTTTGGAGATAGAGCTCCAAGAGACAAAAAAAAATTGCTTGCAGGTCCTTCCATACAATCGTTCAAACGATTTGCGATTTAAAATTTTTTTCTTTTAAAATTTTGATGCCACCACTAGGCGGCCACCACCGCGGAGCCACAATCATGTAGCTTGGGAGCCACTACAGCCGACCATGCCACCGTGGTGACACCACAACCCAACCACCACTAGTGCACCTCCCTCCATCCACCACAACCCAGCGACACCTCTTTTTACTACCACCCTATTTAGCATGCCACTAATAGTGACCACCCCTCCGCCGTTCGAGGACACCTCAGCACTACGTGGCAGCCTGTTATTCATTGCCAGTGATAGCACAGTGATAGGTCACAGCATAGTCAGCTGCTGCATGGACAATGAGTCACCAGCCCATGTGGGATTTTCAACTACGAATTAGTCTGTGACACGTGGGAGGATTGCTATGTGGCACTTTTCCACGTGGCCCCTACCACATCAGCTTATCTGCCACATGGACTACCATGTGGTATGCCACGTGGCTTATTTTTTATGGTGACGGCCACATGACCATCAAATTTAAGGTCATACAATGTTGACATGAGCATAATATCAACACTGCATCATCAGACCTTGCATGTACCTCTCTTGGTTGTGTTTTGGACCTACTATTGGTTTTTTAGCAATAACTTGAGCATACTGAGGTATTTTTCCAATCTGAAAGAAGCGTCAAAAAGCTAGTTTTGAGACGGAGACATTGGTGTAGGTATTTTTAGGTTTTGATGCTTTTTTTGCCTATTTTTGTAGTCAAAGTCTGAAGTTATATTTTTGACTCCGGCAAGCATATCTTTTGTGTCCCATGTCAATTTTTTTAAAACTTTATATTTTTGGAAAGCTGGTTCTGTCATCTTTTCAAAAATGTGGTCCTTTTCCTTAGTTTTTGGCCCATGCTCTTTCTATCATATTTTTGGCATTTTTTCTATATGGTGGATATCTTGAGTATTTTAGGCCCAAGGATCATTTTTCTGGCATGGTTTCCTTTGTTTGAGGCTGCACTTTGTTTTTTTGCAGCTTGTTTTCAGTTCTAATCATTGTAGCTATCATTTTGAAGCACTTTTATGTATCACACTAAGATAAAGTGCCACTCTTGCACTCTGGAGATCATGAATGTTATTTTTGAGTCAGTTGTACATGCACTATTTTCATAAAGCACCATGGGGGAATAGTTGTGTACTATTTTAGGCCTTCTCCCTTTTTCAAGTGAGTGTCCCTTCCATGACATTAGCCCCATGCAAAGTTAGTTTGATCGTGTCTTTATAGGTGTTTGTACCTCTTCCTCACTCGTCATTCTTGGTTCGTCTGTAGGAGACTTTGGCCCATCTTCTCAGTTGCCTGTCATCACACCCCATCTGCATTAAGGGGAAATTATGCTATTGTTCTAATGCATTTTTGGTTCGATGGTTTGATATTATGAACTATGTATTTAGTGGTTGATCCTATGTACAAGGCAATTGTAGTGGCTAGCTACCTATGCATTTCGGTGAGATGGATCATCTACCATATAGACATGCTCAGTTTGTGCCTTCTTCTTCCATGGAGGTTCTTCAGATCAGCAGTTTGGTAGATTTTGTGGCTTCTACATGCTTCAGTAATGCTTCTTCATGATCACTCCTTATTCTTGTTTTAGGGGGCATTTCCCTAGTTGGAGGCTTCTTCAATTCTTCACTAGGTTCTTACCTCTTTCTGGGAGAGTGTTTTTCCCATGTGGTTTTCTCTCTTTGTCCATTTTATAGAGGTTTCATTTCTTTGCATTGTACATGGGTACCTAACATGGCCTCGTTGCCGAGACCCATTTTGCATTTCATCTTAGTTTTGTGAGCTTAAGGCATTTCCCTAAGTTGCACTTAAAGGGGTGTTAGAGTAAATAATTAATTTACTAATCATTTATTCTATTTACTTAAGCTTACTTAGGTAAATGCATTAATTTATTAATTATAGTCTAGGAGTTCGTTATATGTTGTTGACAATATGAGAGTTTATTCTCTCCTAAGTCATATTTATCCTCTCACACTATTCGAGGACTTTCCACCTTATGTGGATGTATGCTTAGTTGTCACACTTATCTCCTAGCATCTTCTAGCTTCTTTTAGAAGATTCTTGGAGCTCTTTATATTTGAGTTCCCTCATTGTATTTTCATCACAACATTAAGGCATATTGTAAATACATATTTTTTTGTGTTTGTATATTGTCTCTCATGTCTGTTTAGGGTTGTTTCTTTGCTCCACGCTCTTCTCTCCTTAGCTTCCCTTTGATAGCTTTAAGCATGCAAGTGATCTTGGGTGTCTTCGGAGTTGGATTTCATCAACTCCAATAGTTGCCACATTGTGTAGGAAATTCAAAATCACCCAACATTTTTCCACGAGATACTACCCCCAAAGCAATGGCCAAGCTAAAGCTACCAATAAAACCATTTTGAAAATCCTAAAGAAAACCGTTGATGCAGGTGGCCGTGATTGGCATATCCAGATTACTCCCACCCTTTGGGCCTATCAAACCTCCATCAGTACCCCCATTGGAGCCATCCCATTTTCTCTTGTTTATGGTTCTGAAGTCATCTTACCCATCGAAATTGAGCTCCCTTCCCTCAGAATCTCTCTCAAGAATCTGATATCTGAAGAAGAATACCAAGTTTCTCGCTTGCAAGAGCTGGCACTCCTTAATGAGAGATGACTCACTACCCTAAACCACTTCTGCATGTATCAAAATCACCTTCAGCTTCAGTATCACAAGAAAGTCAAGCCATTGGAGTTTGAAGTGGGTGACTTGGTTTTGCAGCATAATATGAGGAATCTCTAGAATCGTGAAAAGAAAGGAAAATTTGAGGCAAATTGGCTAGGTCCATTTATTATTATAGCCAAGTATGGTTTTGGGGCATAGCAGATTGCTACTCCAGAGGAAGATCTACTCCTTGAGCCTGTAAATATTTAGCATCTCAAGTGGTTCTATCCTTAAGCCTCTATAGTCCTTGTACAGTGTTTATAGTCCTAAAAAAATCCAAAAAAATCCAAAAAAAAATTTAAAAATCATAAAAGGTTCTTGATAAAAGCCTAAATAGAAGAAAAAGTTCCTGAAAAAAGTATGGTTGATTCATTGTCTACAAGGCTCGTTCCACCTCATTTCATTCCACCCTTCCATTTCCATTTGTTCAAATTTGTATCTAGCTTTTTGCTTGTCATGCATCCAATAAAAGACCTCTTGTCCGCGAGGCTTCTCTTCACTTCCATATTTTGAAAGACCTCTACTCTGTGAGGTATTTTTCTATCGAGTGATTGTCAATCCCATTATGCTGAGATTTTTCACAACAATGACCACACTTGGACTTACATAAAATCACCATTGGAGGCTTGATGATTCGAGAAGTTTATTCACTTCACAGCCCTTGCCAAAATTATACGACTTTATGATCATTGACATTTGATTTGACACATTAGTATAGGATGGATCCTTCTTATAGGCGACATTGCGACATTCACTTTTAGACCTAAGGTTCTTGGCAGGAACTGTGGACTGAATGACTACTTGGTCATGAGGTCTCTTTTTGGTTGATTTTTATTTTGTGTGTTAATGAAAGCCTTTTAGGGTACACCTTGATTTTCTATATTTTTGTTGTACCCAAATGGCTATCATTGACTACACATGTTTTTGTGGTATGATCTTTTTTTTGAAGCTTTATGTCATATGTGTTAGTTTTAGGTTATGTTAATGTGTTGTGAAATGGGGGCAATGGGTTAGCACACGTACCACCAAAGATCCCTAAAAGACCTTAGGTGTGCCCAGACCTCTCCATTGTGTATATGACATTTGATCCATCATCACTATGCAAACTACACTTATTGTGTGTCTAGTCCACACAAAAGAGTCATGTCATTTATGCTTTTATAGCATATAATGCATAAACTCATTTGCAAAATCAAAATAAGGTGTGCTCTCCATATGGACACAATAGAATCTCTTGATATCATGTAGTTAGGATGCATGTAGTATAGGGTTTCATTTGATTCGTGCTTGAGACAATGTCCTATTTATTTCCCTCCTTCTATGCTATGCTACTAGGTTTCTATGAGTGATAGTTTTGATAGATATTCATTCATCAGTTCATTTCGATTAGGTTGTATTAACTTCTCATTATTACATTTACTCATTTTCTATTACATTAATGTTCATTTGATTCATCTCATTCGGTGTTCATTAGGCATTTTTTGTTCATTTTATTAGATTACATTAGTTCATTCTATTAGTTGCATACATTCATTTTAGTCATCACATCTAGGGGCATATACATCATAATCACACCTCACATATATATAGTGCATCCATACATGTAAAATAAAGCAATGCATACATAATCGCAAACAAAACTTGCATCATCCACATGTTAGGTATCATGTGCATATGCATGCATCATAGGAAACATTACATAACATCACATCTTGCATCACAAATGTTAGTACCCACATCAAAAACATCATACACATCACATAAATACATACAAATATAGAGTCATTAAATCATGTCATGTATATATATAAAAAATAGTGTCTGTACAGTCCATATACAAATCATGTAGAATTATATAGTACAAATGCATAATCAAAAACTCGTTGCATCTGCACATATCTATCAAAAAAATTGATCACCATACAAAATCAAGCAGCTGGCTATGAGGGCCCAACCCCCCCTATATCCCCCCCTCGAGGAGGTCTCTACCATCCTACAGACTGCTCTGATCTGGCTCTGCCACTCAAGATCAATGAGCTAGCCCCCCTCTCAAAACCTGGTTGTCACCGATTAGTAGGCACAGCCTCAATATAAAGTGACCTATAATAGGCTAGCTCTCATATGGTTCGTGCTTCTGCTCGGCTAGCTATGATGGCCTCATGCATCATTGAGATGGTTGCCCTAAGCTATAACATCTATCTAGCTATGTCTCTCTACCTGCATTATTCATCCAGTTGTACCTGATGGGTGGCCCGCTCGGCCTGTAATGTGGCTACTTCCCCTTGGAGTCTCTACAGCTTTGTCCACTCCTTCACCCCTGTATGGATACCCATCCCTGCAAACTCCCCAACATCCACCCATGCCTGTAGGGTTGCTAAGGCCTCTTGTGCACTGTCTCCCCTGGCCATCTGCACCTGTAGCTCTGCCTATATGGACCCTATGGCCTGCTCTAAGCTATCTTCTTGTGCTTGCTACACCTGTGCTATCCCCTGTAGCTGGGCTACCTCTGCATGCAGGCTATCCCACTCAGCCCTCACCATATTTGGGTCCTCTTCTAGCCACTGTCTCGCACTTATACTTATGCTTGTGGCTATGGTGGTGGCTACGGTGGTGCCTGTGGTGGTGCCTATACCTATGCCTAGGGCCCTATCTGTGGTGGTCCCTGTACTGGTGTTGGCTCTCGACCCCTCCTCACACTGGCTCTACACCCATGAGGTCCCTACTATGTACCCTATACCAGAGGTGGCATCATAGCTGCCTATCCCCCATCCCCTACACCATCTCTTGCCTACTTTGCTGGTGGAGGTGCCCCTACCACTATGAGTCTAACTCGCTGATGGGCTGCCCACCACTATGCATATGCTGGTGTGATGCTTGCGTCTCCCCTATCCTGTCCATGGACCCATGGTATTTCTAGCATTGATACCCATGATATTTGAGCCATCCAAAGGGTGGTCTCATGCCCCCACAACTAGCCATACTCTCAAGAGAACACAAGATACAAGAATCTTTTTGGCACTGCATCCTATGTCCTACCAAACTATTGTCACACTCGAGATGGCATGTACCACATGATCACATGCATGGACTAACCAATGATCCAGCAGTTAGTATGTGTGTATAGGAGGTACATCTGATCCTCTGTGTCATCCTCACCACCTACTGCCAGTGTCTATCCCCACCACTCTACCCCATCATATGGAGTCCACTTAAACATGATAGTCTCATCTATGCATCGGCACTAGAAACCCATAGACTCTATCAATGTATACTATATGATAGGCTGGTATCTATAGGCAAATGGTTCCCTAGGTTGCCTGGTCTCCTGCCAAGTGATAGGCCATGTGACCCCAATGTGCTCCGATGACCAAACCATCAGTAGCATCAATCCTAGTCCTACACTGTCTTGGGTTTGATATGCACACATGTGCAAATCATTATATAACTCAGCCAGGATCATCTCTCCCTAGCAGTGGACCTCTCCCTCCTCCTATAGCAGGGTTCTTAACACCCGCGCCCAACTAATTGGCCACCTGTGTCTTGCATGATCTGGCAGCATCCACTATATTAGTGAGGTTAGGTACACTACTAGCCTCAGTAGCCTCTACTCTAGATCTCCTCTCCACGATAACCACGATCACTAGATGAGTAACCACTATCATTGTCTACCAAAGCACTCCCTTAGGAATGGATCGAAACCCTCTAGTACAAACTTTGGGTATGTGCCTCTAATTGGCACTCACAAGATTTGCCACACATCCAAGAGTGTGACTATAGCCTCCCTCGTTGATAGATGGAAGCTCCCTGTTGGTGTGTGCCATCACTCTATGAGCATCGGTAGTTGTGCTGAGTGGGCCCTTAGGTCCAGCCACTCATGAATGTGCTTTAAGCTACACAGTCGCACGTGTCCCCAATTTGCGTCTATGAGTCTCTCTTGGATCACCATGGTTGGAGGGTAGTGCTCCCTCAACCTAAACACTAGCGTTTCCTCCTGTAGCATAGACATGCAAAGAGTCAGTCTTTCTAGCCTATGACATCCCTAGAATGGGGTATCTTCCCTTGTCTCCTACGATTTTTCCTAATCAGTGGAGTCGCTAATTGGCATAGACGCTGATATGCGTAGACATTAATCAGTGAAAATGTTGATCTGCGCAGATGTTGATTGATGTAGACGCTGATCAACGTAGATGACAACCTTTTGTCATCTACAGAGATGACGACCTGTGCTCTATCATCTTCACTAACCCTAACCTAATTTTTTGGTCCACGAAGATGATAGGGTGAAACCTATCATCTTTGCATCATCTTTTCACCCTTTTGGCATCTTCATAGATGACAGGATGGATCCTATCATCTCCACAAATGCTAAGATCATCGCTTTGTCATCTACACAGACAATAGGGTGGAGACTGTCATATTTTCCCAGACCTCATTTTTAGTGCATTTATGGCGTATTAAATGCTCCTAGCCTAGTTTAACCTACCAAAAGACGAAGAGGATAAGATGACTTATCAGTGGGCTCATCTCGACTACTTGCTGGTACTCTCGAACATGCTCACCAAGTTGCAATCAATCAATGGGGTCCATGTTTGCTCTGGATGCTCTGCTCATGGTGTGACAATGACCTTCTTTGGGCCTCTCGGAGGCTTATATAGCCTCCCACCCCACGGACCCCATTTGAGCCCATGTCTTTCCTGAGCCATGTTTGTCCCCTGTTTACCCACAAGTCATGCAAATGTTGTCATTTAATTCTGTTTTTCTCCTTTCTCTTCTTTTCTTAAGACCTTTTTGCGAAAATTGCATAAAATTTATTTTTTGCGCAATTTTCGCGAAGGGGCACCCCCCTCCTTTGATCGTTTCCATAAGACTCCCACCTTCTCTAGGGAAACCTATATTTTTTCTTCTTTGATATGATTTTGTTCCAACATCACATCAAAGAGGGGCAAAATGTAGATGCTTAAAATTGTCCCTAAAGACTATATTAATTAATTAATATTACCCATGACATTGTAATTAATTATTAATTAATTAATTATATTGCTTACATTCTTTTACTTATTTAATTAAATTAATTAATTAAATAAGTTCATTCTCTTAAGTATTTAGATTTAATTTAAATACTCCTAGCCCTAATGTGTTAAATTAATTTGACATATGATCCTCCATTTTTCTCATTTTAAAATAAATTTTATTTATTTAAATCCCCATATCCCATTAATTCCTCTAAACCCATGATTAAATTAAATTTCATTTAATTTAATCTTAAGCCTAACCTAGAGCCTAGTCTACACCCATCATTTACGTCCTCTTAAGCCTACTTCTTCTCTAATCTCACTTAATCATTCTTAATCTCCTTCCTAATCCCCCTCATTAGCCTAAGAGTGTGCTCACACATGTGTGAGACGACATGCCTACACACTCCCCATTGCACTCTTTTCTCCCACTCTTCTTCTCAAGTTTTCTCACACATGTGTGAGAAAAATTTGAATTTTTGACCACTTGCATGGCTTGCAGGTCACCTTATGTGGCATCTACATGGATGCCAATTTTGTGGATCCCAAAGCTACTTAATGTAGCAATGAATCTCAAAGAAAGATTCCAAATGACATCCAATTTTGCTAATCCAAAGGCTTCCGTCATGCATAAATCATCTGCGCTTCCATTTTCCAAATCCATTTTGGGTCCTTATATACCCAAATCCACCTTCCCAAATCCATCGTCTCCTTCCTCCATTTTGGGTCCCTACATCCTAAAATTCAAACTCTCTCCTACATATCCTCCACAATTTCCTCCTTTCCATCACCCTTCAAGGTGTGTGCCAATGACGATCTTTCTGCCTCCTTCATCCCTTCTCTCACAAGTCTTCCAACTTAACATCCATCACCCATGTCTTCCTCCCACCCACTCCACCCACTTAATCCAAACCTTTTCATATGTCATTTTCCTCCATTCCCCAATCCACTTCATCCTTCTTTTCACTATCTTATCAACATCTATGAGAAACTAGTATGAATTCCTTGAAAATAAAAAAGAAAAAGAAAAAAATATCAAGGGATACTATCCATATATCTAGATTCTTGAGTCCTCCCTTCATTTTCCTATCATGTATCCATTTTCTTCCACTTCCACTTATCCATCCATTCATTGTTCCTCTTCCACTTGCACTCTATATTGGGGGAAAGCTCCATCCATACCACTGTCCCTTACATATCTTTCATACTTCCATCTATTGTTCATCATCATTTTCTATCTTTGATCTTGAATTTCACTTTCCATTCATTCATCCATATGCACTTTCCATATCCCTTGTGCATCCTCCATCCATTATCCTACATATTTCTATCCACTTTCACATCTTTGATCTTGACATGCTATCCCTATCTTGCATCCCATAGTCCTTATCATTTTCATTTCATCCATTTTCCATCCATACTCCTACATACTTTACGTCCCCCTTTTCATATGTCTTTGGTTTTGGTTATCCCATACTATTCCTCCACTTCATATCCCACATTTCATCTGTATCCTTCATATCATTACCCATCTCATATTCATACCCTCCCTCCCATATCCCTTATTCATTCCCCTTTCATACCCATGCTCATGATCCCTACTAGAGGCACAATAACCAAATTTTCATACATGCTTTGGAAGAGCACATGCCTTCTCTCCCTCCAGACGCTAGCCTTTGCACCATCTTTCCATCTCAGGTATCTTTTCGCACCATATTTTCTTCCATTTTTCTATCCTTCGTATGGGGCATTCGGATTCCTTCAAAACATGGTCCTTGGCTCCGCATTTTTCAACACCATATCATTTGGCTCCTCATAGCCTTCCACCATTCCTTTCATCCACTTCATCATGTTGCTTCCCATCCATTTACCATGCCTTGGCTCTCCCTTGTCATTGGTCCCAATCCATTCTATCCCATATTTGTTCGCTCAATTAATTTCTATCCATTCTATCCCACCTTCATTCAATCTAATTCTTCTATTCACTTCAATAACATTCATTTATCCTCTAATTCAATCAATTTTCTCTTCTTCTAATCCTTTCACATCACATCGATTCTACTCTAATCAATCTTCATTCTATCACCATCATTATTCAACTCTCATCCATGTTCATTCTCCTACTTGCCTTTCCATTTCATCTATTCATCCAATCCTCCATAAAATAAAAAAATATCAATCAAATAAAAAATCAAAAAAATTACTTGTGCAATCAATACTAATTCAATCAATCTAATCTTGTAATCTTGTACATCAATCCCTAATCAATTCATCAATTTGACCCAATCATCTGATAATCCATATTCAAACATTATCATGAGATGAATCCTTCCCAATCCTGGGATGTGCAGTACACTTATTGTTAGCCTTGCCATCCTTAATTAATCATTATCAATCAATCCATTTATGGGTTTTCAGCTTGACTAGGGGCAAAATATTGGTTTTCTTTTGGTTTATGTGCATAATTGCTTGTTACTTGTATGCATTAGTATTTTTTGTATTTATCATGGTTTTTGCATCCTATTGTACCAAGAAATCATGGTCTTCAATATCATAGTTTCATAAGGAATACGGTTGTATTAGACCCCTTTTTTTCACGTACTTGACATATTGTCATCTTGGCTCCTCATACCTTGGTGCATAGTGTTGAATACAATATCAAACTTAGGTTGTTCACACCATTGCAACATAATTTTATCACTCTTGCAATTTTCCACTCCCATCCATTTTGAGAGAAAATCCATGTTCTCCTAACCCGCATGTCCTTTCAAGGGGGCATACCCTTCCACCTTTGTCATCCTTCCTCATCCTTCCATGACTAGGGCATCACGCTACTAGTCTTATCTTTCTAGCCACTATATTTTAGTTTTCTTTGATATAACATTACTAATGCTATATCAAAGAGCGACAAAATGTAGACACCTAAAATTGTCCAAATCTCATTTTCTTGACCAATTAAATAAATATTTTTTATTTATTTAATTACCCTACCTTTAATTAAATAAATTTGTATTTGTTTAATTATGTTTTCCTTTTCTTGATTTAAATAAACTAAGGTTTATTTAAATCCTAACCCATTCACTTTAACTAAGTACTTCATTTACTTAATTAATCCCTTTCCTAATCCCACTTGGAATTAAATATTACATTTAATCCTATTTGAGCACAGTGCTTCTACCTTTAACCCTCACCTAACCTCACTTGCCTAACCTAACCCATCATTCTAAACCTACCCACTTCCTAAATATATTTCATTTTCCTAATCACCTTGCTAATCACCTGTTAATCCTAAGTGTGTGCTCACATATGTGTGAAGAATTCTCACACTCCCACACCCCTCATGCCTTCCACACCTCTTGCACACTTTTCCTCTTGCATGAGAGTCAAGGTGTCTGACACATGTGTGAGAAGCCATGCTTCTCACACCTCTTGCACACTTGTCCTCTTGCATGAGATTTGAGGTGTCTCACACCTCTTCCACATGCCATTGACATGTCACCATCAAAGGGTGCTCACACATGTGTGAGCATCTTCCCCCCCTTTGAATGGTCGAAACCCTAATCCACATTAAGTCTACTTGGCCTCCACATCATGGACACCTCATGGATCCTAAGAGATCCTAGCCCTTCATCTTGCATTTAATCTCAGCCATTTGTTTCATCTCATTTTCTCTAAAAGGAGAGCCCTCTCCTCATTTCTACATCTACCATCTACCTCATTGTTATGCTACAAGAATAGTGAGCAACCACATCCCATAATGTGAGATCATCTCCACTTGCTAATTTCATGAGGTTTGCATTAGTAGATTATGCTCTTTTTATTTCATTTCATTCTTAGTTACATGTTCTCTTACATATTTTAAGGTTTGCATGATCATGTAGGGATAGATGTTAGTAGCTTAGTGTTTATTCAATTATTGCATTTTTTATGCAATACACATAAGTTTTTAGGGGTCCTAGGATCCCTAGGGACATATTATAATTGTTTATATGGGTCGAAAGTGGTCATAGGATGACCTATGACCCATTTCAACACATTCCATGATGACATATGTCTCGAGGGGTCCTAGGACCCCTAGGGACATATTATAATCATTTATAAGGGTTGAAAGGGGCCATAGGATGACCTATGACCCCTTTCAACACATTCCATGATGACATATGTCTCTGACACATTAGAATCATTTATATGGGTTGAAAGGGGCTGAAGGATGACCTATAACCCCTTTCAACACATTTCATGATGACATATGACCCCTAGGGACATATTATAATCATTTATATGAGTCGAAAGGGGCCATAGGATGACCTATGACCCCTATCAACACATTTTATTACAACATATGTCTCTAAGAGCCCTAGGACCCTTAGGGACATATTTGAATCATTAATATGGGTTGAAAGGGGCCATAGGATGACCTATGACCCCTTTCGACACATTCCATGATGACATATGTCCCTAGGTGTCCTAGGACCCCTAAGGACATATTAGAATCATTATATGGGTCCAAAAGGGCCATAGGATGACCTATGACCCCTTTTGACACATTTTATTACAACATATGTCTTGACAGGCCCTAAGACCCCTAGGGACATATTAGAATAATTTATATGGGTCAAAATGGGCTATAAGATGACCTATGACCCCTTTCGACACATTCCATGATGACATATGTCTCTAGGGGTTCTAAAACCCCTTAAAACATATTATAATTGTTTATATCGGTCAAAAGAAGCCATAGGATGACCTATGACCCCTTTTGACACATTTTGTGACAACATATATCTATAGGGGTCTTAGGACCCCTTGGGACATATTAGAATCATTTATATGGGTTGAAAGGGGTCATAGGATGACATATGACCTCTTTCAACACATTTTATTATAACATGTCACTCAGGGCCCTAGGACCCCTAGGGAAATATTAGAATTGTTTATATGGGTCGAAAGGGGCCATAGGATGACCTATGACCCCTTTCGACACATTCCATGAAAATATATGTCTCTAGGGGTCCTAGGACCCCTATGGACATATTACAATCATTTATATGTGTCGAAAGGGTCCATAGGATGACCTAGGACCCTTTTCAACACATTTTATTACAACATATGTCTCTAGGGGTCCTAGGACCCTTAAGGACATATTTGAATTGTTTATATCGGTCGAAAGGGGCGATAGGATGATCTATGATTCCTTTCGACACATTCCATGAAAACATATGTCTTTAGGGGTCCTAGGACCTCTTAGGACATATTAAAATCATTTATATAGGTCGAAAGGGGCAATAGGATGGCTTATGACCATTTTTGACACATTCCATGAGAACATATGTCTCTAGAAGTCCTAAGAACCCTAGGGACATATTATAATTATTTATATTGATCAAAAGGGGTCATAGAATGACTTATGACCCCTTTTGACACATTTTATTATAACATATGTCTCTAGGGGCCCTAAGACCCATAGGGACATATTAGAATCATTTATTCGGGTCAAAAGAGGCCATAGGATGACCTATGATCCCTTTTGACACATCTTATTTCAACATATGTCTCTACGAGTCCTAGGGACATATTATAATTGTTTATATAGGTCAAAATGAGTCATAGCATGACCTATGACCTCTTTCGACACATTCCATGACGACATATGTCTCTAGGAGTTCGAACATATTATAATCATTTATATGGGTTGAAAGGGGCCATAAGATGACCTATGACCCCTTTCGACACATTTTATTACAACATATGTCTCTAAGGGCCCTAGGACCCCTAGGAACATATTGAAATAATTTATATGGGTAGAAAGGGGCCATAGGATGACCTATGACCCCTTTCGACATTTTTTATTACAATATATGTCTTTAGGGGTCCTACGATCCCTAAGAACATATTTTAATTATTTATATGGGTCGAAAGGGGTAATAGGATTATCTATGACCCATTTCAACACATTCCATAATGACATAAGTCTCTAGAGGTCCTAGGACTCCTAAGGACATATTATAATCATTTATATGGGTTGAAAGGGGTTATAGGATGACCTATGACCCCTTTCGACACATTCCGTGATGACATATGTCTATAGGGGTCCTAGGACCCCTAGGGACTTATTAGAGTCATGTATATGAGTTGAAAGGGGCCATAAGATGACCTATAACTCCTTTCAACACATTCCATGATGACATATGTCTCTAAAGGGTCTTAGGAACCCTAGGGATATATTAAAATAGTTTATATGGGTCAAAAGGGGCCATAGGATGACAGATGACCCTTTTTCATTTAGTTTATTACAACATATGTTTCTAGGGGCCGTAGGATACTTAGGGACATATTTGAATCATTAATATGAGTCAAAAAGTGCCATAAGATGACCTATGACCCATTTTGACACATTTCATGATGACATATGTCTCTAGGGGTCCTAGGACCCCTAGGGACATATTAGAATCATTTATATGGATCGAAAGGAGCCATAGGATGACCTATGATCCCTTTTGACACATTTTATTATAACATATGACTCGAGGGGCCCTAGGAACCATAGGGACATATTGAAATTATTTATATGGGTTGAAAGGGGCCATAGGATGAACTATGACCCCTTTTGACACATTCCATGATGACATATGTCTCTAGGAGTCTTAGAACCCCTAAGGATATATTATAATTATTTATATTGGTCAAAAGGGGTCATAAGATGACCTATGACCCCTTGTGAAACATTTTATGATGACATATGTTTCTAAGGGTCCTAGGAACCCTAAGAAAATATTAGAATAATTTATATGGGTCGAAAGGGGTCATAAGATGACCTATGACCCCTTTCGCAACATATGTCACTAGGGGCCATAGGACCCCTAGGGACATATTAGAATTGTTTATATGAGTTGAAAGGGGCCATAGGATGGCCTATGACCCCTTTCGACACATTCCATGATGACATATGTCTTTAGGAGTCCTAGGACCCCTATGAACATATTACAATCGTTTATATGGGTCAAAAGGGGCCATAGGATGACCTATGACACCTTTTGACACATTTTATTACAAAATATGTCTCTAGGAGACCTAGGACCCCTAGGGACATATTTGAATCATTTATATGAGTCAAAAATGGCCATAGGATGACCTATGATACCTTTCAACATGTGTCATGACAACATATGTCTCTAGGGGTCCTAGCACCCCTAAGGACATATTAGAATCATTTATATGGGTCGAAAGGGGCCATAAGATGACTTATGACCCCTTTCGACATATTCCATGACAACATATGTCTCTAGGGGTCCTAGGACCCCTAGGAACATATTATAATCATTTATATCATTTGGAATCGGTCGTAGGATGACTTATGACCTGATTTGACACATTTTATTACAACATGTCTCTAGGGATACTAGGACCCATAGGGACATATTAGAATCATTTATATGGGTCGAAAAAGATCATAGGATGACCTATGACCTTTTTCGACACATTTTATTACACCATATGTCTCTAGGGGTCCTAGGACCCCTAGGGACATATTATAATTGTTTATATGGGTCAAAATGGGTCATAGCATGACTTATGACCCGTTTCGGCACATTCCATGATGACATATGTCTCTAGGGGTCTTAGAACTCGTAGGGACATATTATAATCATTTTTATAGGTCGAAACGGGCCATAAGATGACCTATGACCCCTTTTGACACATTTTATTACAACATATGTCTCGAGGGCCCCTTAGGACCCCTAAGGATATATTAAAATCATTTATATGGGTCGAAAAAGGCCATAAGATGACCTATGACCCCTTTCGACACTTTTTATTACAACATGTGTCTTTAGGGGTCCTAGGATCCCTAGGGATATATTATAATTGTTTATATGGGTCAAAAGGGGTCATAAGATTATCTATGACCCATTTCAACACATTCCATGATGACATTTGTTTCTAGGGGTCCTAGGACCCCTAGGGACATATTATAATCATCTATAAGGGTCGAAATGGGTTATAAGAAGATCTATAACCCCTTTTGACACATTCCATGAATAGAGATCCTAAGACCCCTAGGGGCATATTAGAGTCATTTATATGAGTAGAAAGGGGCCATAGAACTACCTTTAACCCCTTTCGACACATTCCATGATGACATATGTCTCTAAGAGTCTTAGAACTCCTAAAGACATATTACAATCATTTATATGGGTCGAAAGGGGCCAGAGGATGACCAATGACCCCTTTTAACAAAGTTTATTACAACATATGTTTTTAGGGGCCCTAGGACCCTTAGGGACATATTTGAATCATTAATATGTGTCGAAAGGGGCCATAGGATGACCTATGACCCCTTTCGACATATTCCATGATGACATATGTCTCTAGGGGTCCTAGGACCCCTAGAGACATAACAGAATCATTTATATGAGATGAAAGATGCCATAAGATGACCTATGATCCCTTTTGACACATTTTATTAGAACATATGTCTCGAGGGGCCCTAGGAACCCTAGGGACATATTAGAATCATTTATATGGGTCGAAAGGAGTCATAGGTAAAGGGGTCATAGGATGACCTATGACCCGTTTCGACACATTCCATGACAATATATGTCTTTAGGGGTCCTAGGACCCCTAGGGACATATTATAATCGTTTGTATGAGTCAAAAAGGGCCATAGGATAATCTATGATCTTTTTTTTCACATTCCATGACAAAATGTCTTTAGGGGTCCCATGACCCCTAGGGACATATTAAAATCATTTATATCGGTCGAAAGGGTCATTTATATGGGTCGAAAGGGGTCATAAGATGACCTATGACCCCTTTCAATACATTTTATTACAACATATGTCTCTAGGGGCCCTGAGACCCCTAGGGACATATTAGAATTGTTTATATAGGTCAAAAGGAGCCATAGGATGACCTATGACTACTTTCAACACATTTCATGACAACGTATGTCTATAGGGGTCCTAGGATCCCTAAGGACATATTACAATTATTTATATGGGTCGAAAGGGGCCATAAGATGACGTGTGACCCCTGTTTTCATATTCTATTACAACATATGTCTCTAGGACTCTTAGGACCCCTAGGGACACATTTGAATTGTTTATATGGGACATAAGGGGCCATAGGATGACCTATGACGCCTTTCAACACATTCTATGACAAAATATGTCTCTAGGGGTCCCAAGACCCCTAGGGACATATTATAATTGTTTATATGAGTCAAAAAGGGTCATAAGATGACCTATGACCCCTTTTGACACATTCCATGACAACATATGTCTCTAGGGGTCCTAGGACCCCTAGAGACATAGTAGAATCATTCATATGGGTCAAAAGTGGCCATATGATGACCTATGACTCCTTTCAACACATTCCATGACAATATATGTCTTATGATGTCCTAGGACCCCTAGGGTCATATTAGAATTATTTATATGGGTCGAGCCTATGACCCCTTTCGACACATTCCATGACAACCTATGTCTCTAAGGGTCCTAAGACCCCTAGGGACATATTAGAATCATTTATATGAGTTGAAAGGGGCCATAGGATGACCTATGACCCCTTTTGACACATTCCATGATGACATATGTCTCTAGGGGTCTTAAGACACCTGAGGATATATTACAATCATTTATATGGGTCGAAAGGTGTCATAGGATGACCTATGACCCCTTTCAACACTTTTTAATACAACATATGTCTCTAGGGGCCCTAAGACCCATAGAGACATATTAGAATCATTTATATGGGTCAAAAGAGGCCATAGGATGACCTATGACCCCTTTCGACACATTTAATTACAACATATGTCTCGAGGGGCCCTAGGATCCCGAGCGACATATTAGAATCATTTATATGGGTCGAAAGGGGCCATAGGATGACCCATGACCCCTTTCAACACATTCCATAATGAAATATGTCTATAGGAGTCTTGGAACTCCTAGAGACATATTATAATCATTTATATGGGTCAAAATGGGCCATAAGATGACCTACGACCCTTTTCAATACATTCCATGATGACATATGTCGTTAGGGGTCCTAGGACCCCTAGGGACATATTAGAATCATTTATATTTGTCGAAAGGGGCCATAGGATGACCTATGACCCCTTTCAATGCATGCCATGATGATATATGTCGCTAGGACCCCTAGGGACATATTATAATTATTTATATGGGTCGAACGGGGCCATAGGATGACCTATGACCCCTTTCGACACATTCTTTAATGACATATCTCTCTAGGGGTCTTAGAACCCTTAGAAACACATTACAATCATTTATATAGATCGAAAGGGATCATAGGATGATCTATGACCCTTTTCGACACTTTTTTATTGCAACATATCTCTCTAGTGGCTCTAGGACCCTTAGGGACATATTAGAATTATTTATATGGATCAAAAGGGGCCATAGGACCCCTAGGGACATATTAGAATTGTGTATATGGGTCAAAAGGGGCCATAGGATGACCTATGACCCCTTTCAACACATTTGATGATAACATATGTGTCTAGGGCTCATAGGACCCCTAGGGACATATTATAATCTTTTATATGGGTTGAAAGGGGTAATAGGAAGACCTGTGACCCCTTTCGACACATTTTATTAAAACATATGTCTCTAGGGGCCTTCGGACCCCTAGGGACATATTATAATTATTAATATAGGTCGAAAGGGGTCCCTTTCAACATAGTCCATGACGAAATATGTCTCTACGGGTCCTAGGACCCTTAAGGACATATTATAATTTTTTATATGGGTCGAAAGGGGCCATAGGATGACCTATGACCCCTTTCTACACATTTCATCACAACATATGACTCTGAGGGACACATTTGGTTGGTTTCAATGCGTCGAGAGGGGTCATAGGTTAGATGCATTTCATCACAATGTATATCCCTAGGACCCATAGGGACCTATTGGGAATGCATCAAAAAGGGTCATAGGTTAACCTTTGACCACTTTTGAAGCATTTTATGATAATATTATATTTAATAATAATAATATTTATCATATATATTACTATATTATATTTAGTTATAATAATTATTATTATATTTAGTTATAATAATAATTATTATATTTATAACTATATTATATTTAATAATTATAATCATATATAATAATAAAAATAATAATAATTAATAATAATAATATCAATGTCCACACTTCCCCCAAATAAATTTTCCTCTAAAACACTCTAAAGATTCCCTCTTAAATTTATTTCCTCTCAAATTACCCTCCATCCAAATTTAACATTGGAAAATCTCTGCTCTCAAATTTTCCTCCAAATTTCAATTGAAAGATCCCAAACCTAATCGGATACCCGATTTCAAATTGGGTATCCGATTTGAAATTGGATACCTGATTTGAAATCGAGTATCCGATTAGCCTTGGTATTTACCAAGCCTATTCAATCAACCTAAAAAATGTGTTTGAGAAGGGTTTTATTGACACTTAGACTTTGGGTAGGCATCTAACAATGTTATTTTGATCAAAATTGAATGAAGTGAAAAAGATTTTTTTATAACACTCTCGAGATTCCATCAATATAATTGCTTTCAAATTCTGAGTTCGATAAGTATTTAATAGTTAATTTTCAATGAAAAAGATTGTAAAGTGCTAATTGACATACTGATTGAAAAATAGCTATAACTTTCAAACAGTATAATATTTTTTAAATCCAAAAGTTGTCACACTCTATGCTTCGCCTAGTATAAGAAAAAAAAAATATTTAAAAATTGGTAAAGTTTTCCTATTAGTTAAGGTGGTCAGACACGGGAGTTTTTTTTTTCAAAAAATTTTTAGTATAAAATTTATATTTAATTATTTATTTGAAATAAAAATACCCAAAAATATGTGTCATATTCGAGCATGAGTCTTCTTTATATGTATGTATGTATGTATGTATGTATGCATGTATATATACATACATGTATATATATATATATACATATGTATATATACATACATATACGTATATATATATATATGTATGTATGTATGTATGTATGTATACATACATATATATATACATACATACATACATATATATATATATATATATATATATATATATATATATATATATATATATATATATATATATATATATATATATATATATATATATATATATATATATATATATATATATATATTATCATTTGATTTTGATTAAGGTGGTCAGACATACACCTACTTTTTATTTTTACTCTGAAATTCTTATAGTACTACATTAGAATCCAAATTTTTGACCAATCAATTTTTTTTTCTCTAGATAAGGCCTAGTAGTTTAGAAACTACATTTAATTTTCTACAGATTATTTTCTTACAAATTTTTGATATAAAGTCCAAAACCACTTTAAAATTATGTGTCAAGTTGACATAACCCTGATTTGCTAATTTTTCACTACCACTTAAGGCCATAGTTTGGTTGACCATGATCCTGCACATAATTGAAATTCCTTTGTTACTTTGATTATATAATATATCATTATTCACAGTTGAATTTTTTTTTGTCAACTTTGGCAATATCAAGAGTGCATAATGAGGCATGTTACACTTCAATAGTTCTGCTTTTGCTTACTTTCTTGGATGCTTTCATTTCAAAGAATACATGTCCATGCTATATATTTATGTTCTTCTTTGTTCCATGTTGTATCAAGCAATTGTTTCTTATTCAAGCCATTTAATTTGCAACCTTTTAAATTTCTGCAAAGATAAAGTTGGAGCACGAGAATTTTTCATCTCAAAGATGTCCTCTGATTGTAAAACGTCCAATCAAAGGACAACTTTGAGAAGAAACATTCTCCTGCTCCAACTTTATCTTTGTAGAGATTTAAAAGATTGCAAATTAAATGGCTTGGATAAGAAACAATTGCTTGATACAACATTAAAAAAAACCTCAACCAAACATTGGTGAAAATTTCAACCAATTTTTTATAGTTTTCTATCAAGAATTGGTCAAAATTTTCACCAATTATTTAAAAAAAATTCAACCAAACATTGGTGGAAATTTCAACCAATTCTTGATGGTTTTCTACCAAGACTTGGTCAAAATTTCCACCAATTATAAAAAAAATTTGACCAAACATGGGTGGAAATTTTGACCAATTCTAAAAAATATTAACCAAACATTGGTAGAAATTTTGACCAACAATGACAATCAGAGCTAGCAAAAATTTAAAAATTTTGACAAATGTATTGGTCAAAATTTTGACCAACGTGTAGGTTTGTCAAAATTTTGATGAGAAAAATTACCACGAACTACTTGGTCAAAATTTTGACCAACCTGGGTCAAAATTTCAACCAAAATTCATCAAAATTTGAGTTCAAATTTACTAGTGATAGATTTGTTTTATTGCTTTAGAAGTATATGTTTGCATAAATATATCTCTCACTCTCAACACAAATTGAGGAGAAGATTTCTTATAAATTCAGGAATGTAATATGTTTTCCAGGTCGCCATTATTTTGACGCAATAATATAAGCTATTGGTGCTCATATTTGGAGTGTAGTGATTCTTTCCTAAGTGCGTTATATTTTGTGGATTTATGTTCATGGAATGTAATTTAGCCAATAATTTTATTGCATTATTCTGGTTTTGTGATTTTTTAATTCTGGTGTTTTCTATAGGTCTACAAATTCTGATGACGTACTTAGTTCAAGAAGAGATCATCATATTGTTCCTACATAGCTTTTTGTCTCGCATAAGCACACTTTCTGTGGCCTTGTGATTTGATGAAAAGTGAAACATCTTATAGTTACTAAATTTCCATCGACAATTGCATCAGTGAAATTAAGGAAGTGTTGCTCCTATTTTCATTGGTTACCTACCAATATTTTCAAAGGCTTAACTCACAAATATGTTGTTTTCATGGCTTATGGGCATTAGGATTTTACTTTCATGTTATTTGTTTAAAAATTCTTGTTACCCTATCTTCATTATTTTCTTTACTAACCCCTTGGTTAAATTAGGAATTCATATAGTTGCATTGTTAGATTGCATTTAGAAAAAAATAGAAAATACCAAAAAACATATCCCTTTTGTGGTTAATTTTCAAACAACAAGCAGATTGGTCATCTTATCTAAAATTGGTTTGAACCAACAAAGGCCTCCCTGTGAACACTCGCATTTATCTTCTACTGAGCAGATTCCAGTAGGTTGCAAGATTTCCCAGAACTTTGGAGTTGATCCTAGATTAACTTCTCAAGGGAAGAGTTTGGAAGGATTCCTTTTGTTAAGCATTGTACAAAATGACAACTCAACATCTAGGTCTTAACTTGAGTTTTCTATGTTCGATGTAAAATCTACATTTATGATTAAGTAGATATTTAATTAAAAAATACTATATAGTTCTTTATCTAACATATGATCTAACTATATAAAAAAGATTTAACTAATCTAAATAACTAACTACTAAAACACTCAAATTATAATTAAATAAATTACTAAAATACTTTTAATACAATTAATTTAACTAATACTAACATGTAATTTAACTAAAAAAAAACTTCCCAAAGCAAAAACAAAAAACAAAAAAGAACCACCTACCACTTATGACAAAAAAAACACACACTAATCCACTCCTCAAAATCTAGAATCCACAATAGTGCAAGTGACCTCCAAAAGAATTTTTTGGCCTATTTATAATGTCTTGTACAATTTTGGTCGTAACACTTTTAGTCATAAGGGTTTTAGTTGTAACCTTGGTGGCCATGTAGGTGCAAAGTGTCGCACCTATGTGGTTGTCAAGGTTATGGTTGAAACCCTTACAGTCGAAAGCATTACGGCTGAAACCCTCCAGGATATCCCAAAGGGTGACACAACTTTGTGCTTTTACCCATCTATCTGGTCATCAATTTAGAGTTATCAATTTTGGATACCAGATCCCTAATAAACAAATTATCTACAATAACCCACTCATGGGGGTCAAGTGGTAAGTGGGGTCCACCATTTCCAATGAGGGATAATCTCATGTAAGGAGATAGTTTTAAGATGAGTAAGATAATTTCATGTAAGGAGTTGGACCTTTTAAGATGAGTAATGATAGAAGTGGGAGAAGATTTATCAATGAAGAACTAATTTCTTCTTTTCTTCCAAAACTGGTAGCAAACATAGTGGGGAATCATCTTCCATAGTATTCCTATAAGAGGGTGGTGAACAAGGAGTTCCCATCCACACAAATTGTTGCATGTTGTCATTAAACACCCATTCTAAGCCAAATCTAAGTAGGATACCCAACCACACCTCCTGGGCATAAGAATAATGTATCAGTAGGTGAGAGGCAATTGCTTCCTCTAACTGACATAAGATACACCTATTAACAAATTGGAAACCCCTCTTCTTAAGGTTGTCAATTGTGAGCATGCTACCATGCAGGGTCATCCACCAAAAAAAATTGACTTTTGGGATGATCTTTGGATTCCAAACATTTTCTAGTCAATAAAACTCTCAAGACTAATGATGGTATTGTAGATAGTTAACAATAAAGTATCCCGCAAAGTTATATTGCCACACCACCAAATCATCTGTTAGGAAAGATGGGACCCATAATTTCTCTAGGCATTTATATAGATTTATGGCTAGTGGGTGAACTAAAAGTCTTTGGTGTAAATTAATCCACCTCGCATTATTGTCAATATAGTTACTCACTTTCAACCTTATTCAATGAATGCATGTCTGCTTTAGAGGACTAAACTAAGATTGGTCCAAGACGAAGCCAAACTAGTTGTCCTGCTAGAATCTAATCCTCCTCTCATTCCCCATGACCCATCCATACCTTTCCTCATGATTTTCTAATTTTTAATTACATTAGTCCAAATCCTTGAACTTGCTAGAAGACCATTTCTTTAGTTATATTGCAAATCACCTCCCCACGTATATTTTACCTTTATAATTCGACACGTCCAGTCTCCTCATTAGTTAACCTCCAACCAATTTTAGTCATTAAGGCTTCATTAAGATTATAAATTCTTCTCAATTTTAACTATCCTTGAGATTTTTGTTTACAAGGCTCCTCCCATGCAACTAAACTCATCCTTAAGCTATCCTCTCTCCCAGTCCATAAAAAATTTTGTTAGATTTTCTCAATCACATCTCTAACCTTACCAGATATACTAAAGAGGGGCAAAAAGCAAATAGGGATATTTTTTAAAATATTAAAGTATATTTATTATTATTTATATTAAATTAAAAATATATTAACAAAATAAATATTTTCTTCAAGCTCACTGAATGAAAGCCCTAAAAATTAAATTACTTCTATTAAAACTGATTAAATATATTCAAATAGAAAAAAAATTGAGGATAGAAAATGGATATATGGGTATCTAGCAATTTCAAAACTAAATATCCATAAGTCATAACTACATGCCTCAAAATTTATATAATTTTTAACCCCAAACCAAAAAGGGATATGTACAAATGGGCTAACTTATAGGTCAAGATCCATAGAATGGAGAATGATTAAAATATTACTGAGTAAAATTTTAAAAAATCATGTATAGACCAAGTTGTTAATTTAATTTCCAAATACTTATTTCAGTTATTGATCCCAACTATGTGAAATATTCGATCTTTTCAACTTGAAGTGAATAAGATTCAATCCTGCAAGTAAAAAATTACATATTTTCAATGTCTACCATATGAACCGACTAGTTGATTGTAAATCTCAACTCTTGAATATATTCTATGCTATATTTATACCTATCAAGTCGCCCATAATTTTCACCATTTGGCCAAAACCTACTTGTTGAACTGAGCTACCCTATAGGGCAAGAAAGAAAACATGTATATAGTGGAAGCTCATAATTTTCATGCATTGGGTTCAAGTGAGGAGGTGATTATGCTTGCTCATGGATTTGGTACATACCAATCTCCACAATGCCTTGGAGCTCTACTGATGAAGTATAAAGGATCAAGATGATAAAGCTTAATCATTGTGGCACCACCAATGTATGATTCAATGGGATGAGAAGTGTCATAGGAGAAATATGATTCATTTATCACCACAAGAATTGAATCTTCATTTGGATTATACTTTAAATTTAACAAGATGAAATAGAGAACACATTATTAGTGCATAACATAACTACACTATATTTTGTAAACTTTTGCTATCTTAATAGGGAACCATTACACCTTAAAAGTTGTAGTTTAGGGGGGAAAACATAATATAGATTAGCAAATAACAAAGTATAAGTACAAATGAGAAAAATACAAAGAACTATTAAGGAAAAAACCTAAAACTGTTACTGATAACCACTATAGATTGAAACCCATTTTGATTTATCTAAATCATCAATACTTCTGATAAACAATAATCACATATTTAAAGTTGTGACTAAATATATATTATCTAATTTCTCCATCTGTTAGTGGTATGTGCAATTTTTCTTTGATGTACATACTATTTTTGTGATTATGAAGGTTCAACCCCTTCTAGAACACTATTTTTCTAACATTTGAAAGTACATAATAACTCAAGTACCTTTTGTAAACACCCACAACCTTAAAAAGTATAAATTATGCTTCAAAATCTAAGCTCACTTAGATAATTTTAAAACAAATCAATAATAGGCCAAGTATATGTAGCCCACCATATATTGAAATATATTTTATTAATCTAAATCATCAATGCTTTTGCTAAACAATAATAATATGTTTATAGTCGTAACAAGGTATATTGACTAACATCACCTCAAAGTTTTTATTCATCATTATTTCCATTATGTGAAATCTCTATCTCATAGAAAATTATTTTATAACATTTGGAAGTACATGACTATTCCATATTCTACAAAATTTTACAATCAATAAGTAACTATTATATTTGAAAAGTTCAATTCATCAAGAAAGATGTCAAATAGGTCAATAAATCATAGAGCATATGTAGAAAAAATAATACTATTAAGATGCTAAATAAACCTACAACCATTACTAAGAGCCACTATAGATAAAAACCAATTTCAACTGACCCAAATCATCAGTAGTTCTACTAGCTAATAATAACATAGCTAATAGATAGTGAGGATAAACCTACTAAAAAGAAAAGACTCTAGCAGGACATTAAACCTAGGTCCTACCTATAGCTCTATCAGCCCATATTGTGTTTTTGATACCCTGGAAGCTAACCCATCTCGTAGTGGGGGGGAAGACCTCACCTCTCCTAGGAAGGAAATCTCCAAGGGTACTGGGAAGAAAGGTAAACATAGCCACACTAAGATATGGATGGAGAGGCTTGAGAAGGCCATGATAGACCTAGTGGAAAACCATACCACTATCTGCCACAAATTTAAAACCATGGTTGAGCTCTCCACCAAGGTTATGCACTTCACGGCCACAACCCTATACTTTCTACAGGTTAGCAAAGAGGAAAAGGACCTAGGAAAGACAACTAAGACAACCCTTTCCATCTATAGGTTATTAGTGGAGGACTGGCTAAAAACCTTCCTGGATAGACCAGTGAAAGTGAAGGAGGAGTATGTGACAAGGGAAGCACCTAAGAAACAGAAGAATGGTAACCATGAGAAAGAAGAGGGCATCTAGCCTGGGAGATGTTGTGTTTTATTTCTATTTTTATGATTATGTCTCTGAACTTTACACCCCATGGGGTTTTTTGGACTATGTTGATTATTTGGACCAATAGTAGTGAGATTTTAAAATGTTACTGATATATTATTCAGTTTCTTATGCATAGTAGCTTAAGGCCTGTGCCTAATGACAATTTAACTTTGAACATATTAGGGCCCATTTGGTTGCTGGAATATAAATTAATTATTGGCATTCAAAATGTTGGCTTTGGGATTTTGGAGTTTGGAATCTAGATTATGATTAGGGAATTCAATTTAGGACTATTTGGTTGAGCAAGAATTCATTGTGAGAATACAAATTTCCTTCATTTGGTTGCACATTGCAAAATTGGAATACTAGCCAAAATAACATGCATAATAGGACAAGTAAATGATTCTCACATCTTGGAATTACAAAATAATATGTATCCTCTAATGATTTAGAAATCAAAAAAATTATCATCTCTCATTGTAACTGGAAAAAAATCTTTTTCATTTCCATTGTAGATCAAAGACAGATCATCCCCATTTAAAACTATAAAAAAGAAATAAATCTCTTTTCATTTCTGTTATGACTAACTATGATTCTCACTAGCACTGCCATTGCCACAACTAAAGCTATAATTGTGTTTTAATTGGTCTCTGACCAAATCATTAATGTGCACTTAAATGATTTCTAAAACAAACATGAAAATGACCTTTCTTCTCCTTCACAATGAATGCAAGTGGGCAGAAACAAAATCCTTTGCCATGAAAATAGAGAGTAGAAGGACAAATTGAAGGTATATTCTCAACTAAATACCAAGTTCCTCATTTTCATATCCCTACTTCACCTTTTTAGATAGAGAAACATTGATTTGTGGATCTAGTGGAGAGTGACGATAATAAATGGTCAGATTTGAAAAATACTGTGAGTCTCTTATATATTGATGGAATGAATCAACAACCAAACATAGCAAAAATATGATCAAGAAATAGCATAAAATTTTCTCCCATTAAAAATAAATAAATTTCAAAAATTTGTGCAAAAATAGGTGCCCCCAAATGGGCATCCAAATGTCAAACCCAATTAAATTTTACGTTATTTGAAATCTTCATTTTCAAAAAATGGGATTTAAAATGGGAATTAAAAGAGTAATTCCAAATAACAAGTATTTTGAAGGAATTTGGAATTCTTATTTTGGGGGTCAAATAGGGATATCGGATTCTACTTTTTGCCAATTCTAATTCTGATTGTGTGGACCCAAACAATGGATTAGAATTTTTTTAGAATTCTAAATGCCAATTGCATTGTAATTCCAGCTACCAAATGGGCCCTTATGTTTTTTGATGTTTAAAGTTGGTATAGGTTAGATAACTAGTAGGTGACCTCCGACTGAGTTCTCAACCTTTTTGTTCTTTGAGGCAAACCCCCTATCTTCTTGGCTACTATCAACTACTTCAAAAACAACATATTTATAGTTCTAATGATATATATTTACTATGGTATGTGCTATATGGATTTTTTGCTCACTTATCTCTATGCTTATGTGGGTTCTATCTCTCATTTAACCCTAATTGTATGACCTTTGAACATTTTGTAATGGTTATGCCTGTGTAACCCTTCTTTCCTCTATCAAAAAACAAGAGATATTGACTAATAAGATTGTATAACATATATACATGTTTCAAAAAAAAAAAAAAATTCATCCTCGTATTCATTAGTATTCTAGATGCTAGGAAGCAACCAAATCAAAAAAAAAGCTAAAAAATTATGGAGTTCTTAAAACTGTAATAAAATTTCATCCAAGAGAAGATGGGCATAGAGCTAGGGTTTTTAATGGCCAAAAAGGATAAGATATAATTTCATAATACACCCACATCTCTTCCTATTTCCCTATCTAGTAATCTCTCTTCTAAATCTTCTTCAACACTGCAAATTTTAAGTCGTATCTTGGCACCATAGTTATCTATGGATGTTGGCCTCATCTTTGACTAGTAAGTAAGCTCAACACCAATGGAGGTAGGGGTAGAAAACAATTGAAACAAAGCCAATGAAAAAGTGAAGCTAAGAATAATGAGAAAGAAGAAATTTTAATATCAATAGAAGAAACTTTCCTACCAATTGCTTGTACAATTGTTACATTTGTAAACCATCTTTCCTCATGTAGAAGACACATTGATAGTTGGAAGACAGATGTTGACAACTAGATGGTATGATGGGGATTATATAGTTGTGGTTGTCTCTTTCTTGTATTGATATATCATATGGTCAAATATACTCATATGATTGGCAAATTAGTTTTTTATGGTTATAATAATGTCTTATGCAAATATTGGCAAAAGGAATGTAGTAATTTTATTCTAATTTTATAAAACCCTTACTAACACTTCATATGGATGTGGTACACATGTTGGAATATTCAAATATGGAAAGAGTACTTATGAGAGGGGGGGGGGGGGGGGGGGCAGCGGGGGGTGAATCATAAGTATCAAACTTTAGTCAATAAAACTTTTAACTGAAAGTAAATTGCATGCATGTAAGTATATCAAATAATCATGAAACCAGACACATGCATCAATAACACTTAACACTAGAATTTGGTAACCCAGAAACCCTCCAGGAATAAGAAGGTAAAACTGGGGTGGGGATGATACCCAAAAAAATTACTGCAGAAATATTGTTCAACCACTTCTGATGGTTTGCCCTGTTAAAGGCTTTACACTGTGTCAATAGTGACTTGGTTAGAGGATTTGCAAACACTTAACATGAAGTGTCACCTGGTTAAAGGATTTTAATCACCTAATCAAAAGGTTCTTACAAAATAGTTGTAAAGCTAACCTATTACCATAGGATTTTTGTTCTAATACAATTGCTAGAGAGTATTAGATGCAATAAACCTGACTGATTACAATCCCTAATTGCTGATTGCAGGCACTTGTTATGCTTTCTCTGATCTAGATCCTTTTGTGATCTGATAATCCTCACTTCTAAAAATAAAATTCCTTGCGAACCCTTGTATGTCTTCTCACACTTTTCTTTCTTACATTTTACAATGAAGTTTCATCTTCCTTATAAAGACTCCAAAGGCTTAGGGTTTGTTTTGGATCTATGATTCATATTGAATCTCAATTTCCCGCTCAATACTTATCTTTTTCTGATTGGTTGCATGCCTTTTGCATTTTCTTAATTGGCCACATGCAAATTGTATAGGAAAATTAAAAGATTTGATCTTATCATTCAATCCTTCGAGATTTACCTTCTTTCGGCTGCAAAAACCGTTAGTATCATAATTTGTACAATTCCAAACTTTTATGCTATTTTACTGAGTTACTTAGCTCCTGAAGTATTTTTGACACTCGGCACATATTCTTTCTTGGATAGCTCGACACTTGAACAAAAATTGTATCACTCGACACATGTTGCGCTCGGCACTTATTATCACTTGGCACTTGTTGCGCTCGACACTTATTATCACTCGGCACTTGTTGCGCTTGGAACTTATTATCACTCGGCACTTGTTGTCACTCAGCACTTATTTTCACTCGGCACTTATTTTCACTTGGCACTTGTTATATCATTCGACACTTGTTCTTGATCTTGATTAAGTGTATTGACACTCAATTGTCAAATTTATTCTTTAAGCTAACAATCTCCCCCTTTGACATGAGTGGCAAAAACACTTAATTAAGATCCATGTGACTCAGTAATTTATCCTTTATTCAAACTTTGCTCCCAAAATTTGCTATCTCCCCCAAAACCTTCACAAAATTTGCTATCTTTGTTGTCTCTTCTATCTTTCCTATCTCTGCTATCTCTGCTATCTCCCCCTATTATTATACTTATTATTTCATTCCTGTACTCAATGCTATCTCCCCCTTTTTGACACTTATGTCAATGGTCTTTACAGTGAAATGCCATATTTGGCCAAAAATGAGCTGTTGACTTCAAGGAGTACCTTCAGAGCTGCATCCCAATTTGCTAATGCAACATCCAATGTCTTATGCTGGATGGCAATCTCTGCTGCTAGGTGTACAAGTCCATCAGATGAAGAAAGGTTGGGATCTTTCCTAAGGACTATCTCTGCATTTATCTACTCCTTGTGAAGTAACTCCGAATGAGGAGTAATTGATGATTGAATTTGTATCAATTTTGCTTTTGTGGTTGCCTCCTCTGCTGCTAAAACAGCTAGCTCTCTTTGTGTGTGAAGTGATTGGACAAAATGCTTCTCACTCTGAGCTAGATCTGTGGGGAGTTGCATGCTAGAAGTTTTCAGATTGTTTTCTAATCTCAGTATTTTCTGGCTAGTGTCTTGTGTGAATGTGGAAAAATCACACAACTTGTTGTACAGAGAAAAAATGTTTCCTAGTACTATTTTAACTGTTATAACTTTCTTTGCCAGTTCTTCTTGTGACAGTGCTATATCACCGGATAATTTACTATTTACTTTACCTTGGAACTTCTTTTTTGACCATTCAAGTAATCTGGCATTTGTTTCCTGGTCTTTATTAGTTACCTAGTCAACTATATCAGATAGTTGTTCCATGATTGGTATTGACTCATCTGGAGATTGTAAGCAAAAAGCTTCTGTGAATATGTCTTTAATTTCATTTAATGTAAGCTTATGCTTGTATTCCTTTCTTAGTGCTTCTTGTCTCCTTTTTTTTTCTAATGCACTCTGAATTTCATTAATCTTTTCTTTAGTAAGAGTGCTAGACTCATAATATGGGATCTTTATTTCTTCATCAAGCTCAAGAACTCCATAGTGAAGTCTCCTGACTACCTTTGATGAGCTCGAGCTTGGTGTCCTGATTTGCAACTGTAGTCCATCTATGCTCGGCTGCTAAAGAGTTTGTGTAGGAGTACCAAATTTTGGTAATGAAACCAATGTTTTTATTGTAGTCTCCTCCTTTTTCTCTCTCTTTTTCTTCAGCTTGAATATCCCCTTTTTGAATTCTAGGTGGGGTTGAACTTGTTGATTGTTCAGATGTTTCTTTTATTTCCCCTGCTACTGTACTCGGCACTTGGAGTGTATCAGTGATTATACTTGGTGGAGGTGGTGGTGGAAGGAATAGAATACTAGTAGTTTGTGTGGTCAAAGGTGGCACTTATGCTTTTATCTTGACTTTTGGTTTCTGTAATTCATCAACACTAACCAATACAGGATTTGAACTTAATTTTGCTACAAGTGATGATTGGTCAAGGATTTCCAAATCCTCTGTAGTTAGTGGATTGATGTTTAGATTTGAAGTATCTGTAACATCCTTTATTTTTATGATATCTGCAGGTGTGATGGTGGCATGAGGAGGACTAGGAGGAGATTCTTTTATGTCTTGCATACTTTGATCTTGTGGCTCAACTGTATCTTTATCTTCCTCTTTCTCCTCATTGTGTGCCTCTTCTTCCTTTTCTTCTTTACTCTCCTTCTCCACTAGTTTCTTCTCTTTTGTTTCTGATGCTTTCTTTTCCTTTGTCTTGGCAATTGCTTCTGCCTTATATTCTTCATTATATACATCTTCAATTTTCTTGTAAACTATTTTCCACAATCTTGTGGATTTGTTAACTACCTCTTCAGTTTTATTCTGCAATATACTAAATGCTCTATACTTGGGAGTGAATTTGTTATTATGCCTTTTTACGGCATTTATTATTTGGTCTTTAGTCAGATCAGGCAATAATCTTGCTAATGTAGACTCCCTTATTTCTTTTTCCATTTGTAAAAAAAAATGTCATTTATCTTCTACAATTTTATACAATTCTCTTGGCATAGATTCATCTAATTCTAGAGGTGTGTGCTTATACTCAGCCATCATAGCATACACAGATTCCTCTAGTTTATTCTGCTCTTCTTTGGTGAGCTTAGAAAAATTTAGGTTCTTTAGACCTTTTAAATCATTATTTCTAATTTTTTAACATAATTTATCAACAGTAGTATGAGGTTTGTGTCTTACCACTTGAAATTGACTGTTGTCCTCTGACTCTATTTTCTCCTCATCTGTTTCAGGTTGAGGAATAAACTTCCTTTTCCTTGTCTCAGCAGTAGTCTTCTTTGAGTCTTTCTTCCTTCCTTTTTCCTCTTCTTGGGCTTTTTGTGCTATAGCCCTTGTGGTAGGACTCTTTGATGCAGGGGCAGCCACTTCCCTTCCTTTGGATTTAGGAGTAGAGAGAGTTGTGGTCTTTCTCTTAACTGGTGCTTCCTTGGCCTCTTCTACCTTAGCACTTTCCTCTTTGTCTTCTCCTGACCCTTGAGTTTGACTTTGAAGTTTATCTCCTTCTTCTTCAATGTCTTCTCCTTCTTCTTCTGTTGTTTCTTCTTCTTCTTCCACGCCAAACTTTCTTTTGATTTGTCTCACCATTTTCTCTTTCTTCTTTACTGCTGAAGCAGTCTTCAAATTTGTTATTACCTTTGATTTGACAACATCATAAGTTCCAAAAATTTGTGCATTTTTATCAGCTTCTTCTGCAAGTAGAGCTGTTATTGCTGCAAAGGCTTGATCAACATCAAGTTCATAACCTAGTGGCCTAAGCCATCTTATTCTAGGTATAACTGCTTGTATGTAAGTATAATCTATATCTACAAGAAAACAAATGTCTTTTTCATATTTTTCAGTCAGTGAGACTAGAATTCTCATTCTTTGTTTCATGGACTTTTTGAAGTCCTCAAAATAACTTGTCATTTGGGCATCAAAATTTTCACCCATTTGTTCAATGTATCCATTAATTTGTTCAACAATTGTTTTATCTGGATTCCATTTTACTTTCCCTATAGAAGGAAATTCTTTCATTAGATAGAAGAACATACACATCAAAACTGATCCAAATTTGCATTGAGCTCCCTTGCTTTTCCTTATAGCTCCCAGATTTTCATTAATCTGTTGAAACATAAGCTCTGCTAGATCATAAGTGTGATCTCTTTTGATTATCTTGTATGCAACATCAACTGCTATATAAGGTACACTGTTCAACCTTCTTGGATGATAGGATTTGTGTAAAATAATTCTCACAGCAAAATCTAGTAGGGGATCTGTGACTATGTCGATAGTCATTCCTCTATTGTTCCATTTGGCACCTGTATTTTTCTCTATTATTTCCCTTTTGTCACTTCGCAGGGTTTTTGGCCGATCTAGGGTTGGAATACCAGTGACCCTATGAACAATTTTCTTGGTAAATTTTACTGGCCCTGACTCTAACCAAAAAGCTCTATCATGTATTCGGCTCAAAATTATCCGTACCCATTCTGTTTTGAAAACAGTCAGAAATGCTAAGGTTTTGGTCAATCCTTTTCTTTCTACTATTGAAAACTCATTTTTCAATACTTTGTTTTCACACAATTTATCATATGCATTATGAATTTCTAAGTCTCCTATGGCACCAATTTTGCAATTGTAACATCTGCAAACATCTTGTACCATAACAACCTTATCCAGAATAACTAATAATGCTCCTGCAGGATCATTCTTGTATGCTACTTCTGGAATAGGCTTAAATTCAGGTTGTTTTACTTCGTTAATGACCAACTGAACTTCATGACTCTCTAAACCCTTGGTGGTTTCGGACCCAGATGCCATTGTTTGCCAAACTAGGGTTTATAATTCAAACAAGTTTATAAGTCCTGCGTAGCTCAGCACTTAAGTAAAATACCTTAAATTGACAAAATTTGTCTTGAATCACTATTGAAATCTTTTATGAATGGCTTCTGAGCTGTTCTTGATCTTCTCCGCTCCTTTTTTGGCTTTGCTTCTTGTTCGAATGGTGAGAAAATGATCAAAAATCAGATTAATGTACCCTTCAAAATAGAGTAATAAATTCTTAGTACGCCGCCAACTGTCTACTCGGCTCTTGAAAGGTTTCATCATAACTCGACTCCCATTGTGTTTTACTTTATTTGGCTCCTATTGATATTTCATCGCTCGGCATCAACTATTAACTCAATTGTTGTTAGCAACTTGGCTCTTGAAGACAATTTTGACATATTTTCACAAAGTTCTCAATTTTGACTTAGCATCTTTATTTATGCTGATTTCATTTTTGCAGCTCTTATATGTCTTGGGACTGATTTATGATGTAACTCGATTTATCAATCCCTCACACTTATTCTTTACTTAATGTGATGAAGTGTGATCACTTGACCTATTAGGTAAAGTGATCTCTATATTTGATGTGCTAGACTCATCTTTCTTTCTCCATGTCTTATTCATTTCACTTCTGATATGTCCAACATCCATCTTTGCCTTTTCATTGCTGAACTTAGAACTTGATGCCTTAGACCTTGTTGGGCAATTCTTGTTGACATGACCAATTTTTAAGCAACTGAAACATGTGGTTTGACTCAACCATCTTTTGTAGTTCCCTCTAAAATGTGTTCTTATGCAATTCTGTAGGATATGTCCATATTCTTGACAATAGTGACAGCTGTTCCTGGTGTTGTAATCCCAAAATTCATGCTTTGATGTCTTTACTGGTTGATTTACTGCCCACATAGGTTTTGATCTACATTCAAATGCCCTATGTCCATATTTTTTGCAATTATAATAATGTCCATCAAATCTTTGAGTCCTTGTGACATTGGATCTGCAATTTTCTGTCATATGTCCTTGCATGTTGCACTTGTGACAGAAACTTTTGGGTATGTTTGATTGATTGAATCTTCTACTCCTGCACACATTAGCTGTATGTCCCTTCTTATTACAGAAATGACAAGTAGGTTTTGAATTCTTACCTTTATCACTTCTTTGTTTAGCACTCTTTGATGATTCTCCAACTTCAGTGCTGTTGTATCTTAGTCCTGAGGTATCATGGGTAGATTTTGGTGATTTCAGCAACTGTTCAAAATATTTGATTGCTTCACTTGATTTGTTGAGATTCTCTACTACCTCTTTTTCCTTGTTCAATTCATTCTGCATTTGTTCATTTTGCATCTTCAAGGTAGAGATCTCAATATCCTTTATATTGAGTTCATGATGAAGGTTCATCATTTGCACAAGTGTATCCATCTGCATGTTTGAAATCCTTGTTAGTTCAATACATTTTTCTTCAAGTCTGTTTGGAAGATTCCTTTTGTCATTTTCCATCATGATCTTATCATCAACTGCTCTTTTCTTTTGTTCAATAATTTCACATATCATTATAGCCTGTGATTCATGTTCCATCTTGAGAGTTCTTATCTCTTCTGCTTGAATTTGATTTTTCTCCATCAGTTTTGCTATTGCTACATCAAACTCTTTAGTGTCTCCACTGGAAAATATGTTGGTGGTATCAATCTCCTTGTAGTGTATATCATTTTCAGCTAGGGCTAGATCCTTCCTCTTTTTTAATGAGTTTCTCAATTTGTTTCTGAATTCCTCCAAGCTATGCAGAGCAAGTTGCACATCTATCACCTGATTTTCAATGATCTTTCCAAGTTTGAATGCTTCCATATTTAGATCTTTTCCTCCAAGCTATTAGGCTTTTTCCTTAAGAGAACCTAGATTAAGCTCTAATACCAATTGTTGGAATATTTAAATATGGAAAGAGTACTTATGAGGGGGGGGGGGGGTTGGTGGGGTTGAATCATAAGTATCAAACTTTAGTCAATAAAACTTTTAACTGAAAGTAAATTGCATGCATGTAAGTATATCAAATAATCATGAAACCAAACACATGCATCAATAACACTTAACACTGGAATTTGGTAACCCAGAAACCCTCCAGGAATAAGAAGGTAAAACTGGGGTGGGGATGATACCCACAAAAATTACTGCAACAATATTGTTCAACCACTTCTGATGGTTTTCCCTGTTAAAGGCCTGCCCTGTTAAAGGCTTTACACTATGTCAATAGTGACCTGGTTAGAGGATTTGCAAACACATAACATGAAGTGTCACCTAGTTAAAGGATTTTAATCACCTAATCAAAAGGTTCTTACAAAATAGTTGTAAAGCTAACCTATTACCATAGGATTTTTGTTCTAATACAATTGCTAGAGAGTATTAGATGCAATAAACCTGACTGATTAAAATCCCTGATTGCTGATTGCAGGCACTTGTTTTACTTTCTCTGATCTGGATCCTTTTGTGATCTGATAATCCTCACTTCTAAAAATAGAATTCCTTGTGAACCCTTGTATGTCTTCTCACACTTCTCTTTCTTACATTTTACAATGAAGTTTCGTCTTCCTTATAAAGACTCCAAAGACTTAGGATTTGTTTTGGATCTATGATTCATATTGAATCTCAATTTCCCGCTCAATACTTATCTTTTTCTGATTGGTTGCATGCCTTTTGCATTTTCTTAATTGGCTGCATGCAAATTGCATAGGAAAATTAAAAGATTCGATCTTATCATTCAATCCTTCGAGATTTACCTTCTATCGGCTGCAAAAACCGTTAGAATCATAATTTGTGCAATTCCAAACTTTTATGCTATTTTACTAAGTTACTCGGCTCCTGACGTATTTTTGGCACTCGGCACATACTATTTCCTAGATAGCTCAGCACTTGATCAAAAATTGTATCACTCGGCACATGTTGCGCTCAACACTTATTATCACTCGGCACTTGTTGCGCTCGACACTTATTATCACTCGGCACTTATTGTGCTCGGCACTTATTATCACTTGGCACTTGTTGTCACTCGGCACTTATTTTCACTCGGCACTTGTTATATCATTCGACACTTGTTCTTGATCTTGGTTAAGTGTATTGACACTCAATTGTCAAATTTATTCTTTAAGCTAACAACATATGAAAATATTGTGTTTGATATATTACATTATATTTATTTCAATAAATTTTTTAATTAATTTATATTTTTATGTAGAAAAGTTGTTTAAGGTATATTATAAATTATATGTATATCTTCTAGTTGTTCAAACAATGGAAGTTGACAACTGAAACCTTTATAAAATATGATATCCTAATTGTCTGTGTGTGTGTGTGTGTGTTGATTCTCTCTTCAATACCTTAGATGCCAAGGTGTGTTCCTTTTTTTAATTAAGTTAGCTAGGAGAGGGCCTTGATCTCAAGAGCCATAAAAACAATAAGCTTCAAAGAATGTCTATCTTTACTACTACCAACATTACCAATATCATAGTTTTTCATCATAATACATCTTAAAAATTTTGTATTTTTAAGACTACTGTGAATACTAATAGAGTTCCTTCTCATGAAGTTCTAGTAGTTGAGCAAATAAAAACTATGTTGTAATTAACAGAATAGCAAGTCAAAGTTCAATACTATCATAGAAACAAAACTAGGTATTATCAAGTAAAGCAATAGAACTAACAAACCTAGCTATCACTAGACTCAGCAATCTTATACAAGTCATTAGAAAGATAATTGAGAATTCTCTATCAGTGTTTGGCACCCTCTTCATGTTTCTCTTTCTCTCTTTTATGCTCCTCTTTCCTTCTCTTTCTTTCTTTTTTAATCCTTCTTTTCTTGGTGACCACTCCAAATAGAGCCATCTTAATTAGTCCATCAACCACCCTATAGAGAGAAGAAATTCAATGCTAAAATATTCTTTGTCATTCAAAAACATGGTAGTTGAACTCTCTAGAACCATGATTCTTGTATTTAATGTTGGAATAATGATACATTTGTCATTAGTTACAACACTTATTTGATTTTGAATTCTTATCGAGTTCATGACTCAGTTTATAGTTCATACCGAGCATTCATTAGTTACCAAGTATGTTCAGCAGTGTTTACTGAGTCAGGAAGGTAAACGAAGGTTTTAGTGTTTACCGAGTCAGAAAGGTAAACGAAGGTTTTAGTGTTTACCGAGTTAGAAAGGTAAACGAAGGTTTTAGTGTTTACCGAGTCAGGAAGGTATACGAAGGATTTAGTATTTACCGAGTCAGGAAGGTAAATGAAGGTTTCAGTAATTACCAAGACAAAAAGGTAAAAGAAGTATTCAGTGCTTACCAAGTGAATCGAAGGAGTTAGTTTCTACCGAGTGACGCAATGTTTACCGAGTCACCAGTGTTTACCAAGTTCCAAGCTACTCAAAGTGATTAGTATGGACTAAGCCCCTACCTCTACCGAGTGCATGATGATGCCATGTAATGTAGTGGATGCCGAGTGTCAGAAGGTCACTAAGTGAGTTTGAGGAACCTGAGTTTTCTACTATCTAGTCGACTCAGTAATGTTTTGTCCACTTGTGTTTGGCCGACCTTGTTGCTGTAAATATTGGAATGGTATATATGTAATGTATTGTGCCATTTGCAATATACAAATAACAAAGAGAAGTAACAGTGAAGTAAGAGCGAATTGAAAGAGAATCAGCAACGGAGTATTCAGCAAGGTTATCAAGGAGCAGCAAAGATATATCCATCACATCAAGTGATCAGTACATACTTGATCTAATCAGCAAACTAGTTGCAAGCAGATCCACTGCTTCATCCTAACAGGTGAATTAGTTTTGTAAATCCTTTAACAAGGTAGACTTAACAGTCTTTTGTAAATCTCCTAATAGAGTGCATACTTCATTGTATGTTTGTAAATCCTCTAACAAGGTGGATCTAGCAATCCTACTTTCTCCTAACAGGGCAGATCTCCAGAAGTGATCATTGTAAGCCTTAACCAGCCAACTTTATACTACAGTATTGAAGTTTCGTGGGCATCATCCCCACCCCAGTTTTACTTTCAAATTGAAAGGTTTCTGGGTCACCAAATCAGTGTGTTAATCTTTTCATGCATACAGTAAAGTAGATGAATGAATGGTGAATTTGTTATTATGCTGAATTGGTTTAAATTTTAAATTTTACTGATTCACCCCTCCCCTCTATATAACCTTGTTAGTCCTAATATTTCCAACAATTGGTATCAGAGCTTTGTGGTTCTCAGGACAGAGCTTGACAGCTTGAGCAAAGATCAAGGATAATGGAGATATTCAGACTTGACAAAACTATTGAGAATGAGAAGCTAGATTTGGAGATAGCCATGGTTCAAGTCAAAGAAGCAAAGGAACATCTTTATCAATCCCTAAAAAGAAGAAAGGAACTTGCAAGACAAATAAATGACCATTTTTATGTTGAAGAAAGGATTGAAGATTTGTTACCATCAAGTAATATAGAAGAAGCTGACAAAGAAATCAAAGAACTTCTAGAAAAGAATGGATCTTTGCAAGAAGATGTAAGAAAGCTTAAAAGAGAGCAAGAAATACAGTCAATCAGGCTATGTGAAGTTTTGGAACAAAGAAACAAAGCACAAGAAGAATTGGAAGATAGAAGTCATGAAACTCAAAATCAATCCCTTGAACATGAAGATCTAGCAGACCAACTATCCAATGCAAATGAAGAAATCAGGATTCTTAGAGCACAAAATGAAAGTCTATAGAATGACTTAAGAACTAAGAGAAAAATCAATGAAAGCTTGGAAAATGATCTAAATATTGAAAAACAAGTCAATGAAAGGATGATGAAATCTCAAGCAGACATGAATCAATTGAATCAGCAAAATGAGCAGAATTTTTATAAGCAAAAAGGTAAAGCTGGTCTTGGATACAAGGAAGAAGGTGAATCTTCTGAACAAGGTACCCAAAGGAATCAAAGACCCACTTGTAATCATTGTGGCAAGATAGGTCATACATCTAACAAATGTTGGAGTAATGGTAAAGGTAAATTCAATGGCAAATGTTTCAATTGCAATCAGCATGGTCACAAAGCCAATGAATGCAAGGAGAAACCAAAGTTTGAAAGCAAATGTCAGAAATGCAAGAAACAAGGACACAAGGCATCTAAATGTAGATCAAAATCATTCAATCCAGAAAGCAATATTTGGTTGGGATTACAATACTTGGTGTAGATGTCACTATTGTGGAGAATATGGACACATAGGAACAAACTGTAGAAGGCATCACCTAAGGAAGAAAGATACAACCATAAGATGCTATACTTGTACTGAACTTGGTCATATAGCCAAGAATTGCATGAATATAGGAAAGTTTGAAGATGAAAAGAAAACTAGAGCTGATAATATTCGAAAGCAAATGAAACAATAGTGGATTCCTAAGTCTACCGAGCGAGAAAATTCAAATGATGGAAATGTCACTCTAAGAATGGGTGACTCCACCATTCCTAATTAGACTTATCAAGAAGGATAAGGGACTGCATCTTCAAGCCATATCCTAAGCAGTTCTAGAAAGAAGGAGTCGAAATGATAAATTAGTATTGCAGATACAAGTCATAATTCACAGTGTTGCATCTACCGAGTAAGGTTGGTTTTTAGACTTTACCGAGCTTGGTCAGGAAAATAAGAAAGGTTTTGTGTGTTCACCGAGTTGCAAGGTTTACCAAGTAAGTCGGTGACTATTTATAAAACCCTAATTCTTAGCTACCTTTGTACCCGAGAATTAATGACAAGATTTTCGATCAAAAAGGAAAAATTTGATCTCATTCTTCACCACGAATTCAGAGCTCACAGAGCAAAAATATTTTCAAGTGCATCCCAGCGAGTTCAAGTGATTTGAGGCAATTTTTCAACAAAGAATTTGTGTTATGAAATTGTTCTCTCACCGAGCAACAATGGCATCCGCAAGCACCAGTGGCAATAAGGCAAAAAGAGGTTCTGAAATGCTTGTGAAGGGAGTCGAATGGGAGGCACCCAATTTCAAAATTGTTCCTGCCATCGCTAAATCACTCGACCCGCATGGAGCTCAATCACAGATCCCTCCAAAGGTACTTCTTATCAATGATATTCGTACTCATTTTAAGTGTACTGTGCAAGAAATAGGGATACTAGATATGGATAGTACCCTAGCTGAGTTATGCGTCGATGGAACCCTAAAACCCGAGTTTAAACATTTGGAAACCAAAGGTTTAACCCATATCCAGCATCTGCCAAGAAGTTTCCAAGTGAAATGGGTGAGGTATATCTTAAGCCGTGTGCATAATGGATAATTGTGGTTAGAACAACCCATCCTCATAACAAAGAAGATGATCCACAAGATCACGGGTTTACCAATGTTGACCAAAGCCAAAACCGCCAAAACCCTAGGTCGAGATGAACTTCAAAAATTAACCCAAGCCAAATGGGATGGCAGAGGTTTAAAGCTCAACAATGTTTCAGATATAGAACTGAAATTTGGTATTTGTGTTATTGCATACAAACTGCATAGTTCCAGCAAGCTGAATAGTGTACCATGTGAGGCTATAGATTTGGCATATAAGATTGTAAAGAAAAATATGGAGTTTGACCTAGCTGATGTGCTATTAAAACAATTGAATAAAAACATGTATAGCATAAGGATTGCAAAGACAAACCCTTGTAAATTTGGTTCTTTGCTAGTTTGCTTATTTTTCTATGTACAGAAATTCTTTCCATCTAAGGGTGCAGTTGTATGGAGGAAAGATACTCCAATTTTGTATCAAATAAATGAATTCATAGCAGAAATGGGTATGAATTTTGATAAGGTAATGGATAATTATTTTGAATATTTCAAGGAAAGGATGAACAACAGGTTCAGGATACCTCCAAAACTTGTTGAAGAGTATAAGGATGATGTCTGTTTCATGGTTGACTGTGATAGAGTCTACATCTACGAAGTCAAACCCTGAGTGGCATGGGTAAAACCATTGCCCTATGAGCTAAATATTGATGATGCCAGAGATATCATTGAGGCACTGGTAAAGAACTAGTGGATCCCAAGTTGCCTGCATTCAGAACCTATGAAGAGGCAAAGGTTAGAATAGAGCTTGAAATCATGCTTCCTCAAGCAATCTCTAAAGGCAAGAGAAAAATAGAAAAGCTGAAAGCTGAAACTGGACCTCTCATGATAATAGAAGGGAGAGGAGAAAATAAAGAAGAGGAGGAAGCTAAGTCTAAAAGAGAAGAAGAGCCTCAACAAAAGAAAGGTAAGGTGACTATCACCAAACCTATAAAGCAAACCACTGCAGTGTTCTCCAGGAGAAAAATATAGGGAAAGAAGGAACCTGTATTTGTTAAGCCTCCACTCACCTTTGAAGCAAGACTAAAGCAATTAGATGAAGGAGGTAGCTTCACAAACTTCAAAGAATTAAAGTTTGAAACCAGAACAGAACAGGAGAAAATGCAGATTGAGGATCTGGTACTGAACAAAATGGGTAAATGGAAATACTCCCCGGACCAGATAGCCTCTCAGATCTCCAAAGAGCTATTGGAAAGATTGCAACCAAGATGGGAAGCTGCAACCAAGACTGTCAAAGACATTTATGAGCAGACCCTGAGGAATCTCCTGCCAAGTCTCTCTAATGCTGAAGTGAAGAAATCACTAAAAGATCACGAAGGTAATATGATGATTAGATTCCACACTTGTTTGATACTTGTCAAAGACATTGAGCATGTAGTAAATGATGCAACAAACATGTGGAAAAATATCTATCATCTACACAAACCCAGTGAGGATACTGTTGAAATTACGGACAATGACAACAGTGATGATAATGATGATGATGATGATGGTGATGACATTGAAGACATTCTAGAAGACTTGCAATAATTAATGTTAGAAATTGAGGAAGAAGCTGAAAGATAAATGGAGGAAGAAGCAACCTCTACTGGTGAGATTGTGAGCTCAATAGCCTCATCAATTGATCAATCTCCACCTATCTCCTCTCAGCTCCAATTTTCTGCAATGCAAGTGCCAAGCACATCATCTACCGAGCTAGCAATCACTTCTTCAGTTACCAAGCTTCCAAGCACATCATCAGCCACCGAGTCATCCACTTTAGCAGTCACTTCACCGAGTGTATCTCTTCCACCTATAGCTTGTACAGTAAATCTTCCAAGTTTCATATCAATTTTGTCTTCCTCAGCCACATTGGCCCCAATTTTTGCTCCATTCAGTTCTCCAATTGTAAATATACCAGTATGTACATCATTTTTGACTAGTACATCATTTTTGGGAAGTATATCAAGTTTTGATACAGCCAGCACTTCTCTTAGTTTACCTTTAGTTGGTCCCATTCCAGTTTTGACTGCTAGTCCTACAGCATCGACCATTGTATCTACTTCAAAAGGAAAGGAGGTAAGTACTGTAGATAAACCAAAGACACTCTTGAGACTACTGCTTACAGATAGTGATATAGATTTGGATGAAGAAATTGTCATTCCACAGATAAATCTAGAATCTGCTACAGTTAATGAATTGAGATTGGCTAGTCAGTGTCTAGAGAAAAAGGCATAGCAAATGCAGCTAAGGAATGAAAGGGATAGAGAATTCAACATCATTGAGAGTGCTAAGAACATAATAACTGAGGCTATAAGTGTTGATGTGGATTCATCTCAACACATTTTGTTACAGCTAGAAGAAGCGGTGAATAAATTTAATGAGGACATCTCAGGACAAGAAAAGTTAATAGAGAAAGCAGAAAGGAAATTTGAAAATAAGGTGCTTCAGCACATTGCTCAGCACTTAGCAATAAAACAGGTTGAATTAACCTCAATTTTGTCTTACATTGAAAATTCTTTTAATAATGTAACCTCATTTTTTGCAAAACTTTGTGATGTTACCGAGTATACAAATAAAATAAAAGAAAAGTTGAATAAAATTGATGAGGATATAAAGTTCAGTGCCCAAATGTTGCAATCTGACCACAGTGCAAGTTCATCCCATCATCTGAGAATCAAATTTTTGTCAGAGAAACAGGTAGAACTGCTGAGAGAGGAAGCAAGGATCAGGTCTACTCTGATTGACATCCAGAATATGATCCTTCCTATCATGAACACAATGCAGAAGCACATTGCATATTCAAAAACATTGATCCATGACAATAACTTCTCTATTGCAGACCATGTGATTGAACTTTCTGCAGAAGTTCAAGTAGCTCTCTCCACATGTAAAATCCTGCAAGACAATTGGGATAAAACTCTACAACTAATTCTTCGGGTACATTCTGAGTTTATCACACATTTTGGTGTCTCCATGTAAATACACTCTTTATTTTTTGTCATTATTGTCAAAAAAGGGGAGAAAGTAATATATAGAGGAAAATCAGACACAAAAGGGGAGAAGGTAATAAAGTAATAAAGAATAAAGTCATGTAACTCATATAAAAACCTTGTGTATATTGTATGGGGGAGTTATATGTAAGGTAGCCCATGTATATTTAGCACAGCAGAATCAAATTAGTTTTGTCAGATCTTGTATATAAAATTTGGCTCATAAGTGTTTTTGTCACTAATACCAAAGGGGGAGATTGTTGGAATAATGATACATTTTTTATTAGTTACAACACTTATTTGATTCTGAATGCTTACCGAGTTCATCACTCAGTTTACAATTCATACCAAGCATTCATTGGTTACCAAGTATGTTCAACAGTATTTACCAAGTCAGGAAGGTAAATGAAGGTTTTAGTGTTTACCGAGTCAGAAAGGTAAACAAAGGTTTTAGTGTTTACCGAGTCAAAAAGGTAAATGAAGGTTTTAGTGTTTACTGAGTCAGAAAGGTAAAAAAAGGTTTTAGTGTTTACCGAGTCAGGAAGGTAAACGAAGGATTTAGTATTTACCGAGTCAAGAAGGTAAATGAAGGTTTCAATAATTACCAAGACAGAAAGGTAAAAGAAGTATTCAATGCTTACCAAGTGAATCGAAGGAGTTAGTTTCTACCGAGTGACACAATGTTTACCGAGTCACCAGTGGTTACCAAGTTCCAAGCTACTCAGAGTGATTAGTATGGACCAAGCCCCTACCTCTACCGAGTGCATGATGATGCCATGTAATGTAGTGGATGCCGAGTGTCAGAAGGTCACCGAGTGAGTTTGAGGAACCTGAGTTTTCTACTATCTGGCCGACTCAGTAATGTTTTGTCCACTTGTGTTTGGCCGACCTTGTTGCTGTAAATATTGGAATGGTATATATGTAATGTATTGTGCCATTTGCAATATAGAAATAATGAAGAGGAGTAACAGTGAAGTAAGAGCGAATTGAAAGAGAATCAGCAACGGAGTATTCAACAAGGTTATCAAGGAGCACCAAAGATATATCCATCACATCAAGTGATCAATAAATAAGATCTAATCAGCAAACCAGTTGCAAGTAGATCCACTGCTTCATCCTAACAGGTGAATCAGTTTTGTAAATCCTTTGACAAGGTAGACTTAACAGTCTTTTGTAAATCTCCTAACATAGTGCATACTTCATTATATGTTTGTAAATCCTCTAACAAGGTGGATCTAGCAGTCCTACTTGCTCCTAGTAGGGTAGATCACCAGAAGTGATCATTGCATACAGTAAAGTAGATGAATGAATGGTGAATTTGTTATTATGCTAAATTGGTTTAAATTTTAAAGTTTACTGATTCACCCCTCCCCTCTCTGTAACCTTGTTAGTCCTAATATTTCCAACATTTAATTCATTAATCTGATTGATGAGGTTAATGTTATCATCTAACTCATCTAGAATATTGGAAGGTGTTAGTTTCTCCAAAGAGTCATTACTAGCATGAGTAAGGGAGCTACATGTTATGTTTAGGGTATCCTCTGATTCATGTTAAGATTCACTATAATCAACATAGATTTTTCCATCTCTTCTTCTCAATCTCTTCAACCTCTTCATCATAATCCTCATCTATAGTGTTATATATGGACTCATGCTCTATTTTGAGATCATAATCAAAATTGGTGTAAAGAACTGTTGCCTTCTCTCATAAAACATAAAATTAATCTCAGATCATGTTTCAATCTTGTGATATAAAACATAAAATGAAGCTCATCATAGATGACATTATTTATATGTATATGCTTTTTTACTTTACCTTTCACTAGCGACATGTTTTCCTCCAAGTCATCTAAGTAGACTTCATTTTTAAAATGTTCTATTTGATATCACTTGCATTTTTCTCTAGCATTCATCTTAATGATTGATCATGGAGTGTGATTTAAAATGTCGATCGAAAAAAAAAAGAGAGTATAAAATCAAACCCTAAAACATTCAAAATAAAACTATGGAATTTTACTTTTGCTCATGACCTAATATGACATTAAATATTACAATGTAATTATAATTTTTAGAATAATCTTTCTAAAAAATAAATTATTAATTTGATAATTATTTCTTAATTAAAAAATTAAATTAAATTAAATGGGCTTATTATTAAAAAAATTGAAGATCTTTGTTTTAAGTATGTGAAATTATATAAGAAAAAATAGAGAATAGAAAAAAAAATCTCTTAAATGCTTATATTTTGATAAATTATAATAATAATACAAAAAAAAAGTTAATATATATTTATTTTAAAATTTATTACTAAATAAGATGCATAAAAATATAAAAATATTGGTAGATAGATGATAACTTGTTATTTTTCTATGCTTAATTAACTATGAATAGATTTTATTTCATGTCATCTTGTTTTCATTAAAGAGTAAAAATTATTAGTAAATACACTTTCTTTACTAATAAATATTGAGATTAATTTTTAATTTTGATGGCTTAGGGTAGCTTTGAGTTGTAATGGTCCAAAGTCTTACTTTCAAGGTTTTGTTGTAATGTGTATTATGTTTTCGTTTAGGTTCTAGGCCCTCTCTTGGTCATCTTAATAAAAAATAAATATTTAGAATATTAGACAACTAAAAAAATATTTAAAACATGAGGTAAATTGTTTTTTTAGTTTTTAAATTAGAGACTCAATCTAGAAAATTCACCGCTTAGAGTGTTGATTAAGTGGTAGATTTTTGTTTCTGAACCAAGGTACAAACCCACATTGAATCATTTTGATTGCATGCTTGTTCCTTTATCACTAATCCAATTTTCTCACAAGTTTGTCCCTCAACTTTAAATTGTTATTTGGTCCCCTATTCATTGTCTCACTTGTTCATAAATTTGAGTGAAAAGAGCTTCGCATGGAACTATAGGCCATGTCATTCTAACATTGCTAGTCACATTAAAAAGTTAACCAAACAAATAAAAATAATTTATGCATTTTATTCAACTGAAAAGCTAGACACCCTTCACTCTATCAACTACTCAATTAGACCCATTTTTTTAATACTTAATGAATAATGTGCAAGTGGTATATTTTTTCCTTAACTTTTTAAATTAATGAATCCTTGATTGAAGCACATGACTTTGAATATTCCAAGGATATAGTTTTTATCTATAAATTTGGCATTCATTGACCTAGGTTTAATCTATAGTTATATATTTGAAACTAAAATAGAACCATATAATTATACATTTGATAAGCTAATCTTGCAACAACAAAAAAATGCTCTAATGTAAATCAATTGTAACTTGGGAATTCAATTACTTGCTAACTTGAGCATCATACTAAAAAGTTTTGTTATTAAAAAAAATCCATAATTCACTTTTGGGAGCCAATCAAAAATCATGTGTTGAGTTTCATACAAGTGTATAAAGCATAAAAAACTCATCTAGAATCAACACAAACATTATTAACAAATGGATTAGACATCTTCCACAGTGGCTTGTTGACTATTATTGATATTTTAAAATAACTTAGTTGATCCAAGAAATTTACTAAGATAACAAATAAATTATTAAAAAAGTTGAATATTATATGTAGACACTCCATTATTAGATTATAGAGACAAGTAGATCCATAAAGCCCCATCCAAATTCATTCACATACCAAGGATTACAGCAACACATGAAAAAAATTATTATAATTATAGTTCATCAAATCAAAATAGAAAACAAATATATTTAAATTTATTATAATGTTTCAATCATACATTTATATTAAATGATAAAAATAAAATTATTAAATACAATTTATAGCAATGTCTCCATATATTAAAAAAATTATTTGACTATCTCTACTGATTTATTTATATAAAATTATATATTTAATGCTTTGTAATAAATTAAACAAAAACTAATAAATTTTCTACTTATTAGTCTAAAAATATCTTAAATAAATCTATCTAAAGAAACATATGTTAATTATAAAATACATAAATTTTAATTTATTGTACGCCTAAAAATATTTATATTTTATTGCATCTATATTTATTTTTTGGAGTTAAGTTTTTATTTTATTTTATATGTGGTGTTTATTAAATTATTTTTGAAAGTATATTATGTTAATAATAAATATTTTAAATTTTAAATTTTAAAAGCGTATAGGATGAAAGTCACAAGTAAGACTAGAGGTTTTCTTCTCTGTTCTTTCTTACCAGTGCCCATTTGAACAGAGAAACATGTAATCTTAATTTGCAATCCACTTTACATAAGCTAAGGCTTCAGCTATTTACCGATCAAAAAAAAATTTAAAATAATAATAATAATAAATATTAAAATTTTGATGTGCAAATACTTGTCAAATTTAGGCTAAAAAGTAATTGTCAACATTAACACACTCACACAATTACACTCCACCCTTTCTACCATTGTAGAATGCATGTCAGCATTAATAATCTTATTATTTAAATGTCTGTTTACATTCATTTTCCCTAAAAAATCTCCTAAAATGTCACTTGTTATGTCATATTAGGAATTGTCATATGTTTTAGTATTATAAAATCTATAAGGTTACAAACTTTTTCACTAGACATGTTTACATAAGCCATTCAAATTTGAAGTGAAGGTATGGCTGACTAATGTAGAAACATGTATATAATCCATATAGAAATATATATATTTTAAAAATATCTTAGGTGACCACTTTGAATAGGTCACCCTTAAATATTACACACTAAGGAAAAGATTACACTTGTAAAAAGTAAGTCAACTTTGACTATTTAACACTTTTAGCCTAGGAATCAAGCCTTAGTGTGGGATGCTTAAGTCTCCCACTACAAATACAAGTATTAGTAAATTATTATTTTGTATAGAAAATATGTTTTTAGATTTTTCTTTTCCTTTCTTTTGACAACTTCATATAAAGCTCTAAAAAGAAAATTCATGTAAGGTTAGTCAACTATAGGAATTTGTGAACATGCATCATGCCACATTAGTGAGTGCAAATAGCTTATCTACATTTTTTAACATTTTAATAGCTTGAATTTTATCTTTTATTAGTATATAACAAAGTGCAAAGATATCGCCATAATCATTTTCTTCTTACAAATATTCTAAAGTGCAATAAGTACTTCACTAACAAGACCTACATTTGTGTCCAGTTCTTGCTTTTATTGTAATGATTTGTATTAATTTAAAGATTTAATAGTACATTTTCATAGAAAAATCTAAAATAAATAGTATAGTTATAGACAAAAAAAAAAAAAAAAAACTTTGGCAATGTAGAAGAAGAATTATAAGAGTTGGAAATAATTATGTAAATAATAGTAAAATTATTAAAATAGAAAACATATATGATATTCATTTATTAGGTATATAGATTTAAAAATGTAATGCAAATAAGGAATATAAAATATATTGATATTATTATATAATTATTAATGAATTTAAGTATTTTATATCTATTCATGAAAGTACTAATACAAATAAGAAATATAAAAGAACATTAATATATATCTATATATAAGTATTTAATATCTATTAATGAGAATATAATTATAAATAATAAATATAAAAAGACATTAAGTATGTGTGTGTGTGTGTATATATATATATCAAAAATACACTTTCAATAGTCTAGGCAAAAATGTGATACACTTATGATAGAATATAGACTAGATCATGATCTATTAAAAGTAGACATGATGGTTCAAGAGTGTTCTATATGTCAAATTTTAATGTATGCATAGTAGACTTGTCATGATATTATTTTTTATAGACCAATAGACATAATGAAAAAATGCAATTTTATAGTTATTTAAAATTGATGAATGCATAATGTTAATCCTTGAGATAAATTATATGAAATATGAGATAAATTATATTTAATTATTTTAAATATATCACAAATTATTATATCTTCAAGCTATTTAGGTGCACCTCTATAATTGAGAGAATTTTTTATTTTATTTTAAATTTTACTTATGCATTATGTTTAGGTCAAAAGTAGGACACTACTTCACATTATCAACTATTCAAATGGATATTTTTATTTAAAATTGAATGATTAGTGTACAAGAGATATATTTTTACATAAATTTCTTTGATTAACTTAATGCTTGATTGAAGGACATGAATTCACATATTCTTAAGATCTGTATTTTATCTACAAATTTCTCATTCATTTACCTAGGTTAAATCTATTGTCATGTTGAACCTAGATTAGATCTACTATGCATATTTTGCCTCAATATTGCAAAGTCAAATAAAATTATATGGCCCAATACAAATTGCTAATAACTAAAGACCTCAATTACTTGCTGGTTTAGGCAAATGTTCAAACATGTTCAATTTGATAAAGGAAATATTTTAATTCACTTTTGGGCATCAACTAATCTTACATCATCATTACATTAAAAAATAAAAAGAATTGGAAAATACATCATTAGCAATTCATTAGACATCTTACTTAGTGACTTTTGACTATCTATAATCTCATCCAAATTATTAAGTTAATTGAGTTGGTTTTACTAAGTTGAAAGTCTTACTAGGAAAATACTTATAGATATTTGACTTTAGATTGTAGGTATTTAGACTTATAAAAGTCAATAATACACAAGAGAAAGTCATAATATAGGTCCAACTTCATATATCTAGAACTAAATTCACAAATTCTAAAGTCATTTTAAGTTTTAAAATTGAATCAAAATATATATAAACTAGATTACACTATCACAATGTTGTAGTTACAAATTTAATATTTGAAAGAAAAATAAGCTTTCAAATATAATTTACAACAAACATCCTCACACTATAAACAAAATTAGAATAATCTAACAATTTTTATGATTTTCATAATAAATACACTTATTTAATAATAAAAGCTCAATTCATGTTATTATGAAACAATCATTTTATTTAAACACTAGTTTGCACTCATTTTCACTAGACAAAACTTATAAAAAATTAAGTGTTGGCAAAATGGTCACTACTCCTATACTTGTCGAGTCATTATATTGGGTATTGACATGTTGATCTTTTGTTGCAACAATAACTACTCTTGTAAAAATTATTATCAAAGATTGGTCATGAGTTCGAGTCCCCTCAAGTAATGTTGAGGGGGAGATCATTGGAAAAATGGTCACCACTCCTTTCATGGTTCATGATAAGGGACTCAGTGCCTTTTGTGGATTTTATAAGTCTAGTGGTCATATCAAGCATTGATAAGTCAATCTTTGGTGCAATGACAACCACACTTGTAATAGTAACATGGTTCATATTTTCTTTTAAAATGATGTTTTTCTAAACCATCAAATTTTGAAGACCTGATATAACTGACATATGCAAAGAATATGTTTATGGAACACATTTATATTGAAAAATATTTTGAGAAATTTTGATAAATCTAATAAAGTGGTTGATGCTCTTGAAAAAATCACAAAATCTTCCTTTGGTCTAGAATGGAAGAAAAGAGGAAAAGGTCCCTATTAACTAGAATCAAGTGTGAAAACAGAAGGAATGAGGTTTAGGGATAAGAAGTTTTAGAAATATGAATCAAGATTTAGTTTCTAGAATGGGATGATCTATTATTAAGGGATCTATGCAATGGATTAAGATCATTAGAGCTAAATATTTTTTGTATGGCCCTTCTTTCCCCTTCTTAATTTCTAGCAATGTTCATGGTACTTATTCTTTATGGAAGAAATTATTAAAAATGAAAGGGGTGGTCAGAATAGGTAGTAGAAAGATAATTAGTAATAGAAGAAATACTCTCTTCTAGATTGACACTTGGGATGTTGTCTTCCCTTTCCAAGAGTTGTTCCCCAATCAAGGTCTTAAGGACTTACTATTAACTAATATTGGTATTAGAGTGGAAAACTATGGTGTTTGGAGAAACAATAATGTTTAATGGATAGATTTGGAAAATATCTAGCAAAGATATAGGGAGACTAGAAGGAATTCTAGTATTAGAAGAGATGAATCTTGCACTCTAAGAGATATGTTACTGGATCCTTCTTTGTTTAATATTTTGCAAGAGGATAGGTGGATTTGGAAACATAACAATAATGGTCTCTTCTTGGTAAGTTTAGCTTATCTATCCTTAGAGGAAAGAGATCTAGATTCATAACCTTCCCCCTAAGATTAACTACTTCCAGTGGGTAGTTTCCAATGAGCATTTTTTGAGTTTGGATAACCTCAATAAGTGATGAAGGGTGTTCTCTGAACTCTCACTTTGATACCACTTGATGAAGGGTGCTCCCCTTAATACCACAACACACACACACACACACACACACACACACACACACACACACACACACAAAAAGGAAAAACATATATTGAGAGAAAAAAAATGGGTTGAACTTATTATAGCCATAAATATGGAATTGCAAAATTACAATATCAAAACCCACAAGGGTACCTTCCTTACAACAACCTATAAGATATAGTTGCGACTCACCTAGACCTGTCCTAGACAATGCATCAGCCTTCTTATATAGACATATTCTAAGCCCTAACCCTTGAAGTTGACCAACCTCACATTATGTAATTTCATTACACTTTATTACATAGAACTGACTCAAGACAATTTACAAATTATATTTTTGGATGGGTCCACTTCTTGAGAGCATAACTAGCAAATTGCTGACCTGGTGAGCTAGTATAGCCGCATTCTAGAATCCTTGAATAGAAATCTATAGCAATTGAATGCACAACCATCTATTAGTCAAGTTTTTTAATTGTTTTGGAGTCATTTAGGCCTTTATCACTAGACTTGATGTTTGGATAGCCAAAATTCATACCAAAAATCTACAATATATGCACCAATACATATGTTATGACAATAAAACTCATTTGACAGGCTAATATGTCAAAGATGAACCTCCACATATGAGATTATAACAATATGAGCACATAAAACCAAATTACTAAAATTAGAAAGCTCCCTCAAATGGAAAATATATACAAGACTAGCCCTTATTGAAAATGGAAAACTGGAAAACTGGAAATAGAAATATTTTTTGGTAACGCAAGACTTCCCTTACACCCAAGATGCTCCTGCATTGATAAGAGAGGTTTTATTTTTTCTAATAGATGTTTTTTATGTGAGAAGGAAGTAGAGACAATCAACTACTAATTTATCCATTTCTCCTTCTCTAGAGAACTTTGAAATCTCATTTTGCAAGAGACTTAGATCAATATGGTGATGTCTTGCTCTATCAAACTATATATTCGCAATGGAGCAACAACCTTTTTCTTCACCCAATCCTCAAAACCCTATGGCTTCTTATCATTCCTACAACCGCTTAGTCTATATGGAAGGAAAGAAACAACAAAATCTTTAGAGAAGAAAGGAAGGATACTTTACCTAGATTTTGTATTACTAAGAGAATTATTAGGGAATATATTAATAATGCTAGCTTCCCTAACATGTCCTTTTGGAATTGACTAATTTAAGAATTAAAAAAATTGGAATGTTTCTTAGAGCTTGATTAAAATGAATTGGAAAAATATTTGGATTAGAAAACATTATAAATGGATATAGCCGCAAAGGAAAACTGGACTAAGTGTAATGTGGGTAGAAGTTCTAAGGGAAATTCAGGAATAGCTAGGGTAGGAGGTGCTATAAAAAATAGTAAAAGATTCCTTAGTTTGGGATTTTCAAAGAACCTAGGAATTAACTCTAACAACTATGTTGAAGGTATATCTATGTGGTATGGGGTGAAAATATTATAGGATTATGGAGTAGTTAACATTGAAGTGGAGGGGGTCTCAAAGCATATTATAGATATTATTCTAAATAAGTCTAGGTGCCAATGGCGAATTCAGAGTCTTATGAATAATTGTAAAAGGAATCTATTATCCTTCCAGAAGGTTACAATTAGCCACATTCTAAGGGAGGTAAATAGAGTCATTGATTCCCCAGCTAACTAGAGATTAAATTTTTAGAATTGGAACGATGTGTCAACATTGGAATGTGTGGAAGAACTAAAAGAAATTATTTTCAATGAAGAAGGAAATGCTCAAGGATGGGGATAGGAAATCAGGGAGGAGGGTTCCCAATTACAAAAAACTTTTAAGGATAGAAGTAATATTGGTCTCCACATTGTGACCTTCTTTTTACCACTACCCACTATGTGAAAATCAAGAGAAACTATATTCAAGGTTCGAGTGGGAATTTAAGGGAATTTGATTATTTTTACACTTTCAATCAGTATCAAAATTGCTTTACTAATTTTAGTAAAGTTTCATTTTTCATCTTAATCATTAAAATTTTGGCAGCAAGGGAAAAGATGTCTAATTTTATGACACACAATCTTAGAATTAATTCCAAGGTAAGAAAAATCTGGATGAATCATTTCAAGTACACCTAAATTTATGGGATCAAGAGTATGGATTAACTTGTAATAATGACTCTTGTGCTTTCAAAGGCTGAAAATGTTTCTAGTTCTAAAGTCTAGGGTTTTATGAGAAAAATGGAAGCTTGGGTAAGTGGTATTGTCTTTATTATAAGTGTCTAGAGTATCATTTTTCAAAACATTGTATCTAAAGTGAATCCTCTACTCTCTAGTAGTTTTTTCCTTAATATTTTGATTCACTTGGGTGGTTTGATGTGTGAGTCTATAGTAAAGAAAGATATTACTCAATAGGGTATTGTGAGGGTTAACACTGATATTGACAAAGTAGTTCAAATTTTTTATAAGACTTATATTATATGAGGGCCTCAGAAGTGTGTGGAGATGAGAATCTATAGAAAATTTTTTCAGAAAAAGATATATGGAATTACTTCAAGAGGGTTGGTTTAGATAAATAAATTGAGGCTATGATAGGTCATAACTTTATGCATTCGACTAAGTTTTCCAACTCCTGACACAAAGGTCAGGTGACCATCAGAAGTGTCAAATTTGTGGTGACTCTTGAGTTGATAGGTGAAGCGTATACTTTTCTTTGTGAAGGGGAGAAGGTTGAAAGGAAGGGCTTGGGGGATTACAGTAAATGCAAACATGAATTCTTTGAGGGCATAGAGAATCGAGTCAGGATAAATTCTGGTAATGGGGATGAATGTTTATCCTTTCCTAGTCCCTTTGTCATTGTCTTCTTATGGTTCATGAGATATTTCACCCTTGAAGGGTGGTTTATCACTTACCATTGTTACCACTTTTTTTCTCCTTAATATGTTGAGACATGGCAAAAAAATTAATCTCTTTTTTCAGTACTCCTCCTTGGTTAACAGTATTAAGAATGGTGATAACCCATCCATTCATTAGGGCTTGATTTTTGTCTTGTATCACCATGTGCTCTCCCACCTTCCAGGTCTTGGTAGGTGTTTAAATGATAAGGTAAGTCCCTCTCCTTGCTCTAGGACCTCTATTGTTATAGAGGAAATTGAGGCAGATAAAGACCCTGAAATACACCCTTCTATGACCAGAGAAGCTAGTAATCTGAAGCCTAAAACTAAAAACCCTAAAGTTAAAATCTAATCATTGAAAGAATATTTGTTGTTTAAAACCCCGACTAAATGTAAGAATGCAAATTTGCTAAAACTAGTCTAGTCAGTACCCCAAAGAAAAAAAGAGATCAAGAAAGAGATTATAGAGGTGGACAAGTAGGATTCAAATGGTTATTTTGAAGGTGATAAAGGTGATAATAAAGTTAGGGCTCATGATTATAGAGTGGACTCTAGCTATGGGGAGAGAAGGTTAGAAAGATTGAGGGACAAGAAAGGGAAAAATTATAAGGAGTACAATAAAGGTGAGACTCGTGATAATCAAAATTTGGAGGCTTATGAAGCTAAGGTTTGAAGAAACTCTAGAGAAATTTGAAAATGGTTCCATTGAGGAGGAGCTTTAAGAAGAGGAAGAGGAGTTTGAGGAGGAAGAATAAGGTGTTCAATAGGCCCATATAGAAGTTGATCTTGGGATCCAAGATGATGCCCCCATTTCTATTACACCTATGGCTAAAGAAATTAAAGATTTGGTCAACTACCCTTCTTCTCTTGATGTTAGCATTGACATAGTTAAAAAAGAGCTCAAAGCCCAAATAACGGACCTCAATGTTAAGGTGAATTCTCTTAAAAACAAGTTTAATAATGTCATTCTTTGTATTGAGCTAGGTGTGGCCATCTCAATTGTTTGCAAGGTCCAAAAAGACATGATGAGGAAGATCATATGTAGCACTATCATGGGTCAAATAAAACTAAAGAGAGTAGGGATGTTGAAGGACAATGTGTAGGTGGAGATGAAGAGTACGAAGAAATCACACAAGTAGACTAAAGATCTCAAGTATCTAGTTGAAGACTAGGAGGAAATCAAACAAGCCTAGTGCCTCGAGTCATTGTTGTCCTTTTTGTTCATATGTTCTTGCTAGTTAGTTATTTGTTTATGGCTAGACATGGTTATTGTGCTCCTACTTAAAATTTTGGTACATGGTTTAAATACTGTTATGTTCAATATGGCTCTCCTTAATGTTCACTACTCTAATACTTGGCTAAATTTTAGGATTATTAGTTGTGTTTTGGTTGATAAGTTGGACTCTGAAATTGAAAGTACTTTTCTTTAATTTTTTTATCCCTCGTGGCTCCTAGCTATCTGAGTTAGAGATGGCATTTTTTGTTGGTTAGCAATAATGGCCCAGGGCATAAAAGATCTAGTCTTTTCTTTGTTATTATCTAGGTTCAGGACACTTATCCTACCTCCTTTAATAAAAAATATGTCCACATGGGTGTGTGCATCTTTCGGAGCTAAGTCTGAAGTGTCTATGTTTTAATTCAAAATATAGAATGAAAACGATATTCCATAGTAACTAGCCTTAAGAATGTTTGTGTATTTCAATCAATTGTGGTTTTTTTAATTTTGTTTATATCTATTGAAAATACTAACTTATTAATTCTCATTAATAAAAATAATATAATATAAAATATTTTAAATATTGTTTTAGGAGTGCTTTCGAATTCATGTATGAGTGTAATACATTCTCTTTTGTCTATGGTCCTTTAATATATTAGAGAAGTTGAAAGGTTGTCAAAGAACCTCCTAAAGATAGATTCTGATCAAATCATATTTTGAATATCATCCACCTAAATATATAGTGCATTATCATTACATCAAAAATATAATAAGCATTCCTAACATTACTCATCAACAATATGTGGATGATACCATCTTACCAGGTAAGAGTTCAGTTCAAGAGGCTTTGGGTTATAAAAATATTTTGCAGACATATATGTATGCTTTAGGACAGAAAGTGAACAAAGAAAAATCTGAGATATTCTTTCTGAATACTAGTCTAGAAATGGAAAATCTGATCGGTAGGATCATGGGATTTAAAAAGGGTATGTTTCCATGCAAATATCTAGGAATCTCTCTAGAGAAAGGTTTGAAATATAGAAAAGTTTGGAAGGACACAATTGAAAAGGTAGATAAACGAATTGAGAGTTGGAAAAACAAATGGCTATCCAAGGCAGGTAAAATTAAAAAGATCAGGTCAGTCCTCTCAACCATCCCAATCTTCCCTATGGCTTGTTTACCTCTTTCTAATTGGATGTCTTTGTCATTCAAATTCAAACTTAGGAACTTTTTATGGAAAGATAAAGGAGAAGATAAGAAACTGGCCCTTATAAAATGGGATAATATATGCAAATCGAAAGAGTATGGGGGCCTAGGTATTAAAAAGCCCCAATGGCAAAATGCGGCCTTGGGAGAAAAATTAATTTGGAGATTATATAAGGAATCTAACCAAAAATGGGCTAAAATCTTATATAACAAATATCTCAACCCGTCAGACTCGAAATCCTTGTTTAGAATGGATAGACTCCCCAAAGGATTGGAGTGTTGGAACTTTATGACTAAATGTCAGAAGCTTATAAGTAAATTTCTAACTTGGGATGTAGGGTCAAGTGAAAAAGCACTATTTTGGGAAGACTTACAGGATGGACTCCCTCCGATTGAATCCTCCCCCACTAATGATATTCTTAAGCAAAGGTTGACCTCTTTGTGGGGAAGTAAAATTAAGGACTATAAAATTAAAGAAGTTTTTGACGGGGTCCTAAAATGGAAGTGGAACTTGTTGGACATTCTAGAAGTTGATCCAAACCTAATAAAGGCTTATGAGAAGATTATTTCTAGCAGGAATATCAAACAATCTGCAAAGTTGGACAATCTTATTTGGGCTGGATATAAGGATGGCTCATATAGTGTGAAACAAGGATATAAGACTATCATTCAATCCTAGAAATGGTCTAAGATTGAAATTCCACTTAATCTATGTTGGGATCCGACATGTCTTCCTAAGGCCGGCTTCTTTTTATGGCTAGTCCTACAAAACAGGGTTCTGACTGCGGATAGGTTATTAAGATTTGGTATTATAGGCCCTCATTGGTGTGTTTTATGTAAGCAAAGTGATGAAAATTGGGAATGGCTTAGGGCTCATCTCGGCTGGGTTACCCCTTTGCAAAACTTCGTCAAAGGGTTTCTTGATTCATGGCCCACGAATTTGATTGGTGGGGTATATAACAAGCTCTGGAATATCTGCCCCTCAATTGTGGTTTGGGAATTATGGTAGGAGAGAAATTTCTGCATCTCTCAAAAAAAAGCATTGAACACATAGAGGTTTATATTAAAATTAGAAGCTTCTATAGTGGAAGTGCTTAATGCTCATCTTAGGAAATCATCTAAAGAAGAAGGCGCATTCTCAATGTGGGATGGGTTCATGAAGAAAAATTGGCCCACCATTATCAACCCTCCATTGGTTCACTCTTCTCACAAAAAGGAGGCAAGAGTGAACTGCAAGTGGGCTCCCCCCCTCTAGGATGGCATAAGTTGAATTTTGATGGAGCAGCCTGAGGCAATCTAGGGATAGCCATAATTGGATGCATTATCAATGATGAGCGTGGAAAATGGATAGCAAAGTTGGCTTTTCCACTACCTCTATCCTCTAACAACATAGCTAAATTAGAAGCTCTAGAGAAAGGATTATAACTCTGTGAGAAACTAGGCTTACCCAAGATCATAGTTGAAGGTGATTCTCAGATTGTTCTTAATGCAGTTAGAAAGAAAAAGACTCCAAATTGGGTTCTAAATCCAAAGCTTCAAGAAGTCCTCATGTTATTAGAAAAATTTGAGGAAATTCATATTACTCACATTTATAGAGAAGGGAATTTTTAAGCTGACAGGTTAGCTAATAAGGGTGCGGATGGGGTTTCAATTTTATCATACAATTTGTAAAATATAGTTTAGTACCTATCCCCCTATGCTTAGGTATCCTAGCAGCTGAAGACCCACCGGGTTTTATTACAATCAGAAATGGTTATAATAAAATAAAAATATAAGGAGTTTAATTAATTTGGTATCTCATCTGCATAAGGTATTGAATTAATTGGGTATCTCATTCGTATCCCTCTATAGTCTTATCTAAATGGATCTATTTTTTTGTATAATATATATTTACTGCAGCTTTTGTACAAAGTGCATCATTAGGAGGCACTTGAAGGATCCCACTATTGGTAATTGTTCTCAAAACATATAAGATGTCATGCTATTTGAGTACGATGAGGTAAGGGATTCTTACATGTGAGGTTTCATTAATAAGTGATATGTGTTAAATCCATCATGATGGCAGTAAATCATCGATTGCTTTTTTAGAGGACAAATAATGAAGATAATAGGTGCAGAGACGCAGTAGGATTTAAATTAGGGAAGTTGTTGGTGGATTCGTTTCAACAAAATCTCTTAGCATTGCTATCCTTGGGCACCCTAATCTCAACTCAAATGGAGACAAATATCCATGTTTTTAACTCAACTGAATATAGGACAATGACCCTTTTAGGGAAGGTCAAACCCAAGAGATGGAATCGTCTGCTAAGGGTGGTAGATGATATGACACATTTTGCGATGATCAGAGATATAGGAGAAGGTGTCTTTGACTACAACGTGACCTGGAGAACCAACAGCTCCATAATTGGCTCCTTCATAGGGGTAATGATAAGGGCAAAAATTCGGAAAGAAGATATAGTGAGGCTCTGTTTCAATCTTTTTAACCCAGTTTGGAGGAAAGGAGTTGAGAAGGTGGTGCATAGCATTGATGATAAATATAGAATCCCATTACCTAAAAGGTATATGGGGTTACCATTGGGCTCTGGAGAGTTGGAGATGACCCCTCATCGATAATCCCTCATAATTAGGGAAAGTCTGGCCTTCTATAGGGAATGGTTGTGAATGGAGGCTAGTGTTAATTTTCTTTTACGATGGAGAAGGATAGTTGTAGAGGAAAATAACGAGTGGGTCTTAGACTACCTTAAACTATTCAATGTTTATGTGAAGCTAGGAGTGATATTTGATGACCTGAGCGAGCTAGAATTCTACACTGTTAACTCAAAAAAGATGACCAGAAATAAGGTCTCATTCGAACTGCCTCCCTATCTAGTCAACAAATCTGATGATGTTCCAGAGGTGATCATGATTTCGTGGAAGAAGCGGGAAATAAATAGGGATGATGAGATCTGAATGTTAATTAGGGTTTGAACTTTATTCACCTTAAGTATACGATATGTAATTCCTTGGGTTTTTGTTCTGAGTCCAAATTTTGCAATATTAGATAGGGAATGAATCTAGTATACTGAAACTCTAATCTCATATAGATATATTAAGGATAAAATTAAGTATTGACTGTATCGACCCATTAGGGGTTTTTTTTGCTTGTAGCTATAGACATATTAAGAGAATGCTTAAATGTAATTAAAGGTAGTAGAACTTGGTTTTATATAGTAAGATTATATATGGAATGGTGTGTATTGTCGTAGATACAAAAGCTTTTTTGGATGGTTTTCTGAAGATACCTTTTGTTTGGTCAAGCTTGTTTTGGGACCTGCGGTATTAATTTTGAAGCTTGGAATATTTAATGTTTGGTTTGATGGAGTAGGAATTCTATTTTTTTTGAGGGTTAGTAGGTCTGTAGCTAAAGGAATATGCATTGAAGTATGATATTCAGATTTGAATACAAAGTTGAATCCCTATAGAATTGAGTGGAGAATGTTTACTTCAAAGCTTGTATTGTGCTTCTGTAATTTTATACTAGGATCCAGGCTGTAGATTGGTATGTCTCCTCATAAAGGCAATATAGATGTATTTAATTTTTTGATATTTCTTGGGTATGCATATTTGTAGTTGTCTCGGTTCTAGTTACGTTAATTGAGATATCTAAAGTTTATTTTTACTGCTCTTAAGCGTCGAACATCATAAGTCTGTTTAATTTCCATGTTTGGCTTGAAATTTATTTAGATGTATTAAATCAGATGCTAGAACCAAGACCTATTAAAGAATGGATCCCATTAGCTAGGTAAAGGATTTGTAAGCTTTGACAATTCTTTGTTTTAGAATGATTAAGAGGAATCCTTTCGAAGCATTACAAAGATGGGCATTTTCTTGATGCCTTGTTTATTGCTTTACGGTTTTAGGCTGGCCCTTTTTTTGTAGCTTCCAGAGTCATTGCCAGGTTTTAGGATCCCTGAAAGATAAGCTTTTATGTCACTTCCAATTATTTGGATTATTGTTAATCCATGTTCCGAGTGGGCTTTTGAAATCATTATAATTAACTTGGATGGACTGGTAGTTTCTTGTGGTGATTTTTTTGGTTGGAAACCCTGTAATTTTAGAATGGATTGTTGTAGTAAGGAGCAGTTTGAAGGGTTGGCTGGATCATTTCCATCCCATTCGTTTTGTTTTGGTTATATCTCTATCCTTGCCTTGGTTTGATTATGTACATTCTTATCTATGCTAGTGGTTTAAATACATAGAGGAAGGTTATGTTTGAAGGATGATTATGTGCTTAAATTATGTGGTGTAGGAGAGTATGGTTTATATTGAAATCATCTATGGGTCTGACATTGAAATTCTATAATATTTATTTTCTAACATAGTTTGTGGTTTAGCTAGATTTTTTGGTCTGCCTTTTATCTTTGATAGGTGAAATATGGCTAGAATAGTTTATAGTTCTTCTAATAACATTCCTAAATCTGGTAGCATTTTGGTTCCACTGAAACTTTTGGTATTTTCAAATTGAGACCCAATATAGCAATTATTTGTTAGGATTGTGTTTAGATCCATTTATTTGTACTCTAACCTCCTGTGGTGCTTATCTAGCTGGATAGCTTCCTTTGGTAGATCTGTAATGTTGTAGGATGTGGTCAAGGATGGACCTCTTGTAGATAGAAGTATCTCTATGGAGATAGGATGCAAAAAATTTGGTCCTCTATTATATAGTAGCAACTTTATGGAGAGTGGATGAAATAAATGTTAGTGGTGTATCCTTGCATTGATCGCAATGGAATCATTATAAACTAGTATTTAGGTCATGGGGTATGCCCCTTTCATGATATGTAATAATATAGGACTTCGGTCCCCAATTAGACTAGAAATTTTCTTCTTTGTTCTTTCCTACCAGTGCCCATTTGAACAGAGAAAGCTGTTGTAACTTTTTGTTATTAATAATATTTATCATGGCCTTGGCCGTTTACCGATCAAAAATAAAAATAAAAAATCAGAAATTGACTGGAAACTTCTTAACTATCTATTCTTTTGTTCAAATTATTGAATAAATTCATAGATATGTCAATAATAATAAAAGTGCCAAAGTCATAATAGAGTTCTAAGTTTATGCTTTTTAAAAGTATTGAATAGATTTGTAGATGTGAATATTAGACAAGCCAAAGTCATAATACAGATCTAAGTTTAGTTTTCAAATTAATTGACAAATTGAAGTATAAATAATTAGATTACTCTCTATCATACTATCTTGATCACAAATTTAATATTGAAACATCAAGTTAAACTAATAAATATAATTTATAACAAACAACCAAATACAAGAAACAAAGCAAAATACACTAATCAATTTTATCAATTTATTTTAAAATTACAATATGTACAATCTCAATTTATTAATTAAATAATGTGTTTGCATTCATTTGCCCTACATAACTCTTAGAATATCAAATGTTAGACTATTCATTCAGTTGATGCATGGGCATTGAGCAGGTATTAAAAAAATTGCCGTATATTTTTTTTTTATAAATTATTGGAATTTAGAGCAACGATATGACCAACAATGTAAAGCACGTGCCTATAAATAAGTGTATATTGGAGAATGAGAATAAACTTGGAAAAACCTAAGAAGAAACATGGATAGCAATTCCACACGATGCATCTTTTGCAGATGAACTTGCATAGTGTATCTTTTTTTACTTTGAGGGTCCATTTGGCAACGGGAATACAACTAGAATAGACATATGTATATTCTTAAAACTTTGAATTTTCTATTTGAATGCACCAAATCAGAATTGGAATAGGAATAAAATTGGAATACTTATTCTAATTTTGACCCAAAAATGAGCATTTTCTATTCCACCAAAATAGGTGGAATTGGAAAACATATTCCTATTTCTATTTTTTTATTTTTAAAAACTTAAATTTTTTAGTCAGTGAATTCAGCATCAAATTCTAGGTGAACCAAACAAGAATACAAATACATAACCCCATTTTCTATTCGAGAATAAGTATTCCAAATAGATATTCCTATTCCCACAGCCAAACGGACCCTAAATTATAGAATGAAAGAGCAATTAGCTTCGAAACATGTATGTTTATTCTAATCACTTATTTAAACTAATAAATAAACAATGAATTAATTTGAGAATACATATCTGGAGGTAGCCAATTATCACACATCGTTTCGTATCTGAGCAGAACTTTCCATTCTCTTACCCGCCCAGCTGTACAGAATGCAACAATATTAATTAGGGTTAGTAATGTTTCCTAATCAGGAGAAAAGTAGCTATTTGGACCTAGAATTGAATTTCGATACACCTCAACTTGATAGACAACAAAGAGGGAGAATTGTATTTTCTTAGCAGCCCTTATTTATACAGTCTTCCATCCAATCGCATCTTCATTGTTTGCAGACAAAGCTTCGCCTTTTCAATTCATTTGCTCTTTCAAAAATCTGTGTTCAGTTTAATCTACCAAGATCAATGGAAGGCCTTATTCCTTACATTTACAAGGTTGTTATTAATCGCATGAAGAGCCACGAGAAATACATGAGGACAGAATCATGGAGTGGACATTCCACAAGCTTTGTGAGATTACTTGGCCAGGAGAAATACAGTACTAAACCTGGAAGGCTCGATGTGGGACAAGATAGCGAGCATTTTCAAGTTTAGTATTGTATTAGCACTAATAAATTGTACATAAATATTTGGCTGAGCAATATAATTGAGTCAGATTTAAAATTTTGATGTTAAATATTGGTATCTTGATAATATATAAATTGATAAAGATAAAACCAAGTACAATTCTTTTAACATAACATAAAATAAATATATAAAATTCAAGTGTCACAATGTGTTTAAATTAAACATTTCTACATTTTAATAACAAATGTTTTTATATCTTGAGATGTGAATATAATATATCTTTTTTTATAATAAGAAAGAATTAAACCCGCGTCATAATTTGAATAAAATCATGTTTTAAATTTCATTCAAATACAAATATTGCATTATCATTACATCAAAAATTAAAAATTAGTGATTAGAGTTAATCTTTAGGCCATTTTAGTATTTCTTATGGATTGAGATGAAAGCCCTATTTCTTACTTTCTATTTATTCTATTAGTTGATGTGTTAGGGAGGTCAATTTTGCACGCAAGAATAGGAGTCGTCATCAAAGGTATCTCAATAACCAATGGGGAGGAACCATCTATAAACGATCAATTTGTAGATAATACAATTTTTTTGGAGAAGGATCGGTTAGAGAGGCCTATGCTTGGAAGGATATTCTAGGTAACTACATACCAAGGCATCAGGTTAGGAGATTAATAGAGATAAATCAAAGATCTTTTTCATCAACGCATCCACCAATTTGAAAGCTCAAATTTGTGCAATTTTAAACTTTAACAAAGGTATCTTGTCAAGTGTAGATACTTGGGTCTCCCTCTCATTTGGGTCACAATGTTTCTAAACTATGGGATCCCCTAGTAGAAAAATTAAAAGTTAAAAAGGCTAGATGGAATGGTAAGTGGCTTTCCTCAGCAGGTAGGAAAACTATGGTTTCTATTGTTTCGTCAGCACAACCTATTTACCAGCTTTCATGTTTGAATCTCCCAAATAGAAAATTGTTATAAATTGAAGGTCTAGTTAGAACCTTTTTTTAGAAGCATAATGCAGATCAGCATAGGTTTTCTTGTCTCTTCTGGGACCAAATTTCTAGGTCTAAAAGTCTAGGTGGAGCCAATATCAAAAATATTAGACATCAAGGAAGGGCCTTAGGAGCAAGGTTATTATGGAGGATGGTTAGGTTCCATAACCTCAAATGGGTTAGGATTCTTTCTCATATATACTTTTCGCTACCTAATCCAATCAATATCTTTAGGGAGGACAACCCTCCTAAAGGCTCTAGATTTTGGAATTTTCTCTTGAAATGCAGAAATATTGTTTAGAATAAGCTCTCATAGAATCTAGGGGATGGAAAGGAATCTTTGTGTTTGGAAGACTCTTGGGGTGGCTATAAGCCCCTTATTTGTTATCCTTCCCTTCCTAAATTCAAATCTTATTTATTAGAGAGATGGGTAACAAAGGTGAACGACTATGTGATTTTTGGAGAAGATGAATTGCATTGGAAGTGGAGAAATATTGATGTTGAAGACATTTTCATAGAATAGAAATTTCTTATTCAGTCAATTCTAAGATCTAGACTGATTTCCTTTAAAGGAAGGGATGATAAACTCATATGGGATGGGAGAAAAAATGGAGAATACAACTCAAAATTGGGCTATTTGTATCTTGAATCTCTTGAAAGATTGTGTTTGTCTCATTTCCCTCTCTGTTTGTGTTGGGATAAGTTTTGCCTTCCCAAGGCAGGATTTTTCTCATCGATTGTGCTCATCAAAGGTCCCTTAAAACAAATAGGATTTAAAAGTTTGGGATTCAGGGGCCTAGAAGATGTCATGGTGTGAATCTGATGAGGAATATTTTGATCATCTCTTTCTTAGCTACCCTTACTCAAGCTCATGTTGGCATTGCCTATCTTTGCATCTAAGAGTTATGTTGGATTTTCCAAATTCAATAAGGAGTATGGTAACTTCTTGACCTCTGATGAGAATAGATAGTATATATCATAGCCTTTGAACTATGTCTCCTTCCATAATTCAATGGGAACTATAGAAGGATAGGAACTATAGAATCTTCAAGGAGAAGAAGGTGTATGTTGATAAATTAAAGAAAAATATTAATGTCTTTATCATTTAATTACCTAACAATAGATTACTTAATTCTCTCCCCAGACATGCAAAGATGACTCATTAGGATGAAAGGATGAGAGGTAGATGGATTGGTTCTGAAAATTCCTCCCTTTTTAGGTAATGGAGGGACTCTAGGTAAATTAAAAAGATTAGAATGTGTTTGGCAGGTTCCATAGGATAATTGGTTCAAGCTCAATTTTGATGGAGCCTCTATAGGAAATCTGGCTCAAGAAGATATAGGATGTTGTGTTCACAATGATCAAGGTATTAAAGTAGCTAACTTGTCCAAATATATAAGTGAAGCTACTAAAAATTGGTAGAGAATTCTACTCTATTGAAGGGCAAATAATTGTGTAAATCCTTAAATATTAAATTTTTAGAAGTTGAGGGGGTTCCGCCATCATAGATAATGTCCTTAGAAAAGGTTCCCTTCCTAACTAGGGAATAGATGCAAAATTAGTTATAGCTTTAGATCTTTGCAGATCTTTTGACAAGATTATTTTTAATCATATCTATCAGGAAGGTAATAATCAAGTGGATACTTAACTAATATGGGGATCAATGCCTTTCTAGCATTGAATCTTTAATTATTGCCTCATCTTCCTTATTAATTTTTTAGTTACTAGCATCGAAAAAGTTGGTAAGTACAAGTTTTCTTTTAAGTAGGAAAACAGGGATATCGTTAGTTTTTGCTCTCTTCCCCTTACTGAATCATGATTATATTCGCAAGCTATAAATCTCAGCAAAGTTGAAAATCAGAGATCGTAAGGGAGGCTCTTATTACTCCCTTTTAGTAATTGGTAGAAGCCTCTCCACTTTCAAGTTTCTTTCTTTTCTTACACTCTATCTAATTGGATTTTTATATATATTAGTCTAATTAGTATGTAGAGGTGTTTTTAAAATATATTTCGAGATGTTATTAATCAGCTCTAGGTGTGTTGATGTTTATTCAATTTGATGTGTTTCTTTTGTGTTTAAATGCTCCTTTAGACTTCATGGGTTTCTGCTCCTCAATCTCTAGTTGTTGGCCTTCTATAGCTTCTTGATTTTTTAATCTTTTAATAGTATCTTTATTTAAGTTTTCTAACCCACAATAGAGAATTATGGAGTTGTCTATGTTGATTAGTATTTCTTTGATGTTTTAGGTAATTTGAGACACAAGAGTTGATTTCTTTGGAGAAGATAGAAAAATAACCATTGGAGGTGAAAAGAAGAATATATTTTTAAAATTTGGACTAAGCTGAGGGACCATCACCCAGTTCCAACCTTTCAGTACCACATGAGTTGAGTTGTACTCTTTTTTATGTAGTATATAGCCTCTTCTTCTTGCTTATAACATTTTTTTCTATTGTAACAAACAACTTCGCATCACAAACAAAGCCAAATACCCTAACCATCTTTATCAATTTCATTTCTAATATTTGGCATTATTCTAAATATATTCTCATTAAGTAAATGATGGTTTCCGTTCGGTCGTTGCATTGGCACTGAATAGGTATTAAAAAATTTGCAAGGTGCTTGAGTTTTATGCCAAGTCACTTTTTCAATAAACCATTACAATATAGAGCATTGATATGACCGACAATGTAAAGTATATGCCTATAAATAAGCGTATATTGAAGAATCAAAATAAATCTAGTAAACCTACGAAAAAAAATTGATAGCATGAATTCCACACGACGCATCCTTTGCTTCGCATAGTTGGCAAAGTGTACGCTCATATTTTAGTTTAAATTATGGAATGAAAGGGCAGTTAACCTCGAAACATGTATGTTTAGTCCAATCACTCATCCAAACAATGATTTAATTTTATAATGCTTGTCTAGAGGTAGGTACAGGGTATCTCTTCGTCCCAGGATTTTGATAAATGGGGATAGAGTCAAATCCCATCATATTTGGCAAACGCTATGCAAGCACTAAAAATGTTTAGCATACGAAGGGAGAATACTTTGTTTTTTCCCCAAAACTGGATAGCCACCGATATCATATTTCAAAGCCAATAATCACACATGGTTTTGTATCTGACTAGAACTTTCCATTCTCTTACCCGCTATCTAAATTACATTGAAATGACATATATAGATTAGGAAAAGTGGCTATTTGGAACTAGAATTGAATTTCGATACACTTCAACCAAATAAACATGAAAGAGGTAGAATTGTATTTTCTTAGCAGCCCACGGATAGCGATAACCCATGTGTAAATTGCGTACTACCTTCCACTTCTCCTTCTAATCATCTCGAACTAATCCCCTTATTTATACAGCCTTATATCCAATCTCATCTTCATTGTATGCAGACAAAGCTTCACTTTTTCAATTCATTTGCTCTTGCAAATATCTATGTCCAGTTTGATCTACTAAGGTCATGTGAGAAATAATTAATTTCAATCACCAACAACCTAAAATCAATTTTACTAACCTAAAAGTTGCTCGACAACAACTATTACTGAGGGATAGTATTTGCTCGGTAGCGAAAGAAACCAAGTGGCAAGAGAGTTTACCGAATGAGCTCGATAAATGAAGAACACACAACTCGATAGCCAAAGGATGTCAAGTGAGCTCGGTAGTGTGGAAGTCGAGTGAGCTCGGTAGCCACTGGAGGGTGAAACTCGGTAGAAGAATGTACCGAGTGAACTCGGTAACCACTAAAGAGATAAAACCTTTAACAAGACTTGACTGAGTGAAGATATATTACATGAACAACTTTCACCATTAAAACCAAAGAGCCAGAACTTGAAGATTCCAAATAAACTTGTCAAATGTAATGAATCAAGGAAAGAGAGATAGATTCGAGTATGCCTACTTGATTTCTATTCAACTTAGATTAAATCATTACAAAATCTGGGAGCATTTGACTTCAACCAAAAAAATCCTAAAATTTCAAACTAGAAACTTCAAAAAACTTTAAATTTGCAACTCTAATGGTTGCATACAATAATGCCTGGAGCAATAACTACTTCAACAGGATGAATGAAACAATAAACTATGAACTTACAGAATGACACAAAGAAGCACGTGCAATTGCAGTCACGAAATAAACTTCTTTTGTCCCTACAACAAACTGGATCTTCTGATCACTTTCTTTGCAACTTCTAAGCTCTTCAAACTTCAACTTCTTCTGCTCTGCTCTTTGTCTGGTTGAATGAATCTAATCATTCCTTTTTGTCTTCTACCAAAAAAATGTTTTCCCCCTCATTTGCAAATTTGAAAACTCACCTACCCAACAATAAATTCTTTTCATCATTTTGCAAGCTATTATGGAGGTAGGTGGGCATTTGGCTCCAAGGGCAAACGACCTTCTTGCATTTAATATTCCAACACTCCCCCTTTGTCCTGAGCCAAACAAACAAGGATCACTACTAATCTAAATCAACTATACCAAGACACTCTCTTAGGTGTACAAAAGTCCCAATGCCTAATGGCTTAGTAAATATGTCTACTAGCTGCTACTCAGACTTACAAAATTCTATTTTGATATCCCCATTCTCCACCAACTCTCTGATGAAGTGATATCTAATCTCAATATGTTTACTTTTCCCATGGAAGACTAGATTCTTGGACAATACAATAGATGAGATGTTGTCACAATAAATAATGGTTCCATCCTCTTGCCTTTCATTCAAATCTGTCAAGGTCCTTCTTAACCAAATAGCTTGACATGCTGCTGCATTTTTTGTTATGTATTCAGCCTCTGTTGTAGATTGAGCAACAATAGGTTGCTTTTTGGATGCCCATGAAATTGCACCCGAAACCATATGGAACATGTATTCAGAAGTGCTCTTCATATCATCTATACTTCTAGCCCAATCACTATCAATGTAACCAACCAACTTGAATTCATTTGCTACAATATACAAAATTCCAAATCCCTTGGTACCTTTCATATACCTTGGGATCCTCTTTCTCACTTGCCAATGGGAATCCTTTGGTGTTTCCATAAATCTAGAAATCAAACTTACTGGATGCATTAGGTCTGGCCGAGTTGCAGTCAAATACATTAAACTTCCAACCATAGTCTTGTATAGTGTTGCATCCACTCTCTTGCTAGAGTCTTCCTTGCTCAACTTCAGACCTACTATTGTTGGTGTGGGAGCTGTGTTACTGTTCTACATTTTAAATCTCTCCAAGATTTGTCTTGCATATTTTTCTTGAGAGATGAAGATTCCATCATGCATTTTTTTTATTTCTATGCCTAGAAAGTATTTCAAGAGACCTAGGTCTATCATTTCAAATTCACTTTTTATAGCCTCTTTGAACTCACCAATTAAAGCCTTGTCATTACCAAAAAAAATTAAATCATCTACATAGAAGACAACAATCAACACATTACCATTTGCTGCCTTGATGTAGAGAGTGGGCTCACCATTACTTTTGCTAAAGCCATTGCTCATCAAATATGAGTCAATTCTGTTGTACCATGCCCTTGGAGCTTGCTTGAGCCCATAAAGAGCCCTCTTCAATCTATATACTTTGTGTTCTTCACCTGCAACTTCATAACCAAGTGGTTGCTCCACATATACTTCTTCCTTCAATACACCATTTAGGAAGGCGGACTTCACATCCATTTGATATACCTTCCATTTGTGCTAAGCTGCAATTGCTATGACAGCATGCACGGTTTCCATTCTTGTAACTGGGGCATATGTCTCATCATAGTCTCTTTCATACTGCTGTTTGTAGCCTTTGACTACCAACCTTTCCTTATGCCCATCAATCTTGCCTTCAGCATTGCATTTGGTCTTGTAGACCCATTTCACTCCAATCACTTGCTTCTTGGGAGGTAATTCAGTTAGCGCCCATGTCTCATTCCTTTCTATAGCATTTATTTCCTCATCCATGGCCTTACACCATTTCTTCTCCTTAATAGCTTCTTCAAAATATATTGGATCACTATGAGAAAATAATGCAAAATTAACACTCTCATCATAATCTTCATACCTTTCATCTTGGTATATCTCCCTAAGACTCTTGGTCTTTCTTGGTAACAGGGAAGAGTGTGGGATCAGAATCTTCACTACTGTTGCTTGGCATTGACACTCGGTCATGCCTAGAGGAGCTCGGTAATGACTGAGGTTGCTTGCCTCTTCTTCTATCTGCTCCTTCTTCTTGTTGTTCATCAGCACCCTCTTCACTTATAATTGGCACTTTACTTAAAGTGCTAGATGACTCATCAGTTGGACCATACCAAGACTAATTTTCAAGAAATTTCACATCTCTTGAAAGAGTCATCTTGTTGTTCAATGGGTCATACAATCTGTATGCCTTTGATTCTGAGCTATACCCTGTGAAGATGCACTTCACACCTTTATCACCCAATTTTTTCCTTTTCTTTTTAGGCACATGTGCATATGCTACACATCTAAACACCCTTAAGTGTTCAACTATCCATCTTCTTCGTGATCATGCTTCCATTGGAATTCTATCATGAACTACCTTTGTAGGACACCTATTAATTAGGTAAACTGATGTTATCACAAACTCTCCCCAAAATTCAGTTGAGAGACCTTTCTCTTTCATCATGCTTCTTGCCATTTCAAGAATGGTCATGTTCTTTCTTTCAGCCACTCCATTCTGTTGTAGTGTATAGCTAGTTATGAGCTCTTTCTTTATGCCATGTTTCCTGCAAAAAATTACAAAAGTATTGGAGGTATACTCCCCTCCTCTATGTGATCTTAGGACCTTGATATAATGTCTAGATTCTCTTTCAGCCTAGGCTTTGAATTCTACAAATTTATCAAATGCTTTAGATTTATTCTTTAAGAAATACACCCATGTCCTATGACTGAAATCATCAATAAATGTCATGAAATAAGTACTCCCCCCAATGGAAGTAACTTGCATAGGACCAACTAGATCAGTATGCACTAACTCTAATGGATATCTAGCCCTCCTAAAAATTTTAGAATTAAAGGGAAGCCTATGTTTCTTACCCAAAATACAAACCTCACACTTGTCACATGAATTTTCTGTGCATGGCAAACCTTCTACGATTCTTTTATTTGACAATAAATTTAAACCAACATAGCCAAGATGACCATATCTGAGGTGCCATAGCCATGAGGGGTCTTCAATCACACTCCTTAGAGCTGATTATGTGAGAGGTGTAGCACCAACTTGAGATGAAAAACATGTCTCAATCCTCAAGGGAAACATTCTATTCTTTGTCATTTGAACTGTTGCAAGTAAGTTCTTGCTCCCATCTTTTTCTTGAATGACACACATGTCATTCTCCATCAGCACTTTGTATCCATTTTGAATGACCTAGCCAATGCTCATCAAATTATGCTTCACACCAGGGGTGAAATACACATTTTGTATTTTCATCTTCTCACCTTTCTTGGTGCGGGCCATAATAGATCTTTTGCCCACAATTGGTAGGGTTCCATTATTACCCATTTTAATCTCATACTTGAAACTCTTGTCAATGAATGAAAATAAGGTTTCATTACCACTCATGTGGTTGCTACATCCACTATCGAGGTACCAAACTTCAGGGCTTCCTTCTTCACCAACATTACACATGATAAAGGTAGTGGCATTGTTTCCACTTCTCATGTTCACATCAACCACATTTGATTGCCTTGACTGATCATTTTTATTTTTCCAACATTCACTTGCATAATGGCCATATTTATGACAGTAATAGCATTCTACATTACTCCTATTTGAGTTGTAGTTTTTCTTACCTCCTCTTGAAGTATTTTGTGAGCTACATCCTCCATCTGCTCTTCCTGAGCTTTCTGCTATAGCATTCCTTTGCCCTCCATTACCTCGGCCTTTGCCTCTAGAGTTCTTTCCTGAGCCATTTCTTCCTCTCCACCTTCCTCTTGAAATTGACTAAGCCTTGAATGCTTGTTCTTGGGAAGAAGAAGATGTAGATCTATTGATCCTATGCTCATGGGTTTGAAGAGTACCCATTAATTCATCCATTGTCAAAACAGTGAGGTCTTTTGCCTCTTCTATGGTCATGACCAAATTGTCATATTTATGAGGTAAACTCCTCAATATCTTCTCCACTATCCTTTTCTCTTGATAATCTTCTCCATTTTATTTCAGTTGATTAATAACATTGGAGGTCCTTGAACTGAAATCTGCAATTGATTCATTTTCCTTCATCTGAAGGTTCTCAAACTCCCTCCTTATATTCTGTAGCTTTACTTTATGGACTTTATCAATCCCCTTGAAGTTTGTCTCAAGGATATCCCATGCTTCTTTTTGCATAATTTGTTGTTGCAATCTTTGGGAATACTATCTCTGTCATTGCTGCTTTAATAAGACTTAAAGCCTTAGCATCCTTCCTCCTTGACTCTTTCAAATAAGTCTTTTGTGCATTTGTGAGGGCAACATACTGAGTTGGGTCTATCACATCATTGAACCCATCAACTAAAAACTCCCACAAATCATTTGCAACCATTATGGTCTTCATCTTCTTTGCCCATGTATCATAATTTTTCCCATTGAAGGGTGGTGGCTGCTGCCATATCTTTCTTGCATCTCCTGCCATGTCAAATATTCCAATAAAAAAAATTCTCTAACTCACTGTGGATGTGGGGCCTCAAGGCTTTGATACCATGTGAGAAATAATTGATTTCAATCATCAACAACCCTAAAATCAATTTTACTACCCTAAAAGTTGCTCGGCAACAACTATTACCGAGTGACAGTATTTGCTCGTTAGCCAAAGAAACCAACTGGTAGGAGAGTTTACCTATTGATCTCAGTAAATGAAGAATACACAACTTGGTAGCCAAAGGATGCCATGTGAGCTTGGTAGTGTGGATGTCAAGTAAACTTAGTAGCCACAAGATACCAAGTGAACTCGGTAGCCACTAGAGGGTGAAACTCGGTAGAAGAATGTACTGAGTGAACTCAGTAACCACTGTAGAGATAAAAACTTTAACAATACTTGACCAAGTGAAGATTTATTACGTGAACAACTTTCACCATTAAAACTAGAGAGCCAGAACTTGAAGATTCCAAATAAACTTGTCAAATGCAATGAATCAAGGAAAGAGCAATAGATTCAAGTATGCCTACTTGCTTTCTATTCAACTTAGATTAAATCATTACAAAATTTGGGCGCATTCAGCTTCAACCAGAAAAACCCTAAAATTTTAAATTAGAAACTTCAAAAAACTTTAAATTTGCATCTCTAATGGCTGCATACAATAATGCCTGGAGCAATCACTGCTTCAACAGGACGAATGAAACAATAAACTATGAACTTACAAAATGACACAAAAAAGCACGTGCAACTGCAGTCACAAAATAAACTTCCTTTGTCCCTGCAACAAACTGGATCTGTTGATCACTTTCTCTGCAACTTCTAAGCTCTTCAAACTTCAACTTCCTCTTCTTTGCTCTCTGTCTAGTCGAATGAATCTAATCATTCCTTTTTGTCTTCTACCAAAAAAATGTTTTCCCCTTCATTTGCAAATTTGAAAACTCACCTACCCGGTAATAAATTCTTTTGATCATTTTGCAAGCTCTCATGGAGGTAGGTAGGCGTTTGGCTCCAAGGACAAACGGCCTTCTTGCATTTAATATTCCAATAGTTCAATGGAAGGCCTTATTCCTTACATTTACAAAGTTGTTATTAATCACATGAAGAGCCACCAGAAATACAGAAGGACTCAATCATGGGGTGAACATTCCATAAGCATTGTGAGATGGCTTAGGTAGGAGAAATACAACAATAAATCTGAAAGACTCGATATGGGACAAGATCATGAGTAGTTTCAAGTTGTTGGGAAATCATTTAATCCCCATCATCACCGATGGTCGATCTCCTGTTTCCATTAAGAATACTAGCAATAGTGAGTTATGCAGTCATGATTTTTAGATTCAATTGTAAGAATGTCTATAGATTTGTGTTTGGCCTACCAAGTTCATGTAAAGCTCTAATAAGCCAATTGCTAAGCTCATTCATGTAAATAGAGCCTTAAAAATTCAAAAACAAAAATATGCATGTTTAGCTTTTCTTCCCTATATGAATTTTGTTTATAACATTTGCACAATCTAAATCATTGTAAAATAGATTGCACCATGAAATTGGTTTCATTTGAAGGTTGCAATGAAGCATGGCTATTGAATGGTTGTCCATTAAAGTTTTGAATCAGAATAAAAGAATGTACTTTCTAAACATGGAGTGCCACAATCATATGAGTGTTGAAGGGAAAAGATGTGGGATTTCAAAGTAAAATCATGGACAAAATACAAAGGGTGCATAATAGTCTCAATATCATAATTGTTCTTATGCATAATAACCTACGAAAACATGAGGATGGAACCATCAAGGAGCAGGTAAAATATGCAGATAGGAATGTGATGAACAAATTCATTTATCTTATCGAGAGAAGACAATTTCATTTGGCATGAAGAAACATGTAATGATAGAACAAGGGCAAGAAATTTCAAGAAGCACAAAACCTTTGATTAGAAATAGGTTTTAAGAGTTGGATGAAGCAGTTATTTCAATGGGCTTAAAAAGGCCAGAAAACTAAGGCTGAAGAATGTTTGTCTAGAATGGAGCTTTACTGTGATGAAATAGGCATAGATTTGAAAATACACTAAGTTGGCTTGATTAGCAGGATTGTTTCAAGTCTAGTTATATTGTTCCAAGGATAGGAGGTGGCAAAATGGGGGGACAAGTTTTTAGAATGAGGGATACAAGGGTCTTAATTTGGGGATGATGGGGTTGCAGTAGGGGACAGTGGTGGGGAACCGGGGGTTGTATATATATACTATACATACAGTACTTAAAAATGCAAGATATAAATATGTAAAAGAATAAATAATTGAGCATTGCATTGAATAGGAACATCAAACATTGAACATAAATAGTCAAATCGACAAATAATCAACACTAGGATGTCTCACCATCCTTGGCTTAGGAGCAAGGTTATTATCAGATGTCGAGGAATGGCCTTAGGAGAAAGGTTATTATGGGTTATGGTTAGGTTCCCTAACCTGAAATGGGTTAGGATTATTTCCCATATATACCTTTCTTCCCCTAATCCAATCAATATCTTTAGAGAGGTCAACCCTCCCAAAGGCTCTAGATTTTGGAATTTTTCGCTTGAAATGTAGAAATATTATTTAGAATAAGCTCTCATGAAATCAAGGGGATGGAAAGGAAGCTTTATTTTTTGAAGAATCTTGGGGCTGCTATAAGCCACTTATTTGTTATCCTTCCCTTCTGAAAACCAAATATGTGTTGACATTATAGTCAAGTTTGTTTATTAGTGACACACACACAATTAATTAAATGGTTAGCAAATAATGAGCTTATCTTGCAATTTACAATGTTAGTTGAGAAATTAAGTTAGTAAGATTGTGTGAAGTCATGGAAGAAAAAGACAAGGCAAAAGAAGAGATAGAAGGAAAGAACAATGAAATTCAGCATCTATCCCTTCAACAAGCAGAATTCATTGATCAACTTACTAATGAAAATGAAGAAATCATGAATCTAAGATCAAAGAATGAAAGATTGTAAAATGATCTAATTTAAACTAAAAAAAAACCAATGAGAGGTTGATGAAATCTCAAGCAAACATGAATCAATTGAATGAGCAAAATCAATACAGACAGAAAATCAAAGCAGGAATTGGGTATACATAAGAAGGTGAATCATCCAAGAAAGGAGCTAAAAAGAATCAAAGACTTGCTTGCAATCACTGGGGTAAGTTAGGTCACACATAAATTTTTTTTGGAGTAATAGTAAAACTAAATTCAATGGAAAATGTTACAATTGCAATAAGCATGGTCATAGAGCTAATGAATGCAAAGAGAAACTTAACTTTTAAGGCAAATGTCACAAATGCAAGAAGTATGGGCACAAATCTTTTGAATGCAAAACCAAGATATTGAAACTAGTAGAACAGATTGTGAAAGCTATATTTGGTTGGGACTAGAACACATGGTGCAAATGTCACTACTATGGAGAATTTGGAAACATTGGAGCAAACTGTATGAAACATCACATGAGGACAAGAGACACCACTAGAAGATGTTTTATTTATACATAACTTGGACACCTTGCCAAGAACTATATGAACACTAGAAGAATTGAAGATGAAAAGAAAGCCAAGGCTGACAACATCAAAAAGTAGATAAGAAAATGATGGATTTTGAAATCTTTTGAGAATGCAAGTCAAAGCCATGAAGCACATGTCACTCAAGAATTGGGTGACTCAAGCATTTCTACTTGACCTCCAATAGGGATAATTGGAACTAAGACTTTGAAGCAGATATCTTACATCAGTTTCAATTAACTAGAAGGAAAGATCCATATCAACATTCAAGATGCAAAGGGATCACCGAATGTCTAAGGAAAATCTAGAGCATACCGAGCTAGGTTGGGTTCTAAGACCCTGCTGAACAAGGTTGGTATACACTAAGCTACTGTGTGGACACCAAGTTATGGTTGAATCTACCAAGCACTAAGACTGAACCAAGTGGAAGATAGTCTATCACCAAGCAAGTGATTGTACCAAGCATTTGTGGCAATTAGAAAGTGAAATTATTAAAAGGGAAATGAATTGAATTCATTTGTCACCATGAATTTTTGAAGAGCCATTTGTGAAGAGAAAATTTTGTACTTCCAAGAAATTTGTATTTTTAGAAATCCTATCAAGCATTGCATCCTCCAATAGCAAGAACAAGAAAGGATTTGAGATGTTGGTTTGAGGAGTCAATCATAAGGCATGAGACTTCAAGTTAAGTTTGGCAATTGTGAAAACGCTTGGTCCAACCGGAGCTCAGTTATGGATTCCACCAAAGGCACTATTGGTTAATGATATTTTCTCACATTTTCATTGTTCCATTCAAGACATTGGAACCCTAGATATGGATGAAACTCTAGAAAAGGTATGTGTTAATGGTGCATTGAAACCTAAGTAACACTTGGAGACTAAGGGTTTAACCCACATTCCACATATGCCCCAAGACTTCTAGATAAAATGGATAAGGTTCATCCTTAGCCATGTACACAATGGGAAACTCTAGTTGGAGTATCCTATTTTAATAATGAAGAAAATAATTCATCAAATCATAGGGCTTCCAATGTTGAACAAGGCTAAGACTACCAAAACCCTAAGTTGGGTAGAACTAGAAAGAAAAACTCTTGCCAAATGGGATGGAAGATGTATAAAGATCAGTTGTGTAACTGACATAGAGTTAAAATTTATAATCCATGTGATAGCATATAAAATCTATAGCTTCAGCCATCTCAACAGCATGTCACGTGAGGCAGTCGATCTCATTTTCAAGGTGGTGAAGAACAACATGTCGTTTGATCTTATTGAGCTAATGTTAATTCAATTCAACAAAAATATGGAGAGCATCAAGACTTCAAAGAATAGCCCGTGTAAGTTTGGTTCACACTTAACCTATTCATTCTTCTTTTTGCAAAAGTTTTTTCCCTCAAAAGGTTCAATCATATGGAGAAAAAGATGTACCAATACTATACCAGATTAATGAGTATATAGCAGAGATGGGTGAAAATTATGTCAATATCATGGATAATTATATTAATTCATTCAAGAAAAAGATGAATAACAGATTTAGAATTTCCAAGAAACTTGTAGAAGATTAAAAGGATGATGTTTGTTTTATGGTAGAGTATGACAAGGTATACATTCAAGCAATCAAACCTAGTGCGGTGTGCGTTAAGCCTCTAAGCTATAAGGTTAACATTGATGACACCAAGGACATCATTGAGGCACTATTGAATGAACCTATGGATCCCAAGGCTACATATTTTGGTATGTATGATGAAGCCAAAGCCAGAATAGAACTTGAAATAAAGCTTCCTCAAGTACTTAGCAAAGAAAAGAATAGGAAAGAAAACTTGAGGCAAGCAAGTTCTACTCTCCTACTGGTAGAACGTAAAGGAGATGATGTAGAAGATGAGGTTGAAGAAACTAAATTAGAAGAAGAGCTAATCAAGAAGAAAGGTAAGGTTATCATAACCAAACCTACCAATTCATCTACTATAGTATTCACTAGAAGAACATATAGAAATAAATTGAAATTAGGTGAAGAAGAAAAGGATGTTATTTTCAAATGGCCTCTGCCTACATTTCAAGAGAAACTAAAAGAGATTGAATCTAGAGTAGGAATGGAATAATTTAGATCACTAAGATATGAGTCCAAGAATGTAGAAGAGAAGAAGAAAGTTGAAGACATGATTATGTCCAAGTTGGGTAAATGGAAATATTCACCTAATCAACTTGTGTAGAAAATTTCCAATGAATTGATGGAAAGAATCAAACCTAGATGGCAACATTCTAAGAAGATTTCAAAGGATATATTTGAATGGTCTATAAAGAAACTCATGCTGAATCTTAATGATAAAGAAATAAAAGAATCCTTGAAGAGAAATGAAGAAAAAATTGCTCTGAAATTCAACACTCACTTGATATTGATTAATGGCATTGAACATGTGGTGAAGAGCTACTACTACTTGGAATAATATCTACAATCTTCACCAGAAGAGTGATTTTTTTGTTCATATCAGTGATAAAGATGATGATGAAGATGACAAGGAAGAAAAGGATAATGATGATGAATAAGAAATAGATGATGTTAATCAAGATGATGAGGAGCAAGAACATGAAGCTACTGAGGAGAATTTCCTTGAGATTCAAAGTATTGAGGAAACTAACCCTGAGAAGATTGCAATATTAGTTATGGTCACATTTCCTCACTCTCTAAGAAAAGCTTTAAAGCCATCAAGCTTAGAGAAAGCTTCTGTCGAGTTGGTTGTGGCACCCACTACAATTCCAAGCACCCAACCAATCTTTTTGCCTATTTAGCTATTTATACATTGACTAAAGTAATTAGCACTTCATCTACCGAGTAGTCAGTACTTCCTCCTTCATAAGATTTGGCTACACAACAACTAGGTATTTCTATTGTCAATGCAATATCTACTTTTGTTGCTAACCCTTCTATTTCTCCTATTCTTACAATCCCCAATGCACATATAGTTAGTACAAAGATAGTTAAGAGCAAGCCTCAACTTAGTACCAAGCTTTCTTGTAAAGGCAAAGATAAAAAAGAAGACATTGATCTTGATGAGGATATAGTTATCCTAAAATGGGATATCTCTACTCTAAATCTTGATCAAATGCATATAGTAGGTGAGCTATTGCAAAAGAAAGCTAAGCAATAAAGGCTTAAAGAGGAGAAAAATAGAGAAAACTAAGTGCTAGAAGATACAAAAAACATACTTCTAGATGCACTCAATATTTTGGTTCAGTTAACATAAGTTGTTTAGAAAATTAATGAGGATCTAAATGGGCAAGAAAAGTTGTTGCAAAGAGTAGATAAGAAATTTGAAAATAAAATGTTGGAGCTAGTTGCACTGAAAATTACAATACATCAAGTAGACTTGTCTACTATTCTCAGCTCATTGGAAACCTCTACCAATAATGTTACTTTATTATTTAGTAAGTTATGTGATACATCTATCTTTACTCAAGAAATCAAATATAAACTCTCCAAGATAGATGACAACTTGAAGGCAAGTGTACACCAGTTATCATTTGAACTGAGATACAATTCTACTCATTATTCAAAGATTATATTTCTAACTAATATGTGGGTACAATTATTAAGGGAAGAAGCTAAGATCAAGGCCACACTTTTATAAATTCAAGGCATGATTCTTATGAACATGGATGCATTGTAGAAACACATTACACATGCCAAAACTATCATCCATGACAAAAACTTCTCCATAGTTGATCACATGATGGAGCTACCAGCAGAAGTGCAGATTGCATTGCATGCAAGAAAGGTGTTACAAGAAAATTGGAACAAGAAAATGTCACTGATTTTAAAGGAACATTCTAACCTTTTGTCATATTTTAGCATCACCATGTAGCATACACCTTTGGAATTTATTTCAAAAAGGGGGAGAATATATGAAGATGCAATAAACGGGGAGAAGATAAGAAGAGAAGATGTAATATAAGAGGCATGAGATATATGTATATAGCAAGTAAAGTATGATGTACATATATGTATGAGAGAGCATCACAATAGATGATCAAAAAACATATCTTACAAAAGCAATTTTGAAAAATCTCAAAAATAGAGTATGTTACCAAGTTGAAGACACAGGATGGAGACTAAAGATTGTTTTTGAACTTAAATTTTTTAAGAATTCAGTTTCTGATTGATAAGTATTTTTGTCACTAATGCCAAAAGGGGACATTTTTGACATTGTAGTCAAGATTTTTTATTATTGATACACACACTTAATTAAATGGTTAGTAGCTACTGATCTTATCTTATAGTTTACAATGTTAACCAAGTAATTTAGGCTCTACTAAGTTCTACGAGTGCTAATGAGTTCTAGAAATAGTATTTAGTTCACACCAAGTAGTATCTACCAAGTTGATGATTATCAGTGTAAACTGAGCTTCATAATGTTTACCAAATTGCTTAGTGCAAACTTAGTTCTCAAGTCTTTATCGAGTTCACAACTTCAGTGATGTGAATCTAGTGTTAACCAAGCCAGGATGTGTCAACCAAGTGATTTAGTTTATATCAAGTTCACAATGATAGTGTTGACCAAGCTATGCAATGTCAACCAAGTGATTCAGTTTATATGATGAGTTTCATAGTGTTCACTGAGTCACCAGTGATGACCAAGTTCAAACTACTTGGAAGTGATTAGTATGAATTGAGCTTCTACATCTACCAAGTGCATGACGATGCCAAGTATTGACAATGGTTTGCAAGTATCAGAACCTCACTGAGTTTTTCTTTAGAACCCAAGTACTAGCAGTTGGGTCAACTTTGTGTATTTCAGTGAAACTTGTATCCTAGCCAACTTCAATGAATTTTACTTTGAATTAGTATATATGTAATATATTGTATCACATCCAAAATAGTATAGAATGAATATAAAAAGTATAAAGAGTAGAAGTGAAAAGTAAGAAGACTACAAGCAATATAAGGAGCAGCAAATATTTATCTATCATAGCAAGGTGATCATTATACTACAAAGGAATTTCACTCAGCAAATCAAAGTTGTAGATCAAAGATCAACCATTGGTTCATCCTAACAGGTGGAACAGTTAAATCCTTTCACAAGGTAGACTTAACAATCTTTTGCAAATATCTTTATTGAGTGCATACTTCATTGTATCTTTTGTAAATCCTTTGACAAGGTGGACCTAGCAGTCCTTATTGCTCCTAATAGGGAAGATCATCAAAAGCGATCATTGTAAGCCTTAATAGGCCAACTTTATAGGGTAAAAGCACAAACTTGTGTCACCCTTTTGTAAAGGAGAAGGCTAACAAAAGTATACATGTTCACCTTCAATGAAATAAGATTGATATTATTATTTTCAATTTGAAAATGAAGTAAACTAATGAAATGTGTAGAAATGGATGACATTTAGGATTATAATTTTAAATAAGTTTTTGGAATAAGAATCGATATATTTTTCTAATTTTTATAGTTAAATTGTTTAGCTGTAATGCCTCGCCAAGGGATCCAAAGAATTAACCTAGAATTTCACTAAGTTTGATAGCATTTTTTTTTTAAAAACATGAAAGTAAATACCACATGTAACTTATGCACAATAACGGAAGCAATAGCAATGTCCATCTGAAAGTAAACATAACATACAAAATATATTACATTCTTTAAGATCCCTTAATGTTGAATTACATCAAAAAATATCTAACATACATGAATCCATCTAGTACAACATCCACATGAAACAATAATGATAAGTCCAATGTTTATTCATTACATTTCAAATGCTCAATCATCCACTGTACATGTCACAGGGTATGACAAGCTCAAAAGAATATACATATGTGAAATAAGATACATCATCCTATTCTAATCCATGATACATCAAAGTAAAGATAATCACATGATACATCATCATAGAAGACATATACATCCATCATAAAGATCAAACATAATAAACTAAGTGCACGGTTCCTCCCAACCATTAATAGCATCATTAGACCATCATGGATCCTAGCCATCCCTCCGTGCGTTACATTCCAAATCACTGAAGAGATCATCGGTATTAACATAGTAGGAATGTCACTCCTAACATATACAACATCATATGTAGAAAGTAATCTTAACATGAAAATAAAAACATAAGATAACATCATCTCACATATGTTAATCATCAATGAAAGGATACATATCCACCATCACGAAGGACGCATCAGCCACGATGTCACAATAAATCTCAAATGATAAGAGTGGAAAATACACTACCATCCGACCGCATGGTACCTAAGTGGTCCACTCCCATTGTGCTGAGGAGATAATCTCAAGTCCCAAATAGGCTATCAAAAATCATAAATCTCTACAAGTTCAGGAATCCTAAAAGTATACTAACTCAAAGGTTCTAAACACAAAATTGACATCTAATCCCAGAGGCACACGATGACATGTAGGAACCTACTATGCAAGCGAGAAAGTGTCATCACATTTATCACGTGCAAGTTACCCTGGCAGTTAGCTAAACTCCACGGGTCCATACTAATCTCATGTGGCCACTAGTATCCTCTCATACTAACGAGGCATACTACGGAATGCAAGGTCGCCACCATGCATTCTCACTACTCCCATCCTAGCCTGTACAAGCACTCAAGGCATGGGCGAGAACAAAACACTTATCTTTTTAGGTTCATTCAGTTAGTATTAGGTGTGAATGTTATCACTTATTAATCCAACTTACAATGAGTTACCCTGGTAGCCTCTTAGGGCCCCAGCCCCCATTGCAAGCCACTTCCCGTCACTACATGTAGATATCCTACCCTAAGCTCATGGGATCATAAATCTCAAAATCACAAAAGATAATCCATAATAAAATCATCAAATATGCATAAAAGCATCAAATCTCCATGAGCAAACATCCATAGAAAATTATGAACACAACAGCTCTCTATTGGCAACTGAAGTATCACTAATAATCAAAGTATCCAATGGTTCTCAATAACCAAAATATATCTCATCATACTAATTGAAGACTCCAAAAATGGTTGAGTCAAAACATGTCACAACATGACATCATCAAGAATAAATCTGCATTTCAGTCCCTTCATGGCGACTAGGAAATAAACAAGGATAACTGATCGATGAACAAAAATGGTTAAGTCAAGGGTTTGATACATAAGAATCTCAACTATAACAATTAGTAATTACAAACAATACATAAATCATTCCATCATATAACCATGGTTGGGTTTATAAAGATCGAGATTAAAACATCATCATGACATCACAATCACATAACTCCCAAGCCTCTGGTAGATGTCCTATAACTGGTCAACACTAGTCAACCAAAAGCCCAAAACAATAGTGTAAAGAATACACAATGTAAACACATGTTTTGGTTTTGCCAAGTTTACAACTTAAATTTAAATGCAAAAGTCTCGATTTATGTTTCCCAATTTAAATATCAAGTGGAGAAATTTCACGTTTAACCTAACCCATGTTTTTGTATTGGTAGATAAAAGTTTCTTCCCAAAAATCATTAGACTCAATTTTCTAAATGTTCTAAATGTCTCTTATATTCCCATTTAGACCCCCATCATTTTCAAAATAATATTTGAAATTCTTTCCAAATTAAAGATTATATTGAATCTATATTGCTCACCATTATAAAATATCTTGTTATTAAAGAATTTCTCTTTAAATTCCAAACATCAATTAATATAAAAATTATTTATTATTAATAATGTATATACATATATATAGATACTTATACACACACACATACACACACACATATATATATACATAAATAAATACATATATATATATATATAATAACATTTAATAATTTAATAACAATGCAACATTGAAAAGTCGAAAGTCATATTCAAATAACATATGAAATATCATTTAACAATGTCCATTTTAAAAAGAAACTAAAACCGCATGAAATGTAAGTACCGCCGGTGCATGTATGACCTGCGGATGGCAGGTACGCTGCGGTCGCAAGTACTCTATCGACTGCAGGTACACTGCGATCTCGCAGTACCCTGCGATACTGCAGTGGTCATAATAATGTTGACAGGGGTGGGGGAAAGAGTCCATCCACCCCTATATATATATATTTTTTATTTTATTTTTTTTTTAAAAACGATAACAATAACATTTTTTCAAACGTTGATCCCATACAAATTGCAATACGATTTTTATATATCTTTTCACTGCGATTATAACGTACGATTATCCAATATATATATATATATATATATATATATATATATATATATATATATATATATATATATATATATATATATATATATATATATATATATATATATATATATATATATATATATATATGCATATGTGTGTGTGTGTGTGTGTGTGTGTGTGTGTGTGTGTAGTTATATGTTCTCGCAGAATCAAATATCACAGCACATATATATATATATATATATATATATATATGTATGTATGTATGTATGTATGTATGTATGTATGTATGTATGTATGCAGATGCAAAAATTATAAACATGTATATTTTATAATGAGCATATACACAATTTATTTAAAGATCTCAATTTTTAGAATTTTCCTATCAACTATTTGGCCTCAAAATTTATCCAATAAATCATCTAATGGTTTTGGCTACAAATTTAAACCCTAGCCCTGTGTTCTTTTCAGATTTATGCATATAAAATTCTCAAATAAATTAAACCACCCATATTGAGAATGCATACAATAGAAATATGAAATTCCTCAGAAGACATAGGGAAGACACGAAGAAGACAGGAAATGCATGATGTGAAAATAGCATAAGTAAAATCACAAGAATCTACCTGGATTCTGATGCTAAATCGCTCTTCCTCAAAAAACCCGCAGAGCAAGCTCCCTTCTTCAGAGTTCTTGAATCCTCCAATGCTCCAATTGCACTCAAAACGCTATATCTAAGCTTCTAGAAATGCTTGAATATAAAGAGCTCTCAGGAAACATCTAGAATGCTTTAGAAATAGCTAGAAGGTGTCACCAAATAAGCATGGGTCTTTTCCAACCTTCTAGATGAGCCATAGGGTTGTAGACACCATGTGCTTAATTGATGCACTAACCTTTGTGTTGTTGACATATGAGAAATAGAAAAGTGTGTTAACTCCCATGCAAGCTTATAACTCAGATTTACTTTTTATATAATTTCTATTTAAATATTTATAACTTTCATTTAATTTTTATAACTTTTATTATTATTATTTATTAATTACTTTATTATTATTTTTTTATTATTATTAATTTTAATTTTCTAATTTTCTTTTATTTAATTCTTTTTCTCTCAATTAATTGTCATTTAATTAATTATAATCAAAATATCAAATACATGATATTTTATATTGATTTTTTTCAAATAATTAATTTATTAATTAAATCTATTTATTAAGACTTAATTAATAGAAAATTCACCATAGACCTCCAAGATAAAATATGAAAACCCATCATAGAGCAAATCACACAAGATTAGTCTAAAGGGTTACAATTACGAATTATGTCATCTGACACATTCGGTGGGTAAAATATCCAGATACTTGTCCTAACTCACTAGGACAATTGGCTTAAAGGTTTGGGATTTGGACTTGAGAATTTATCTCCCTTCTCTTATCATTAAGATAGTATAATAGGGTACGCTCATCCTGGCAATTCAGGGAAGTCAATACCCAGTACCTGTAACTTGCAGAAAAACCATGCATGTACATACAATATATATAATGCTAAGCTAAACAGACAATGGCAGGAAGTGCTGCATCGTGTAGATCCCAACTAAGCAGGTGACTATGACTCCCTTCCTTAACCACATCAGAAATGCCATACAATAAGAAAACACGCACACCATACGCATGCAAGTATGGGGTAAGTATCCATAATAAAACACATGAGATAATAAACCATACAACTAATCATCAACAATAACTGAAAATAATATAATGATCATCATGTATGCATGAAATGTAAAGTCTAAATGATCTCATCACATAACCACTGAATCCATGACATAATGTCTGATAGTGTCAAAAAAATACTACTAATCCATCAACATAAAACTAGTCCATCATAGTCTGATAATAATAGCAATAATATGTCCAGAAAAGATGTGATCGAGTGTAGGCACTACATTAGCTGTTGAAAAAAACTAAAAATTAGGGATCTAGTTCCCACCACAAAACTATATGGAAATAAACTTATTTCCCTTTGATTTCAAACTATGTTATAGATAACATACATAGCTAGAATAGTCAAGAATAAAAATCAACTCTAGACCTATATTTTCTCTTTTATAATGATTCAAACTTCAACTCACCTAAAATCGATAGTTTTCATCTCCCACCACATTTTTTAAAACAAATCTACCCTAACCAGAAGAAAAATTATACATTCTAGAAGAGGACTCTCCTCTAGAATATCATATTTTTAAAAAAAAATTATATGATTTTTAATATTATTTTCTTTCTCAAAATTGACATCTTTTCGAGTGTTAAAATATGTGCTTGTAGAATTTTTTAATTACAATATACTGTATCTAATTAAAATAGTATCAAATCCATATGAAAATATTTTTGACCCTAAGCTCTATAAAATGGTGTTTATATGTTATTAAAAAAATATCATTGAAAATTATAAGAGTTATTGAAATACCACTTTTGTAAAATAAATTATTTTTATAGTGATTGGATAGAAACTAGTATAAAACATGTATTTAATAGACATTTCCAATTGGAAAAATGTGAGACCATATATAACATAGCTAGAATGAATTTATCTAGATCGTATGTTTGAAGAAAAATGGTTTTTAGATATAAATACTCAAATTTAGTCATTCTGATAAGTCAACCTAAAAGGTGACATAGCTTTGTACTTTTACCCTATACTGTAGTACTAAAGTTGGTGCATATCATCCCCACCCTAGCTTTAATTTCTATTTGGAAGGTTTTTGGGTCACCACATTGTGTGTCAAAGTGTTACGAATGTTTTAATGCTTTTAGTTTTTCAAGAATATAATTAGATCAAAATACATATGAAGGGATAATTGGTGAAAGAAGAATAAGTTTTATTGGTTCCTGATTCGCCCCTCTCCTCTCAGTAATCGAGTCTATCCTATATTTTCAACAATCTTATTTAGTAGAGAGATGTGTAACAAAGGTGAAGGACTGTGTGATTTTTGAGTTGAGAAATCTTGTTGTTGAAGACATCCCCTTAGGGCATGTTTTGTTGTAGGCATAGAAATGCAGAATAGGAATGCATATTGAGAATATGAATGGCTATTCCAATAAAAAATATTTTTTGGAATGGACGTAAGCTCATTTAAGAGGAAAAATGGGAATATGTATTCCTATTTCCTATTCCAATTGACATGCCAAACAAAAAATAGAAAACATGTTCTTAATTTTCTATTCATATTCCAGCAACCAAATGGGCCCTTAGAATATAAGTTTCTTGTTCAGTCGATTCTAAGATCCAAAGTGATTTCCTTTAAGGGAGGGGATGATAAACTCATATGGGATGGGAGAAAAAATGGAGAGTACAACTCAAAAATGGGTTATTTGTATCTTGAATCTATTTAAGGATTTTATTTGTCTCATTTCCATCACTTTCTATGTTGGGATAAGTTATGCCTTCCCAAGGCATGATTTTTTCTCATGGATTGTGCTTCATCAAAGGGCCCTTATAGTAGATAGCCTTAAAAAATTTGGGATTCAAGGGCTTGGCCTATTCTCATGATTTGAATCTAATGAGGAATCTTTTTATCACCTCTTTTTTAATTGCTCCTACTCAAGCTCATGTTGACATTTTATATGTTCCCATATGGGAGTTATGTTGGATTTTTTTCGAATTCAATAAGGAGTATGTTGACTTCTCGGCCTCTGATGAGAATAGATAGTATATATCATAGTCTTTGGATTACATCTCCTTCCATAATTCTATGGAAGCTATAGAAGGAGAGGAGTTGTAGAATCTTTAGGGAGAAGTAGATGTATGTTGACCAATTTAAGCAAAACATTGAAGTTTCTATCATTGAACAAACTAACAATAGATTGCTTAATTCTCTTCCCAAACATGAAAAGATGACTCGTTGGGATGAAAGGATGAGAATTAGATGGATTTGTTTGAAAAATCCTCCCTTTCTAAGTAATGGAGGGACTCTGGGTAAATTAAAGAGATTAGATTGTGTTTGGCGAGCTCCACAGGATGGTTGGTTCAAGATCAATTTTGATAGAGTCTCTAGCGGAAATCTAGCTGAAGCAGGCATAGGGTGTTGCATTCACAATGATCAAGGGATTGAAATAGCTAAGTTTTCCCAATACATAGGTGAAGCTACTAAAAATTGGGTAGAGATTTGTGCTCTATTGGAGGGCATTTAAGTGAGCAAATGATTTAAATATGGGAATAATGCCTTTCTAGCATCGAATATTTAATTATACGTCTCATCTTCCATATTATTTTTTTAGTCACTAGGCTTGAAAAAGTTGGTAAGTATAAGTTGTCTTTTAAGTAGGAAAAGAGTGATATCATTAGTTTTTTGTGTTCTTCCCCTTACTGAATCATGATTCCATTCACAAGCTCTAAATCTCTACAAAGTTGAAAGACAGAGGTCGTAAGGGTGGCTTTTATTACTCCCTTTTAGTAATTGATAGAAGCCTCCCCACTTTCAAGCTTCTTTCTTTTCTTATTCTCTATCAAATCAGATTTTAAGATGTATTAGTCTCATTGGTATGTAGAAGTTTTTTTAAAAGATATTTTGGGATGTTATTAATCAGCTCTGGGTGTATTGGTGGTTATTCAATTTAATGTGTTTCTTTTGTGTTTAAATACTCCTTGAAGACTTCATGGGTTTCTACTCCTCAATCTCTAGTTGTTGGCCTTTTGCAACTTCTTGTTTCTATCTTTTAATAGTATCTTTATATATATTTTCAAGCCCTTAATAGAGAAATATGGAGTTGTCTTTTTTTATTAGTGTTTCTTTGATGTTTTAGGTAATTTGAGACACATGAGTTGATCTCTTTAGAGAAGATGAAAATTTATAACCATTGGATGTGAAAAAAAAAAGAACATATTTTTAAAATTTGGGCTAAGTTGAGGGACCATCACCCAATTCCGTCCTTTCTACTCTTTTCTATATATAATGTATAGCCTTGGCTTTATGCTTATAAAAAATAAATTATTATTATTATTAGTAATTAAATAGAAATTTCTCAACTATCTAATATCTTTTTTAGTTATCAAATTGATTCAAATGATTATGATTATACTAAGATGAAACCCCTTTCACTACAAACTTCAATAATATTTGTAAATAAATCTAAACTAATAACTAATAATCAAAATCTAATTTCAGATCTCCAATGAAATCTACAAATAAAGACTATCAATTTAGAATACTATCTGTCATAATTCCATATTGAAACATCAAATCAAAATAAGAAATACCCTAACGATCTTTATCAATTTCTAATATTTGGCATTATTAGTCCCACCTATATAGGTAGACACTTATGTTTTCACCTCATTTTTTACTATTAGTTTGCCTACAATCCAAAAATATTAAATTACAATTGTAATGTTTGCACAACCTATTTTTTATTTTTTATTTATAAAAGGCTATTTATTTTTTCTAATTGGCTTATCATATTTACCTAGTGGTTTAATTATTTTTCTTTTCAAAAAATTCAAAATATTGTCTCACCAATTAAAAAATTAAAAGTCATAAAGAACAGATATAATTGTGTTGCCTCCATTCTAAAAATATTAAGTTATAATTGTAATGTTTTGAAGACATTTTTTCAATTTTAATTTTTTCAAGATTATTTCTTTTCCCTAATTGACTTAGCATATTTTTGTTGGTGATTTTTTAATTTTTCTTTTCAAAAAATTCAAAATATTTTTCTTCCCACCAATTTAAAAAAACTAAAGAACTTTCTATTGTAAACATTCAAATTATTAATGTATTTAAAATTATAAAAATGTAATTAATCAAAAGACTCTAGTTGTCTTCCAAGAATAGTCCAAGAGGCTAGATAATTATTGTTCAAAAGTAGTCTTGTTGAAATACAAAAAAATTCCTTCATAATTTTATGAGAATTCAATATCTCTCACAAATTAATTTATAATTGGTTTGTTTTTCTGAAGACAAAGGTTCCAGTCAAAAAATTGTTTGGTTTGAATTATTGTTTCACATAAAGTACAAACCAAAACAATTATTGATTACATAAAAACTTGATTTGGTTTCATACTATCATGTCTATCATTTTGTTGATTGGGATTATTAAAAAAAACCAATTTGAATCTGTCATGTATGGAATAAGTTTACTTTTGTTTCAAATTGGTTAATGCAATGGGAACAAACCAACTCTAGTTTGAGAGTTTGACCAGCAATAGATGTTTCAAGAAATAGTTTCCATTGACTTGTATTGTGTTTTGCATAGAAGCCAATTCAAGAATTGGGAGAATGCAAGATTGTCCATATAATTACATAAGCCTAATTTTTAAATAAATTTTGTGCTATCTTATTTGAATTAAATCAACTCATAAATGTATGGGCATTTATTCAAGTTTGGTTAGGAACAAATTTGGATGGAGTACATCATGGGGCTTGAAAGATACCATTGGTTACATGGTTGGAATTCCTTGGGCGGACAAGTATTGGTTATTACCCAACGCTTGTCTTCCTTGTTATTGTTGAGCATTTGGATCTGATTTATGTTTTAATAGGTATTGGATGCACAATAAGTTTGAAGAGAGATCGATTTCAAGAATCGATGGTATTTGACTTGCAATGAGTTAGGATAGCTGAGTGGGACAAACTTGCATGAGCTTATATTTAAAAGACACCAAATTCAAGATTTGGTTAATCAAAAGTCATATGATAATATTGAAAATGAAATTAGGTCTATTACAAGAATATATATATGAGCTTTGTCGATTTTACAGTAAAGTAAAGTGAGTGTTATAAAGTGAAGCAAGAATATACAAATTTAGGATTGTTCAATACACCTTTACATTACAAATGTAATGGGCACCCTAATTACTTCAGCAATATTGTCATAATACTCCAACCCATGCTTACGAACTTGCTGCTACAATACTTTGTCCTCCAATCAGTCCACTACCTTCATAATACCATTCCCTCCAAGCGGCATAAGCGTCGGACAAGTAGTGAAGAAGATATGAGCAAAATATCAAATCTTCCTGTAGCCGGAAATGCAACTAAACTGCCTGATAATGAAGCCAATAAGAAAGAATTCCAAAGGCCAAACCCCAAGGGAATGATGTCTAGAATGTTACAAGAGAGGATAGACGTCTTCAAATGCCAAGAACAAAGCTGCAACTCACACACCAATTTCTTCTCATATTCAACCTGTCTAATGAAGCTACAAATGCTTCCTTTTATTCTATTCCCACGGGTCCGCTCAACTCATATGGGCAATGTGGGATAAAGATGTGTAATATAAAACATATATTAAAATACCCCTTATGTCTCCCTTGGATACACATCACCATAAAATAAATATTAAAGTAACACTTTAATATTTTACAATTAAATTAGACGTTACTTTAATAAAATTTCAGGCATTAAAATGTATTAGCAATCGGACTCCGAATAATGCGAGTGATAGCTCATCGGAAAGCTCTCACCGAGGAGTATCGAATCCAATCACCAAAATTGACCTGCACTGTGTCCTGCCGACTTACTAAAAATAGTAAGTATGCTTGAAACTGAGTAAATCAACTTCGTTTTGGCCCAAACTGGAAATGACTAGGCCAAAACACTCCAAAATCCCATTAAACCCTTCGTTAGCCCTCGGGACCATGTAGAACAAGGCTAACGCACACACACTTGGTCAACTGCTAAAATGGGGACATTACAACAAAGAAAGATATTAATATTATAGGAGGTCTTAATATATAATATTGTTTATTATGAATATTAACTATTTATTATTATCATTTATAAAATTTGAACATATGTTTTAATCTTAATTTTTTTTAATTAGGCAGGACTCAAGCTGTATCACAGCTCTTGTTCTAATATATGCTCATTAAGTAAATGGTAGTTTTCATTCATTTTCCCTAGATAACTCTTAGAATATCAATTGTTGTACCATTCATTCTATCGTTGAATTGACATTGAGCAGGTATTAAAAAAATTGCAAGATGCTTGAGTTTTATACCAGGTCACATTTTTAAATATAAACCATTGGAATATAGAGCACTGATATGACCGACAATGTAAAGCACATGCCTATAAATAAGCGTATATTGAAGAATGAGAATAAATTTGGTAAACCTAAGAAGAAACATTGATAGCATCAATTCCACACGAGGCATATTTTCCAGATAACTTCGCATAGTTGGTGGAGTGTAGCATGTACATGTTTCTTCCAATCACTTGACAAACTAATAAATAAACAATGAATTAATTTGAGAATGCCTGTCTGGAGGTAGCTAGACGGTATCTTTTTCACAAGATTGAGTCAGATCTCTTCATGTTTTCAAAGCCAAAAATCATACTTGGTTTCATATTTGGCTAGAACTTTCAATTGTCTTATCCGCCCAGCTGTACAGAATGGAACAATATTAATTAGAGAAATCAACAGTTGAATTCAACAATGTTGAGTTCGATTCTTTTTGTGGGGGGTTTATATAATTTTTAAGCATCGTGCAACACAAATAAAAAACTGAACCCACTATTTAAATTAGATTAAAACGACAGCCAAAACCAAATAAAGTATTTTAACCTAGAGATCAGCAAAAGTAGCCATTTGGAACTAGAGTTGAATTTTGATACACTTTAACCAATTAGAGTTGGAGGAGGGAGATTTGTTTCCTTAGCAGCTCACAGATGGCAAGTTGGAGGAGGGAGATTTGTTTCCTTAGCAGCTCACAGATGGCACTGTTTAAGGAACAACATATATGTATCATTATTGAATGGAAGTATAAAAGATTTCTACTATTTAACAGTTGGGAGAGGTGCATATATGTTGTTGCCCCCCTATCCGTTCGTACCCACAGATAGCGATAACCCACGTGAAAATTACGTGCCGCCTTACACTTCTCCTTCTGGTCATCTCAAACTGCTCTTATTTATACAGCCTTATAATATCCAACCTCGTCTTCATTACTTGCAGACAAAGTTTCTCATTTTCAATTCATTTGCTCTTGCGAAAATCTGTGTTCATTTGGATCTTCCAAGTTCAATGGAAGGCCTTATTCCTTACATTTACAAAGCTGCTGTTAATCATAAGAGCCACGAGAAATACAGGCGGGCTCAATCATGGAGTGGGTCGAGTGGAAAACATTCCACAAGCATTGTGAGATTACTTGGGCAGGAGAAATACAGTAGTAAATCTGAAAGGCTCGATGTGGCACAAGATCGGGAACAGTTTCAAGTTGTTGGGAAATCATTTAATCCCCATCATCACCGGTGGTCCATCTCCTGTTTCCATTAAGAATAAAGACAGCAGCCGGTTGTGCAGTACTCGGTTTTAGATTCTATTGTAAGAATGCTTGTAGATTTGTGTTTGGCCTGCCAATTAGTTCATGTAAAGCTCTAATAAGCCGATTGCTAAGATGTAAGGTCAGTCTACTATGGAAAATCATGAATAAGTTTCTTGCAACAATGGCTTGTATAAGTAACTATTCTATGATTTCGGTATATTTTAGCCCTCAAGATATCTCCATACTTGTTCTCTTGTCTATTTGGTTAGTGGAAGATGATAGGAATTGGCTTTTTAATCTGGATTTGAAATATTTTGTATTTGTTTTAAAATTGGAAAAATGGAATTAGAATACCAGATATCTAATTTAATCTCAAAATCAGGTTATCAGACTTCCCACTAGCAACTAGGAATTGAAAATCAAAACCTAGTTATACTTTTTTAAGGAGTGCAAACAAATTAGATTAGACTATTTTTGTAGTCTGCCTTCAGTTCTTAAGCATAAAAATGTATCTTTCCACTTACAGTGACAATACAGCTAAAATTCCAAAAATAAGAATGAAGATTTGCAAAATTTTGATTTGGCTAAATCGAAATTTGTAGTAATCTTGATTTCTACAATTCCACGACATAAGAAAGCTGCCCATGACGTACATGTGCACTTCGATTGTATTCTCCTAGGTACACATTTTTTAGTCATGACAGGAAGTCGTTTCGGTAAGGCACCTTAATTAGATTTAAAACTACATCTCATTAACCGGTAGACCTTTTGTTTCTCTTTTTACTGTGATATTGTCTATCAGAAAAGTCTCTGGGGAAAAATTAGCCGTCGATTTTTTCCGTCAGTCGCCGCATTTCCAAAAGCTGCAGAGAATCTTGGATTAAAAAATGTTACTATTCTTGCTCTGCTAAACTAGCATCCATATTTGATTATAAAATTGATCTTTCGGTTGCCAGGAAAACTTCCCTCGTAAAACATTAGATTAAGGTTTTTGTCTGGTGGAGATTTAGTTGATATATTCTAACTTCATTTTAAAATAGTTTTTGCCATAACTAAAATTTAATCAGAAACAGCTACAACTCTATATCATGGATTGATTGTAGGGTTCCCTTTATCATTGGCCTCAGATCTATTTGAGCCTGCTCTGCCAAAATTTTGGAGCTTTTAATATCCAGGGGTTTCACAAATTCTACAGGAGTGCCTATTGCTTAAAGTGTTACTTGTTGATCGCAGGTTGTTTGTTTGACAAGTCAATATTCTTATGGAGTGACTCATCATATTCATTATTAATGGCTTAAATTTTTTTTTATCTTTTGATGAATAGATATTTCTATTAATTTATAATATTAAGATACATATTCACAAAAAAGGGGGTCAGGGGATATGAGATTACCCAATGAGTTCAAATGGCACAAGGCTGGATTAACAATTATTCATAAAAAAAAATTGATTAAAGAAAAGCATAAAGCCTCAGGTGGCAAGAGCAATGCCAGCCGAAGGAGGGTCTTTATTATCAGAATCCCAAAAGTCCTTAGGGTTAGTGATTGACTCAAGGGGAGCCCAATAGTCAGCAACAAGAGCATCAGCATCATCATCTTTATCTCCCTCAAGCCTAGATGGGGAGATATCTAAGTCTAGCGGAGGGAAAGTCCACTTAGGATCATGTTGCATAGACAACCAACCCGCAACAAGGGCACCAGGGGGAGCCACCGAGGACTAGCTTGAGCACAACCTCCATGGAGGTGAGGCCGAGCGGCAAGGATCATCAAAACCACCATTGGGAGAGCGGTGATGTGGTTGCGACTAGGGAGTGTGCAAGCAACGTGTAGATCTACTCTAGCCTCTCCAACAACCACAAGGAGGAGTGTGATCATCATAAATTGCATTTGGAGGCACATAGGCAATCATACATGGCGCATTTCCCCAATGAGCAAGTAGCTCCTACAAGTGAGCCACCTACACCGTGATTTTTTCAGTCCGTACTTGAATTTTCATCACGACATTATTACAAATATGTGCTTTAGAGTACATTATTATGACCTTACCTGGTGGTTATATTAAGTAGTGACAACACTTTAAATCATTTGGTAAAGGTAGTGGTACTTGTCAGTATGGTATGGTTGAACTTTGAAATATTATGAAATATGTTTTGGGACAAACAAAAGAACTAGAAAAGGCTATCAAAATATTTTAGTTTTCATTTTGTTTACTCTAACAAGCACCGCCACGAGAAACATGTTGCAATTCAATGAAGCTCACCCTTGTGATGTTGCATTTTGTGTTTTTACCATGTTAATCTATAGTCCATACTCATCAAATAGAGATCATTTTTTAAAGGACTATCAAAGGTATTGTACAAATATGGTTGTTCAAAGTTTGTGGAACACAAAGATTGATTATAGTGTTTTGTTTACAACATCTAATGAAAGGTTCTTTTGTTTTGTTGAGAGTCTTTCTCCACTATATTTCGATGTATTACTCTTGTGGAACAAAGTGAGGAAGAATGGTGGCTCTTGGTGATGGTAAAATGGTATGAATCTTTTTGAAAATCTTAGGTAACATGTTTTCTCTTCCACATTTCTGATTCAATCATTTTTGTTGAGTGAATATGGGGAATGAATTCACTAGTGAAAGAAAGTCTTCAGTTAAAAACCCTTCTTCTGTTTGTCTAAAGGTTTGATGAGAAGATTGTTACAACATTCTACAAAATGGTTTTCATTTTTTTTTTCGATAAAGAAGGTTCAATAAATATTTTTTGGGATAGCATATTATTCTTAACACACCATGAAAGATTTTCTTTTTCAAAAGACTCATACAATGATGAATTTATGTGTGAGTTAAGAATATGGTTACATAACTAACAAATGAGTAGTAAAGTTCAATGAATTTTCTTTTTTATGTATTTAGAAAGCAGCTAGAAAGGGGAGCTGACCTCGTGGTACAGAGGGATGGAGACCAGCCGGTAGTTACCCCCTAATATCTAACCAATCCCTTTTCTAGACATCAAAAACATCGTAATGTTTAACCCTGTAGTATTATCCTTCAAAATATCAGTATCCAACTTTACTACTCGTAACATATATAATATGCCAAAAAATAATCCAACAATTGAGATTACAAGCGCTACTTATAAAATGATTAATATCCATAACAACTAAAAATGTCACCAAGGGCATAGAGTTTATAGTTAACCATAACATTAAACAAAATAAAATAAAAGCAAGCACGGGGGCTAGCTCCCCTCCTTCTCCTCTAGGCCCTCCTCCTCCTTTTCATCAAGATCCTTCATGGCTAGTTTCTCCACCTCCTCGATGGGTTTCTCTAGCAAAGTCTTGAGTTAATCATCTGCTAGGAGGCTATAGAGGGAGTGGGTGGTCTCACTCTCTTTTCCCTATTCCTTCTTGTCCTTATTTACCTACAAAAAATAAAGAGTGGTGTTTGTTGAGTCCATGACTTTAGTAGAGAATTCCATGAGGGTTTCAAGCTTTTGGCACAAGGCTTCATGATTATTAGCTAGGTCATGCATCGAATTCTCCAGCTTGTCCAACTGGGTTTTACTCTGATCCTACCTTGGCTATGATGTCCATTCTTCCCCCCGCCCTTAGCAACATCCTTCATTAGGGATGTGATATATTCCCCTAAGCTTTTATCTAAGAACAGGTTGGCTTCTAAAGTGTCTAAAATGTGGGAAGGGCTTGGAACCTCCTTACTTCTTGAACTAGGGTGCATGACCTTCCTCTTTCTTCTAGTGGATCTCCTTTCACTCTCCATGGACTTGAAATCTACCCCTTGTTCAAGTGGTGTCTTAAATTTTTCCATTTTAAGTTTTTTGTTGGACCTCCTCACAGCTTTATTACTCTACCTAGTATTAGTATCAAAGTCAATAACATTGATGATGTTTTTCCTATTACTTAAAAATTTTGAGCAATATGCAATACAAATCCACAAAGACCTCAAATACATGCATATAAAAACTTGTCACAGAGAAGAAAAAGACAAGAAGGAGTGAGGATTTTCTCTAAAAATATGCAAATTTGTATTCTCATAAATAAAAAAATGCAAGATAATTACAAATGATCTATCCTTATAGTAAGAGATTGAAACCTAAAAAGGGTAACCTAAAAGGTAAATTCTATTTAATAATTACTAATTAATTATTAAAAAATGAGAATGCATAAGTGCATAAAGTAAAATTTTAAGAAGGGAGAAAAGGTTATTTAATTAATAAAATTAAATTAACCTTTTTCTCTAACACCCTCGCTTAAGATGAACAAAAATGCAGCTACAAACAATGCATAAAGAGCAAGGAAACTACAATGCAATGAGGAAAGAAAACTTGGGTCCAGAAAACAAGGTCTGATGAGGTACCCAATCACAATCAAATCACTATGAAATGGAGAAATGGAGGAAACCCATTGGGAAAAACTCTACTCCAAAAAGAGACAGAAAAGAATGCACAAATGAAACATCTCAAGAGAATCTCTCAAGACCATAAGTACAATGAAAGCCTTTATGATAGAATCTCGAGACTTCGTAACCCCCCACAAAAATGGAAAAATTCCTATATTGATGAACATATCAATGTGGCTTCAATCTAAAGGAAACAAAGATAGTGGACAAGGATGATAAAACCCATGCATGTAAGGTGCAACTAGAAGTCTTAATTGATTCTCAAAGGAGAAAGCATGAGAATCCTGAAATGAAATCTGCAATGGAGGTGGAATAATTTAGGTGGGTTGAATTTGTCATTTAAGAGGAGATGTCTATCCTCTGATATATCCTCAACAACTATAGTAGGTGGCTTGATTATTGGAGCTATAATAGTATGCAATGTTGAAGAGAAATCATGTGCAAGAGATGGAATGAACAGGAGGTGGAGGTGCGGAAGTCACAACATTGGTCTCAAGAACAACACATAAGTTCAAGTGACCTAAATTCACTTTAGTAGACTCTCTTGAAAAAAAAAAGTGAGTCTCCAATTGTGAAGATGGTGGACCAAAATGTGAGAAGGAATATAGGTGAGAAGCATGATCAATAGTCCCTGTAGCAATAATATTGCCTATCTCACTATCTCTGATGTGCACTAAATCCTGTGCAAACTCAACTATCTTCCCTGTCCCACTATGTGTAATCTAATAAATAGAGAGAAGGTTAGAGGATAGAGATGGAATACAAAGTACATCATGAAATGTACCATCATCAATTTCAATAGAACCTTTTCCACATACAGTCATAACAGTGTTATTCCCCATCAAAATATGTGGAGTAAGAGAAGCCTCAAAAGGAGAGAACAAATATTGAGAAGATATCATATGGTGTGAAGCACCTGAAGCTAGTAACCAACTAGAAGAATGAGGGATAATAGTTGCACATGGGTAAGTGCACAAGTTCTGGTGCCAAAAGGGGGGTATAAGTGGCCACATTTTTTCTTAAATCAACAATTTTTGAACTTTGACAAGAATTTGAAGATAGTTACATATGACAAAAAAAAAAGTAGTAGTCCTTTAAATCTAATTTCTAAACTACTAATTTTTTTTCAAAATGGTTTAGTTTTAGGTCCTCAAAAAAGGGGGCTACATCAACATATCAAGTAGGTGATATTTCATCTTTTGCATCTTATTGTCAAGGCACATCATCTTCAGTTCAAGGTATGCAAAACACTCAACCTTATGTTTATGTTCAAAATGTTGAGGGAATGGAGGAGAACACCTTCTAGAATTCATTTTAGAAGACCAAAATATTTGATTGATATTGATACTAACTTTTTGAAATCAATGTCTGACAAGATTAGGAAGCATACTTGTCAAAGAAAAGTTAATCATATGTGAGATTATTCTTTGAAGAATTAAATATTACAGGTCAATGCCAATTTTTTTTTGAAATGATGAGGAATTTGTGTTAGGTCTATCATAAAGGTTCTCAAGCTAAGAATGATGGATGATTCAAATAAAAAAAAGCATTGTAAAGAATCTAATGAGTGCTTATGACAAAGTGGGTTCTAAATCATGCACCAAAGATAGTAATATCACAAGACAAATACTTACATCAATAATAGTAAGTACCCAAATGAAGAAAGCTCAACTCATGAGAAAGACAAGAAAAACATTGAAAATTGGTAGAGGTACTCTAAAGAGAGCCATGCTAAGGCATAAGAGATTGGAAGATCCAACAAAAAATGAGTTATGGACATTTAGCAGTAGACTACTGCGAAAGGATAAAGAAATTAGTGAAGCTTTGAAATCAATGATCAAAGATTTTTGGAAAAATAACACACCTATTTCCCCTAATCAAAGAGATGTTGTAAGAAGAAGGATTGGTAGCCAAAATTTGCGACCCACATGCGAAACATTTTTTAGACTCAACTCAGACAAATTTTTTTGCAAAATTTATTGGTATGTATCCTCAAATTGGAATAAGTCAAAGATTTTTGAGATGGGTAAACCTTTTTATGTGAAGATAAATCACACACGCACAACTTGTTGTTGTAAGATACATATTGAATTTTCTAACCATTTTGTTGTTTTTAGGCATATAGGTGTGTTTTTGCATTCTAAGTTTGTTTTGCAGGATTATTTTATGTGAAATAGAGGATAGCCAATAATTTTGCAAGACATCATGCTTGGATAGTGCATGATTATTCTGTGGTTCTTTGCAACTTTTATCAACTTGTGAACATATGGATAGTGCACATGCAATTAGAAATGAAATAGTATATTACAAAAAATATAAGACAATGACATATGCTCTAAAAGATGGGAAACTGGTGCAAGAGCACCTCAAACATTCAAGCCAAATATAAAGATCAAGGAGACTTCAAGTAACATTAAAGAAAATCAGGAGGAGGGAATGCATAATCAAGGTCAATTAATTAATTGGAGGATACTAGCACCTATTATGGGCTCCAAATAGTGCAATGTTTTGTCATACTTGTGAGGTCTTTAAAGGACCCATTTTATGTTTACATTGTCCTTAAAAGGACTATGAACTTGATTGTAATGGACTCCAAGTCCCAAATTATGTTCATGAAGTCTAGGTGGGCCAGGGGATAAGTCTAGGACCTTAGGAAGTAATTAGAAAGGAGTGGCATCTTTAAATAAAGCCTTTTGGTTATTTAATAATTCAAATTTTTAAATAATAACAGCTAGTTTAGCATTTAGCGAGAAGTTTAGTTTGTTATTTAATCTTCAAACCAACGGCGAAGTTGGTTGAGATAGTTATCAAGCAATTGTATAAATTGATTAGGAGTCTATGTTACAAGAGAGAAAAAGAGACTGGTGTATCAACTTGAAAATAGTGACCAATAAAAACACTTTTAAAATCTCTGCAATTCCTTTCATTTTGGAAGCTTGTATTGATCGATTAAAGATACCTATGTTCTGATAGGAGTTTCTTTACCTATTCAATTGCTAATCAATGCATTTCATACTGTTTTGAGTTCATTTGTTACGCTAGTTTGTAGTTAGGAAATGCTATTTTAATTGTTCTTGACGTGGTAGAAAAGTTTTGAGAACAGTGGAGGTCATTCCATGAACATAGTGGCCAAATCTTCATGGAACGATAATTTATAACATGTATTATAAGTTACTAATCATGCATATGTAGAGTTTGATTGGATAAAAGTGATCACAGACAAGAACAGTGGAAAAAGACATTGAAATTGGATGCAAAGTACAACAGTGAGAAGTTTACCTAAATAAGGGGTCCATTTTATGATTGAGAATGCTCTGACATGTTGGAGTGATGGTGAATAATTCACCAATTTGATACAAGGAGGTGTCTTGACAGGAGATTGTGAAAGCCCTAATAAACATGGTTTGGAGTTAAGAAGTGGGAATCGGGTGTTACAAACCCTTGGGTGTGAATTCCTTTTGTACATGACTATTTTGAGACATAACAAGATATTGTCTAGGCTTTGAGATTGATAAGAAATTGTTGACTGGTGTTCCCTTTATAACTTGAGGCATTTGTCATGCATTGTAACAGAGCACTGTTATGAATAGGAGTCTTGAACCACACAGTCATTCAAAAGTTTTGATATAGTTCTATAGACAGGTGTCTAGAAGTATCATTGTCTCATCAAGGGTTTTGGAAAAAAAATAGAGTTAATCCCATTTTAAGTCTGTTGTAGGGTCATTGGGTAGCCTATTATGTCTTTTGAACAGTTTGGGAGAACTTTGGGAATTGTGAGTAGGGAGTTGATTTAGAATCTTGTAAGCCTTGAATCTAAATTGTGGAGGCCTAGTAAGTTCAAAAGTATCATTTGGGAGTGTCTGTAGAAGATTTTGACACATTGGATCCTGGAAGCAATTGAGTTGGTTGATAGGCTACAGTGCCTAAACTTGTCAAGTTTCTAAACCTATTTGGGCATTTGATACCATCACCCTTTCCTCTACATCAAGTGGTATCAGAATGGGGAAAGATCTTGTGGAAGTCATAGTGGTCTTGTGAAGTTGGTCCTTGAATCCTTTAGTAAGCCCTTACAATTGAACTATCCTAGGAGCCCTAGAGTAGATTATCGTGCCAAGTAAGAAAGCAACCATGTCTAAAGGAGGAGAAGAAATTTCTGCAAGGTTGACAAATATAGAGTTGGAAAAGATAGTAAAAGAACAAGTGGTAGATAACAAAAAGTTAAGGGCATCACCAGAACAAAGGGACAAAGAGAATGCTGAAAAAGATAGATTGATACAGTCCATAATGGAGAGGCTGTCAGCACTAGAGAATAAGGATAAGAGCATCAAATTGGATGAAGAAATCAGAGATGAAGAAGAGGAAGGAGAGCTTGAAGAAGAAGAAGACGAAGAGGACCCGAAGGAAGTAAGGATGGCTAAGTTGGAAAAAGCCATAAGGAATGAAGATAGAAGGGTAAGGACAGACTTACCTATGTATGGAGGAAAGATGGATGATGAAGAACTAATAGATTGGTTCAGTGCAATGGAAAATTTCTTTGAGTGTGAAGGAATAGAAGAGAAGGAAAAAGTGAAGATAGCAAAGTCCAAGTTAAAGGGACATGCTTTGTTGTGGTGGGATTGTATCCAGGCAGATAGATGGAAGGATGGTAGACACAAAATTACATCTTGATATACTATGGTGGAAAAGATGAAGGAAAATTTTTTGCCAAAAGATTACAGAGTACAATTATATAAGAAAATAAGGGATTTTAGGCAAAAGGAGTTTGATGTACAGAAGTACACTGAGGAATTCCACAAGCTTGATATTAGACTAAATCATGAGGAAGAGATGGAAGAAAAGATTGAAAGATATATGGGGGTATGGAGGTTCAATATCTAGGATGAACTTAGTCTTGCTACCCTAAGGTTGGTTGATGAATGTTATCAATTAGCCTTGAAGGCTGAAGAGAAGATAAGAAGGAGACAAGAAAAGCATAGCAGCAATAGAGGTGGATCTTCCATGAGAGAAAGAGGGGGAAGAGGTACTACTAATTTTTAGAGCAGCAATGATAAGGACAATGATAAAACATTTTCAAAATCAAGAGGGGGTTATAGAGGTGGAATAAGTGGAGGAAGAGGAAGTGGAGTATTCATAGGGAGATGCTTCAATTGCAATGAAGTGGGCCATCAATCCTTTAGGTGTCCTAAATGGCAGGAAGACAAAAGGAGAGACAGAAGAGTACACTTGGTTGATGAAGAGCCAAGACAGGATGAGTAGTAACAACCCATTGAAATTTATCTAGAAAAAGGTGAACATTTGTTGGTTGGAAGTGGACAGCCCATGCAAGGAACTAGAATTTTCAAAACCAAATGTTTGATTCATGGTAAGGTTCATAGTTTTCTTATTGATTTAGGGGCTTCACATAATTTGGTTTCAAAGGAGGTCATCAACAAGTTGCATTTACAAACTTCTCCACATCCAAATCCATACTATGCTACTTGGGTGAGTAAGGATCAAAACCTACTTGTGAATGAGCAAGTTATTCTGAATTTTTCAATTGGGCAATATGTTGATAGTATTTTATGTGATGTAATGGAGATGAGTTGTGGACATGTTATCTTGGGTAGACCTTAGCAATGGTCTAGGAGGATTGAACATGATGGTTACACAAACACTTATATAGTGCATAAAGGCAGGGTTAGAAATAAATTGACTCCACTTATTGACAGTGGAATAGAAACTGTGCTTATGTGCTTTGGCAAAGAAATCTTAGTACATGGTCAGGAGAAACCAATTGGTACCATTTGGAAACAAGATGAAGTTGAGGCAGGACAAGACAATGGACTGTTGGACCCACTGGTTGTGATGATTGGGATAGTCAAGTGTCCTTTGGAAAGGCATGTAGCTAAAAGAGGAAGGGAGATAGGGTAAAGAAAAATGAAGACTTTTCTACAGTCTAGAATGCAGTAGCAGCACTTTCATGAATTGGGATAGTCAAATGTAACTATGTTTTTATCTAACCATTTGTGTATGGATGCAGGGAGTTTAAGACAACAACAGGTCACTTTTGAGGAAGGTGTCTTCCCTAACCATCAGATTTTTATGAGTCAATACAATGAGTACAGGGCCAACAAATCTTGGGGCAAGAGTTCCTTTCATGGTGGAGAGTATGGTGCAGTAGCACCTCAAACATTCAAGCCAAAGATAAAGATCAAGGAGACTTCAAGGAACATCAAAGAAAATCAGGAGGAGGGAATGCATAATCAAGGTCAATTAATTAATTGGAGGATACCAGTAACTATTATGGGCTTCAAATAGTGCAATGTTTTTTCATACTTGTAAGGTCTTTAAAGGACCCATTTTATGCTTACAATGTCCTTAAAAGGACTAAGAACTTGATTGTAATGGACTCCAAGTCCCAAATTATGTTCATGAAGTCGAGGTGGGCCGGGGGATAAGTCTAGGATCTTAGGAAGTAATTAGAAAGGAGTGGCATCTTTAAATAAAGCCTTTTGGTTATTTAGTAATTCAAATTTTTAATTGATAACAGCTAGTTTAGTATTTAGTGGGAAGTTTAGTTTGTTATTTAATCTTCAAACCAATAATGAATTTGGTTGAGATAGTTATCAAGAAATTTTATAAATTGATTATGAGTCTTTTTTACGAGAGAGAGAGAGAGAGAGAGAGAGAGAGAGAGAGAGAGAGAGAGAGAGAGAGAGAGAGAGAGAGAGAGAGAGAGAGAGAGAGAGAGAGAGAGAGAGAGTAGTGTATCGACTTGAAAACAGTGACCAATAAAAACACTTTTAAAATCTTTGCAATTCCTTTCATTTTGGAAGTTTGTATTGATCGATTGGACATACCTATGTTTTGATAAGAGTTTCTTTACCTATTCAATTGCTAATTGATGCATTTCATATTGTTTTGAGTTCATTTGTTACACCAGTTTGTAGTTAGGAAATGTTATTTTAATTATTCTTGACACGGTAGTAGAGTCTTAAGAATAATGGAGGTCATTCCATGAACATAGTGGCCAAATCTTCATGTAACAATAATTTATAACATGTATTATTAGTTACTAATTGTGCATATGCAGAGTTTGATTGGATAAAAGTGATCACAAACAAGAATGGTGGAAAAAGACATTGAAATTGGATGGAAAGTACAAGAGTGAGCAATCTACCCGAATAAGGGGTCCATTTTATGATTGATAATGTTCTAACATGTTGGATTGATGGTGAATCATTCAACAATTTGATATAAGAAGGTGTCTTGATAGGAGATTGTGGAAGCCCTCCTAAATAGGGTTTGGAGTTAAGAAGTGGGAATTGGGTGTTACAGACCCCTGGGTGTCAATTCCTTTTGTACATGACTATTTTGAGAGATAAAAAGATATTGTCTAGGCTTTGAGATTGATAGGTGATTTTTTACTAGTTTTCCCTTTATAACTTGAGGCATTTGTCATGCATTGTAATAAAGCACTGTTATCAATAGGAGTCTTGAACCGCATAGTCATTCAAAAGTTTTGATATAGTTCTATAGATAGGTGTATTGAAGTATCATTGTCTCATCAAGAAGCTTTGGAAAAAAAATTAGAGTTAGTCCCATTTTAAGTCTATTGCAGGGTCATTGGGCAACCTATTAAGTCTTTTGAATAGTTTGGGAGAACTTTGGGAATTGTGAGTAGGGAGTTGATTTAGAATCTTCTAAGCCTTGAATCTAAATTGTGGAGGCCTGGTAAGTTCAAAAGTATCATTTGGGAGTGTCTGTAGAATATTTTGACAAGTTGGATCCTAGAAGCAATTGAGTTGGTTGATAGGCTATAGTGCCTAAAATTCTCAAGTTTCTAAACCTATTTGGGCATTTGATACCATCACCCTTTCCTCTGCATTAGAAATAGGGTAAAAGATGTGATTTAGTCATTAAAAAGATTCCAGTGTATGAGTTCATGAATATTTTTTGTGAAAATATTATTTATGAATATGCAAGGCATACACATAGAGCTCAAAGGCTAAATTTACAATTCAAGTTGTGCAAGGATACATTTCCATTGGATACTATTGTTTCAGTTAAAGACTTCACATAGAACTACACACTACAACCACAAAATGAGGTGCAAGCAAAGTATTATACTTCTCAACAGGTTTCCATATTTGTTCACATAATTTTCATGCATTCATCTACAAGTACAGAGGGGAAGATTTTGAGGGAGTACCATTTTTACATCAGCGATGATTGATCACATTCTATAGAGTTTGTACATGGTTTTTTTCAACTATTTTATGGAGATTTGGCTAACAGGGGCGTACCATATCATCAGCACTTTATTTGGTCAGACAATTATGCATCTCAATTCAAGAATGTATAGATGTTCTTTTGGTTGAGGAGGATGCATAGGTTGTCTAGAATTCATTATATGTGGAATTTCACAGAGACTGGTCATGAAAAGGGAGAGCACAATGGTGCAGGCACATGCATCAAAAGAGCCTTAGCTCATGAAGAACTAAAGTACAAAGATGGAGCAATATTGATAGATGAAAAATCCATCATCTAGTGGTGTAACACTACAATGGTCTAGGTAAGGAAGGTGAGTCTACGATTCATAGATTTTTTTGGTTGATAGATAATACTAACATTGCACCATATGAGGATTGTTGCACACTAAAAAGATCAAGTGAGTTGTACTATTTTAGAAGCTTTGATGCAAGTTCATGGAGTATCCACACATGAAAAATGGCATGCTATTGTCCATCATGTGCAGAGGAAAATTTAGATGAGTGCGAGTCAACTAAATGGGTGGACAAATGAGATATATGGGTTTTGGACCCAATTGACACCTATCATCTCCCACAAGCACTAAAAATGGTAGAGATGGATTCATCCATTAACTTTGACTGCTTGTCTGATCTAGTGAAACCTGGTAATATATATATCTTTGTAATTTCAATATGTAACTTTATAATTTTTACCTAAGTATTTTCTAAATTAATGACCTCATTTTGTACATTTATCACTATAGGTCATGTTTTTGTTGTTATTTCACCTAAAGACAATGAAGAAGGGATAGATTATTATTTGTGGCATTGTGTCTAGGCCAAAAAAAATAGATCACTCAGCTATAGGTGGTGAAGGTTTAGAGTACCATATCGGTGAGGTGGTTGTAACCAACACATGGCTTAGATGATATTCTATGAAGAACCCTAACTTGTGGCTATTCAAGGATTGGTAAATAAAGAGGAAGATTCTTCATTATTCAAACCTTTTTATTGCATCAAATGTCAACTTGATAAAATATGGTGGAAAACCACATAATAAGACTCTTTGGAAGGTTCATGAGTTAGATCATGAGGCAATACTTGAGACATTAAAATATAGACTAGATCCAGTTGGTTCATTAGATTGAATAGGGAGGGAGGGAGGGAGGGAGAGAGAGAGAGAGAGAGAGAGAGAGAGAGAGAGAGAGAGAGAGAGAGAGCAGGGGATAAATGGAAGAGATGCTACTCTTGATGAGACGTTGAAGAGACACAACCCTCTAGTAGGTAATAAACAGTCATTCTAAGAATCTATTCAAGCAAGTGCATCAAATAAAGAAAATGAACATCATTGAAGGATATATATGCATATATGAACATTAACCAATAAAAAATATAAAGGAATACCAATATTGAGTATTTTATACAACAAATATTTTTCCAAACCAAAGGCAATAAGTCATTAATAATAGTCAAACAATTAAGAACTAGATATATATGAACTAGATTATTCTTACATATGTATATAGTATTATTGACCAAATAAAAATTGGCAAAATGATATTGCACATAATCTCCATTACAACAGAATGGAAGCTTTGTGATTTTAATAGTTATATTCTTTAGTCCCAAAAATGGACATTACAGATATTGCTCACTAATCCTTTACAATAGAAAATGTTTACAAAAAAATGGCATGTACTTGTATGAGGACATTATATATTACAGAAATCCCACATCGAAGTAGCTGGCTAGCCTCTCAAAAAATAGTAATTGAATGCAAGTGGGATCATAGAGATGCCTTAATAAACTAGTATCCCCTTTATTCAAGAAATATCTTGGTAATCTACTTGACTAGGACATGTTTGGGAACTGACAATCTCCATTTAAACTCAAGTCTCCATTTAAAGGTGGCAATGAGATTTTTGTTGTTTTGTTTAGATCATTAATATATTTTGATGAGAACTTTGAGGGATCATTCCCAGCTTGAGTATCCTAGCTTCCCAAGTCCTATAAATGCAAGGCCATTAATGAATAGGCATTTCTAATTAAAACATCTATGGTGCTAGAATGAAGTGTGTGACTAGATTCTTTTCCTACTAATGAGCCAATTTGAGGCTTCACTTCACACTGCTCCATGGATAATAGTTGTAGGTTTTGTCTCTTCATCTTAAGTAATTGCATACCCTAGATGGCACCAAGATAACCATTTTCTTCTAAAATTTCCTTTTCTCTCAGATTAATCTCTCTATTAAGCAGGTTTTCTATATCTTCCTCTGTATATTTAATAATGTAGTTGTGATTCCTCTGTATATATTCCTCTATATGTTAATCTTTCCTCTGTAGGAATGAGAAGGCATAGGGAGTCAGGAAAACTATTAGTCACTCTATTGAAAAATTAGTTCTTGGTAATGCCACTGATGGGAATCATTTCAATCTTATTTTCAGAATTGGTACCTCATTTATCTTGAAAGAATAATATAGTGTTTTCAATGTCTTTGAAATATTTGTGGCTGGTAGCCAATTGCTTATTCATAACCTTTGAATATTCATGGGAAACTAAGGTATTTGGTTACCTAATAGGTCTTAGAAATCTTAACTAGGGTCCTAGAATAGCCCTAGATGGACCCATTTGACCTAAATATGTAAAGATCAAAAATTGCTCAAAAGTTGCAAAGTTGCTAAAAAGTTGCTTGAGCAACTTTTACAATTTTTGCAAAAAGTTGCAAATGGAAGTTTGGGAAGTTGTAACTATCCATGCTTGGGCATATGAGCATGGGAAGCATATTTTTGAAGGTTAGAAGGTTTTCAATCAGATTTTCATTTTTAAGCAACTTTTATAACTTTTGGAATTTTGCACAAAAATTGCAACTTTTGCAAAGTTCACTAGATTTCACTTCTAGGAATTGGAAAAGGTTCCAAACTATTTAAAAATGACTAAAAAAACCTAATCCTAGGCTATCTTGACCAAAAACTCAAAAGGACCCATATTTTCCTAATTAGCAACTCTTGCTCATATCTTGCACAAAGTGGCCTAGGCATACATATATTGCTCATATCTCTCTCACCGTTCATCATGGGATCGAACTATCTATTTTGTTAGCTCTGGGTGGTTGGGTAAACCCTAGACCTAAGCTCCTCTTATCTCATTGAGCATTGGAACATTCTCAGGCATGCCAAACTGAATCAAACCTAAGAGTCACTAAATGCCATAGGGTAGCAATCTTTGATAGGGCATATCTTAGAGTTCATGCAAGGATGGATGCTATTCTAGGTGCTACAAGATCGTATTGCTGAGACCTACAATAAGCTCTCTTTATTTTTGGAGATTGGATTCTATTTTGATTTGTGACTCATTGTGGGATCAAAATATCTATTTTGTTAGCTCTAGGTGACCAAGTAAATCCTAGTCCCAAGCTCCTCCCATCCCATTGAGCACTTGGATGTTCTCAGGCATGCTGAATTGAATCTACCCTAAGAGTCACTAAATGCCATAGGGCAGTGATCTTTGACAGGGCATATCTCGGAGCCCATGCAAGGTATGGATGCAATTCTAGGTGGTACAAGACCATGTTGTTGAGACCTACAATAACCTCTCTCTCTCTCTCTCTCTCTCTCTCTCTCTCTCTCTCTCTTTTCAGAGATCGAATTTCATTTTGATTTTGCGGCCCCATCTTGGGTGATGCTAAAACTTGTAGTTTTGGCTAGTACAAAGTTTCCAACTACCTAATCTCTCTCACCATTTGTCATGGGATTGAACTATTTATTTCATCAACTCTAGATGGTTAGGTAAACCTTGGTCCCAAGTTCCTCCCATACTATTGAGTGATCAAACATTCTTGGGCACGTTGAACTGAATCAACCGTAAGAATCACTAAATTCCATAGGGCAACAATATTTGATAGGGTATATCTCAAAGCTCGTGTGAGGTATGGATGTGATTCTAGGTGCTAAAAGACCATGTTGCTGAGACCTACAATAACCTCTCTCACTTTTTAGAGATTGGATTCTATTTTAATTTTGCGGCCCCATCTCAGGTGATGCTTAAACTTGTAGTGTTAGCCAATGCAAAGTTGCCAACTATCGAATCTCTCTCACCATTCATCATGAGATCAAACTATATATTCTGTTAGCTCTAGGCGGCTAGGTAAACCCTAGTCCCAAGCTCCTCCTATCCTATTGAGCATTCAAATATTCTTGGGCATGCTGAACCGAATCAACCTTGAGAGTCACTAAATGTAATAGGGAAATGATCTTTGATGGGTCATACCTTGGAGCTCATGTGAGGTATGGATGTAATTCAAAGTGCTACAAGACCATGTTTTGAAGACCTACAATAACCTATTTCACTTTTTGGAGATTAGATTTTGTTTTGATTTTATGGCCCCATCTTGAAAGTGATGTTGAAACTTGTAGTGTTGGCAAATACAAAGTTATCAACTGTCAAATCTCTCTCACTATTCATCATGGGATCAAACTCTCTATTCCATTAGCTCTGCATGGCTGGGTAAATCCTAGTCCCAAGATCCTCCCATCCCATTAAGGACTTGAACATTCTCGGGCATGCTGAACTAAATTAACCACAACAGTCACTAAATGTCATAGGGCAACGATCTTTGACAGGGCACATCTCAGAGCTCATGTGAGGTATGGATGCAATTCTAGATGCTACAAAACCATGTTGCCAAGACCTACAATAACCTCCCTCTCTTTTTGGAGATCAGATTCTAGTTCAATTTTGTGGCCCCATCTCGAGTAATGCTAAACCTTATAGTGTTGGCTAATACAAAGTTTCCAACTATCAAATCTCCCTGACCATTCGTGATGGGATCAAACTATTTGTTTTATTAGCTCTGGTGGCTAGTAAACCCTAGTCTCAAGCTCCTCCCATCTCATTTAGTGCTCAAACATTCTTAGACATGCCAAATTGAATTGACCCTAAGAGTCACTAAATACCATAGGGCAGTTATCTTTGACAAAGCATATCTCAGAGCTTGTGAGAGATATGGATACAATTCTAGGTGCTATAGCTTCATGTTTCTAAGACCTACAATAACTTCTCTCTCTTTTTGAAGGTTGGATTCCATTTTTATTTTGTGGCCCCATCTTAGGTGATGCTAAAACTTATAGTGTTGGCCAATACAAAGTTGTGAACTACCGAATCTCTCTCATCATTCATTGTTGGATCAAACTATCTATTTTGTTAGCTCTAGGTGGTTAGGTAAACCCTATTCCCAAGATCCTTATATCCCATTGAGTAATCAAATTTTCTTGGGCATGTTGAACCAAATCGACCCTAAGAGTCACTAAATGACATAGGGCAGTAATCTTTGATAGGGCATATCTTGGAGCTCGTGCGAGGTATGGATGTGATTCTAGGTGCTACATGACCATGTTGTCAAGACTTACAATAATCTCTCTCTCTTTTTAGAGATTAAATTCAATTTTATTTTGTGGCCCCATCTTGGGTGATGCTGAAACTTATAGTGTTGGCCAGTACAAAGTTGCCAACAATCGAATCTCTCTCACCATTTGTCATGGGATCAAACTATCTAATTTGTTAGCTCTAGGTGGCTAGGTATACCCTACTCCCAAGCTCCTCCCATCCCATTGAGTGCTCAAACATTCTTAGGAATTCCAAACTAAATCGACCCTAAGAGTCACTAAATGCCATATAGAAATGATTTTTGATGGGGCATATCTTGAAGCTTGTACGAGGTATGGATTCCATTCTAGGTGCTATAGGATCATTTTTCCAACACCTAGAATAACCTCTCTCTCTCTCTCTCTCTCTCTCTCTCTCTCTCTCTCTCTCTCTCTCTTTAGATATTGGATTTTTTTGATTTTGCGACCCCATCTCAAGTGATGTTAAAACTTGTGGTGCATGGCACCTAAGGGGCAACTGGATATGTCATCTCATACAATGATGGAAACCCATGATATAAGGTAAAGAGGTGATCATACACCTCATTTTGAACATGTTATTTTTTTATGGTAATAAGGTAATCCTTATTTGTAAGGTCAAGGAACTTGAGGTCACCTATAAACCCAAGTTGCCTTAGTCCTAAGGATTTTTTTTTTGTTGTTTTTGTTAATAAGTTGACTCAATAAGTGTTTTGAGAGTCATTACACCTTATATAGGTCCTATGTGTTACCAAAAACCACTTGGTTAAGTTCTAGGAAGAGTTAGTTCAAAAATTGTATTTTGCAATAAAAGTTGCTAACAATGTTTTGGCAATTTTATCAATTTTTTGGAAAACGTTGAAATTAACCTTGTAACCAATCAAACCAACAAGTAACCAGTTGGAATGGATGTAAAATGATGAAAATATCTTCTATGAAGTTAAAGAAGGCATAAGGTGTTGGTGATTATAAGCTCTTTTTATATCACAAGGAATCATTGTTGATGTTAAACTTGTATATAGGATCATTGAGTTATTGTGAAATATCATTCCTCCCTGTTTAGAATAGAAAATTCATAACTTTTTAGAATGAAACACCAGTTTAGCTGCATGTTATCGCTAAATGGAGTTAGTGGAAGATGTTAAGGATCTTCTTGGTTGTCTTAATAGCCATTTCATGGGTTTGAAACATAATCACTTCTCTTTGTGAAGAGTTGGCCGAAAATTAGCAAATTACATATTGTTGCAAAGAAAATACAGTCATAGAATGTTGGAAGATTGTTTTCACTCATAGGATGTTGAAGAATCTCTTGGCAGGATGGAATAGATGATAGACTAAAGTTTGTGAGATGGTTATTAGGTGTTCCTTGTAGTGTCTAAGGTGTTAGTTTGAAGCAAGAAGTTGGTTATGATCCATTTCTCAAATTTGCTCATTTTTCCCTTATTGCTTCCCAAGTCTTGAATAGGGAAAATGATCAATTAGTTTTGTGAAGTTGGGTAGAAGTTTGTTCAATGTTGTAACCAAGTTGGAAAGGGTCTTTGAAGACATTTAGGAAGGTGGGAAAGGTAGTTTTCCTTAAAAGTGTTCTTGTTGGGAATCCACTAGCTTTTGGTGTGAGCACTCTGCATCATTTTGGATGCAAGTTACATTAAAATGAAAATACATGAAATGTACTTAAAACATAAACAAGAAAAAAAAGTTATATATTATGATAACCAATAATGGCATACATGAATGAACATGTAATATATTATGATAACCAATAATGTTATACATGAATGAACATATAATATATTATGATAACCAATAATGTCATACATGAACAAACATATAATATATAATGAAAACTAATAATGTCATACATGAACAAAAATATAATATATTATGATAACCAATAATTTCATACATGAACAAACATATCATATATTAACCAATAATGTTGTAAGTCTAATAATGTCATGTATCAAATATATGTCATACATCAAATATAAAATGTCATATATACATCAAATGTATGTTGAATATGTCCACTAACATAAAATCCAAGATATATATCAACTAATTCCTATACATGTGTGTCTATCCCTATATCTTATCCTTCCCACAAGGGGCAGGAAACAAACCCCTAGAGGTCTTCAATCATTGTGTGGAGGAAGATGATAGGGATGATGGGGTCTTCCTCACATGCTTGCTCGTCCTCTTGTTTAGTTCTTCTCTAACTGGAGCTGATAAAAATAAAGTGGATTTGAATCAATAATTACACTACAATGAAATAAAATATATGTACACACAAAATTAATTATTTTATTACCGGCATTAAATAGTCGTTATGTACATCCACCTCAAAGGTTCATGGATGATCGGGAGTAATAAGGCCCTACAACAATTCAATCAATATAATCATTTATAAATAACATTAAAAAATTTAATACTAACTAAATTATAAACAACAACTAAAACTAAGAAAATTCTTTCATACCTCGGTCAATGGCTTTGAACTAGCCATCATGGCAGCAACTCCACGATTGATAGATTGGTGAAGATGAGGAGTCTCAAACGTTAACAATTGCATGTGGGAAAATGCACCAAGGTATGGTGCCAAAAAGATGACACTTTTTTTCCTTCAAAAATTTCAATAGTGTACATGCACTATAGCGCGCATACTTTATGGCCTGGGCATAGGTTTGTTGAACCTAGGCCATAGTGTGTGCGCACTATAGCACATACATGCTATGGCAAAATGGATTTCTCAATAGCATGTGCATGCTAAAGCATGTACATGCTATGGAGAAATGAAATTCTCAATAGTGTGTGCATGCTATAGCATGTGCACACTATTGGAAATCACATACAACAATAGAAACCCCTACTCTCTTTCTCACCCCTCTCTCTCTCCACCCTCTCTCTCCATTTTTCCCTCTCTCTCTCTCCCTACCTCATCCTCTCTCTCTCTCTCTCTCTCTCTCTCTCTCTCTCTCTCTCTCTCTCTCTCTCTCTCTGCATCCTATCCTATACTCTTTCCCTCCTCCCTCTCTCTCTCTCTCTCTTTCCCTCTATCATCCACTACTCTATGTCCCCCTCTCACTCTCTCTTTATATACATCTTATCCCACATACTCTTTGAAGCCCCATTCCTCTCTCTCTCTACCCCTCCCTCTCCTTCTCCCTCACTCCCTCTCTCCTTCCCTCTCCACTCCTCTCTCTCCAATTCTCCCTCCCTCTCTCCCTATTTCTCCCTTCCTCTCTCCCTACTTCATCCTCTCTCTCTCTCCCTACCCCATCCTTTCTCTCTTTCTTTGCATCCTATCTCGTACTCTTTCCCTAATTCATCTCTCTCTCTCTCTCTCCCCCTCTCTCACCCCCTAATCTGTGTCCCTTTCTTTCTTTCTATGAATCCTATCCCATGCAATCTTTGAACCCCTATCCTCTACTCCCTATCAATCTCTCTCTCCCTCTCCCTCCTTCTCTCCCTTTCCCTCCCTCCCTCCCTCCCTCTGTCCCTCTCTGTCTCTCTTTATATTCATCCTATTCCATGTACGCTTTGAACCACCATTCCTCTCTCTCTCTATCCCAATCCCACCCTCTAACATCCCCTATTGTGTGTCCCTCTCTCACTTTCTATGCATCGTATCCCATGTACCCTTTGATCCCCCATCCTCTACTCTCTCTCTCTCTCTCTCTCTCTCTCTCTCTCTCTCTCTCTCTCTCTCTCTCCATCTTATCCCCTACTCTATGTCCCTCTCTCTTTCTATGAATCATATCCCGTGTACACTTTGAACTCCCATCCCCTACTCTATCTCTCTCTCACTCCCTCCATTCATCTCTCCCTCTCTCCTTCCCTCTCCATTTCTCCCTCCCTCTATCCCCATTTCTCCCTCCCTCCCTCCCTACCCCATCCTTCCTATCTCTATCTCCCCCCCATCCTCTACTCCATCTCAATCTCACCTTATCCACTACTCTCTCTCTCTCTCTCTCTCCCCCCCCCCCCCCCCCCCATCCCCTACTCTATGTCCTTCTCTCTTTCTATGAATCTTATCTCATGTACGCTTTGAACTCTCATCCCCTACTCTATCTCTCTCTCTTGCTCCTGATGTAGGGGCATCCAACAATTAGAAATATTTTGTAGATTATGGATTATAAATGGTTGAATTATATGGTAATATGGCTTGATAAGCCATTTCATGTCTTGTTGATGTAATTGGGTTTAGAAGGTTTAATCATAGAAGTCTAAGTGTTTATAGTCATAATAAATAACTAGTAATCTTCTAAATCAATATTTTGAGTCAGTGAAGCATAGTGGGAAGTTGGTTACATGAATTGGTTTTTTTAGTTATTGGGTTTTGGGAAATCTTTATTATTTTGTAATCCGATGGATAGAGGAGAGTAAAGTAGGGGAATAGAATAGAGAAGGATGAAAGGGGATAATCAATGGAGGTAGAGATAAAGAATGTTATACAAATGGAGAGTAATGAATAAATAACTTATAATTACATATGATTGTCTCTGTACCCATTGGTTTTCTTGGGTTTTTTGTTTATTGATTTGTAGTTTCTTGATTATTGAGATTGTGCATGATGTATTGAAAGTCTAGTTTATGTGCAGATATGAATTAGTATCGGGTTTTAACAGATTATCGAATTCAGCTTTCTACTTGTTATTAGAAATTGATGTTTTTTTGAAGATCAATGTTTTACTTATATTAGTTTTAATGAAATGGTATAACATATCAAATAAATCAGGTTTCATTGAAAGTTTAATGCCCTTTTGAATCAAGTTTTATGACAGTTGAATGAAATGAACAATCTGCTTGATTATACGGCAGAATCATGTTGATTCTATTTTAATTAAGTTGTCATATGGTATTAGATTTTGATGGATTTTATTATGTTATTGAAATCAGGCATCGACATGTAATGATATTGAGTTTTAATTTATGGTTTTGAATTTTACATGTTAATGATGAACAGTTTCAAAGAGTTTTATCAAGCTATTTTGTGACAATCTAGTTTTGGAACATCTACAATCTTTGATTGCAAAGGTTTGGATATGTTTAAACATTAATACTATATCATACGCTCAAGATTGTAACAAGCGACTATTGATTCTAGTTATCTAATGATAACTGGTTCACTAGTTTGGTTATTCAGTTTGGAGTAAGGTGATTATTACATACAACTCATAATCATTTGTGTATGAAAGTGTTATTAGTCCTAATTTGATGCAAGTTGGTTTTGAGTATTCTAGAAGTTTATGCACTTTTGAATTGACATCAATTTACTATCAATGCTCTCATTTTATGCTTGGTTGTGATTACAAAGCATTACAGTAAATTGGCATTGTTATCATTGGAGTATTAAAGAATGGCTATGCAAATTTCATGAATATCATCGATACACAATGTTGGAGCATCATCAAGTACTGTTGGTTGTAAATTAATAGGAGATATTAGATTATAGATGTTGATTTGGGCTCATTTGTCCTTTTCATTATACGCTCTACATCAGCTTCTTCCCTTCGTCTCTCCCTCTCTCCTTCCCTCTCCATTTCTCCCTTCCTCTCTCCCCATTTCTCCCTCCCTCCCTCCCTACCCCATCCTCTCTCTCTCTCTCTCTCTCTCTCTCCCCCTCCTTCCCTCCCTCCCTCTCTCCCTCCCTCTTGTGCTCTCTCCCCTTCTCTCCCCCTCTCTATCTCTCTCCCTCTCTCTCTCCTACCTCCCTCTCCCTCTATCATCCAATACTTTATCTCTCTCTCTCTCTCTCTCCCCCCTCTCTCCTTACCCCATCCTCTCTCTTTTTCTTTGCATCCTATCTCATACTCTTTCCATAATCCCCTCTCTCTCTCTATCTCTCTCTCCCAACCCCTAATCCATGTCCCTTTCTCTCTTTCTATGAATCCTATTGTTGGGTGATGCAATGCACTCCCCTGCCCACAAGTGGTTAATTACGTGGTGTTCCATGTTCACTAACAGTCATGGCTTTTGGTGCAATGGCCAAAGGGCCCTACAATTGGTATCAGAGCTTGGTTTTGGCCTGGTCATGGGTACAAATCTCCTCGGTGCCTTCCCAACCCACGTAAGCACCTGGTATGTGCGTCGAGGGGGAGATTGTTGGTTGATGCGATGCACTCCCCTACCCACAGGTGGTTAATTACGTGGTGTTCCATGTTCACTAATAGTCATGGCTTTTGGTGCAATGGCAAATGTGCCCTACACCTATCCCATGTACTCTTTGAACCCCCATCATCTACTCTCTATCAATCTCTCTCTCCCCTCTCTCTCTTCCTCTCTCTCTCTCTCTCCCTCTCGCTCTCCCTATCCCTCTCTCTCTCCCCCCCTCTCTCTCCCTCTCTCTCTCCCCTCCCTCTCTCTCCCTCTATCATCCAATACTTTATGTCCCTCTCTCTCTCTCTCTCTCTCTATATATATATATATGCATCCTATTCCATTTATGCTTTGAACCACCATTCCTCTCTCTCTCTCTCTCTCTCTCTATCTCTCCTCTCTATCTCTCTATCCCAATCCCACCCCCTCACATCCCCTACTATGTATCCCTCCCTCTCTTTCTAAGCATCATATCCCATGTACACTTTGATTCCTCATCCTCTACTTCCTCCCTCTCTCTCTCTCTCTCTCCCTCCCTCCCTCCCTCCCTCCCTCCCTCTCCCATCCCCTACTCTATGTCCCTCTCACTTTCTATGAATCTTATCCCATGTATGCTTTGAAATCCTCTCTCTCTCTCTCTCTCTCTCTCTCTCTCTCTCTCTCTCTCTCTCTCTCTCTCTCTCTCTCTCCCCTTCCCTCTCCATTTCTCCCTCCCTCTCTCCACATTTATCCCTCCCTCCCTTCCTCCCTCCCTACCCCATCCATTTCTCCTTCCCTCCCTTCCTACCCCATCCTCTCTCTCTCTCTCTCTCTCTCACCCCACCCCCCCTCCCCCCAAATCTATGTCCTTTCTCCCTCTCTCCCTCTCCCTCTCTCATCCCCTACTCTATGTCCCCCACTCTTTCTATGCATCATATCCCCACATATACTTTTAACTCCCATCACCTACTATCTCTCCCCCTCCCTCTCTCCCTCCATCTCTCCCTTCCTTGCTCCCTCCCTTCTTCCCTCTCCATTCCCCTCTCTCTATTTCTCACTCCCTCTCTCCCTGCCCCATACTCTCTCTCTCTCTCTCTCTCTCTCTCTCTCTCCCCCCCCCCCCCCCCCGCCCCCATCCCCTACTCTATGTCCCTCTATGCATCCTATCCCATGTACCCCATCCTCTCTCTCTCTCTCTACCTTAATTATTTAATATTATTTAAATGTGAACTCTCTCTCTCTCTCTATGCTCTTTCCCCATTCCCTTCTATCTTTCTATTCTTCTTTGTCACTCTAAATCATATCCCCTACTCTCTCCCCAACCTCTACTCTCTCTTACACTCTTTACCCTCTCTTCCTCTCTACCTCTCTCCTTTCCTCTATCATTATCCATCCTCTCTATTAAAATTGAAGGCTTAAATAGTGCGTATGTACTTTAGTGCATGCACGCTATAGTGCATAAGTGCTATTTAAGTCTTCAATTTAAAAAAAGTTTAAATAGTGCCCATGCACTATAGAGTGTACATGCTATTTAAACTTTGAATTTAAAAATTCTTTAAATAGCGCGCACACACTATAGCGCATATGCACTATTGCGCACATGTATTATCTAAAGCATTAGATACCACCAAGTCTAAGGCTTAGATTTTCCTTAGGGATCCAACCCAAAGGTTTGGAGGCTCTAAACTAGTATGAGACATGTTTTGTAGCAAGCATACAAAAAATGCTTGTTTTTTCTTCTATGCTCTCCTTCAAGTTTTTGTATGGTTTAGAATCGATAAAATTAGGTTACATAGTATTAAGATCTCTGTGTTAGCTATATAACCATATAATTTATTTCAAATTCATATTATTTCAAGCCTTTCAACTATAATTTATTTTGAATGTATCTCTAGTTTTTCTCAAAAACCAACATGTACTAATTGGGGTGTAGATTTTAGCTTGTTCGTTGAATTTTGCAAAAAGTTAGTTTTTTAGAAACTAGACTCCATTCTACACACTTTGAAAAAAAAAATTTATTTTGGATTAATTTTCAATAATTTCTAGGGGGGGCACACTAATATTTCACATTTTTGGGATGTGCCCACTTAAAAAATTCATTAAAAAAAAACACATTATAAAATAACCCAAAAATTTTGGGATAAACTACACAATGTTAGGCAAATTTTGACCAAAGAGATTAAATAATTTCAAAATAAAAGTTCAAATTTTAAGGGGGGCACACTTTGCACTATGTTATGTTTTTTCTGAAAAAATAGTACCTCTTTCTGTGGCCCCCTTTTTTTGAGGGCTTAAAACTAAACCATTTTGAAAAAAATTAGTAGTTTAGAAACTAGATTCAAAGGACTACTACTTTTGTATTTTTCATATCTTAAAATTTTGAGTGTAACTACTAACTATCTTTAAACTCTTGTCAAAGTTCAGAAATTGTTGATTTCAAAAAAAAGGTGTCACTTATACCCCCCTTTTGGCACCACAACTTGGTGCACTTACCCATGTCATATAATACAAATTACATATAACATGAAACATGAAACAAATATAATCAAATGAATTAAATTAATATGAAACAAATATACCTCTACGAATATCATATCATGCCTAGGCTTAGAGTCCCTTGTGAATGTCAATGGTCCAGTAGAGAACTAATGCACATGGATAAAAAAAAATTGTCAATCCTTCATATGATTACTTAATAAATATATATATTAATTTAAATAACTAAATCAATACATACCTCTTGACTCATCGACGGGACATAAAATGGGGTCGGGGAATCTGTACTAGGGCCATCAACACTCTTACCCTAAATTTTGAACAATGTCAAGACATGCTAATTAATTAGTTATGCATTGTACATACAAAATGTGATCAAATTAGTTTATTGTAATTGTAATTTACCTATGTGTCAATGTCAAATGTGTCACTCAGGAACTAATCATTAACTAGCCTATCATCCATATTTTCTCCAACATGACTTACAAATGTGCATATGTGACTATAATGCAAAGAAGTTTCCTCCTCAACTAATGGACTGGCATAATGAATGAGGGTCTACATCAAAGCATTGATAGTCCCTAGAGTATTGGTCTCTACATGTTCCTTCACAACTGAAGGAATAATCACATGCTCACCCTGTGGCTTGACAACAGACGCCCTAACTACATTAGGGTCACAACGTGCCCCCAACATCTCAAATGATGGTGCAGGTTCTAACATATCAAAATAAGTGGAGATCTCCCTAAGGACAAATTCACAATACAATTTCTTTAAGAAATACATTTGAACCTCATGATTATTGCAGTGAGGGGCATCAAAGACCATCCACCATCTATCCAAAATTTATTTCTAATATCATCATGTATGCACCAATGGATGGGGAACCTTTTAGTTGTATGTTTAACAATGTCTTGTTCTCCAGGATTTTTAAACAATGCAGAAATGCTACCTTTTGCTATTTCCTTTTTTCTTACATCTTTATAGGATAATTTGTTTGCATAATATCTTCTTTGTGCTTCTCTCTTAACACACCAAATATCTAACTAACCACTAATAGAAGCTACATGGGTCATAATGGACTCAAGGGAGGATGCCAATTGTGCTCTCATAGGGTTGGTTTTTTCACAAGCTTTCAACCTACCAATGATTGCTTCTAATTTATTTTTTACTCTTTCTATTTCATTCATTATATTTTCTTGGGTGCTAGGAGGAGGTCTTTCAATTGGTTGAGGTTGTGGAATTTCTTGATCTTCTTGTGGAGGGTTTTGATTTTCATCTTGTAGAGGGTTTTGATTTGGATCTTGTGGAGTGTTTTCATTTTGATTTTGTTGATCAGTTTGGAGATTTGGAAGTTGATTATTCATATTTTCTAATAAAAAACCAATTGTATTCTAAATAAATAAATAAATTTAAAGCTCGAAACTAAAAAAATTACAAAACAATGTAAAAACTTACATAACAATGCAAAAACATATAAAAAAATGCAAAAACAAGAATAGAAAACATACTACATGATCCTGATCTTGGTCTCTGGCGAGGAGGAGGAAGGTGACCAAATGCTTCAAGTTTTACAAACTACATGTGTGTTGTTGAGGAGAAAGAAGGTAGCAGCAAAATGAAATAAAATGGGTCATGGGTTTGTAGCCCATATATATTAAAACTTATGGTTTTAAAAAGCATGTACGCGCTATAGTGCATGCACACTTTTAGGATTTAAAAATTTTGTTTTGTGTGTCATTTTTTTGGCACCACAACTTGGTGCATCAACCCACATAGTGCATTACCCTTTTCCATATCTTTACCATCCAACTGAAATGATGATGATGATGAAGGTCTTGGAGAAGTAGAAGGCTTGTGAAGCCCAAGCCAAAGTGCGTGCATGTTTTTAGAATTTAAAATTATTATTTTTTGTGTCATGTTTTTGTCACCACAATTTGGTGCATCAACCCACATAGTGCATTACCCTTTAACATATATTTACCATCCAATTGAAATGATGATTATGAAGAAGGTCTATGAGAAGTAGAAGGAATATCAATGTTTCTCTTCTTAAGGAGAGTTGTGAAATCTAAAACCTGTTTGGCATAGCCATCTAACTTCTTCTCATGGCAATGCGAATCATCATGATTAGACTTATTACAATAAGTACATTTCAATATTTCTAGCTTTGATTTACCCCCTTTAAGAGGAGGTGGCCCAGATGAACTATGAGTGTTAGAATCAATCTGAGACTCTATAGAATGAGATTTTTGAGTCTTCTTCTTTGTCCATGAAGATGGTCGAGGTACTAATGCATGACTCTGTGAACCTGTGAGAGAATCCAACTAAGAGAGCTTAGCTTGCTCTCGAATCAACTGATCACAAAAAACCTCAAAGGAAGTCATGGTAAATCTATTACCCAAAGAATCTTTGGTGGAATAGAAGGTAGAAGAAAAAATCTAAAAGTTTCCACACAACTTAGATATAATCAAGTATATACACTCAGTGTCAGTCTTCATTTTCCACAACCCTACAATAAAGATTTTAGTTGCTTGAATTTCATCAAGTCCTCAATGGAGGGTAAAGAATCTAGTGTAAGTGAGGTAAGCTCTACCTCAATCTGAAGTGCCCTAAACTCATTCACTATACCAAACAAGCCTTCAAGCTTGGTCCACAAAGTTGAAGGGGTATTGCACCCATCAAGATGAAACTGTAGACTATCAGAGACCTATAAAGCAATCAATCCTATTTCCTCATCCATCTTGTTCTTGTGCTACATGACCTCAAAAGGTCTCTATAAAACTAGTTACACTACATATAAACAAGAGCATAACCCTTTTGACTAGAGAAGTTGTGTCATCAAGGTTTTCCATGTGTGATAATTATAAGGTGTTAGAAGTTATAGACAATAAGAGGTCTCCGTCATTTTTTTAGAAGGTGTTGAATTATTTTTTAATTTAGTTCTAGTTTACATAAGTAAATAACAGAAACAATATAACAAAACACCCCCCACAATGCAAAACACTGAACCCCAGCTGCTAGAAGGAATGCATAAATGAGAGGAGCAAATTTACTTTAGATAGGAATCACAAATACCAATTTTTTCTAGGCTTAATAATGACCAAATGTTGAAAGTAATATTTCCAGTCAATATTATTCCAAACTGATATCAGATTTGGAAACTAGACAATAAATCATGCACTTTTTTAAAAAAACAGCACTTGAATATATGTCCATATGAGCCCAAAAGAAGCCTTTGAAGTTGCAAAAATCAAGATTTGCAATTTTTAGAAAAATTCAAAAATAGAGATCACAAACAACCTACACCAATGCATAGATCACAAAATTCTATCCCAAAACAAAAAAAATTGCTCGAAAAAGGAGTCTATATGAGTGAGATATTGTTGTTTGAAAAAAACCTCTGTAATTATTTTTTCTAAATCGTCATCATCACACCTCCAAAAATCAAAGAAAAATATTTTTAAAATTTCAGATCTATTTTTTCAAGCCCTCTTTCTCCTTTATCTCAAATATTGAGCAAGCTACAGTAGATCCAGCTCTGATATTATGAAGGATTTCATTTTACTTATGGTCTTGAGAGATTCTCTTGAGATGTTTCATTTGTACATTCTTTTCTATCTCTTTTTGGAGTAGAGTTTTTCCCACTGGATTTTCTCTATTTATCTATTTCATAGAGATTTTATTGTGACTAGGTACCTAATCAGGCCTTGTTGTCAAGACCCAAGTTTTCTTTCCTCATTGCATTGTAGTTTCCTTGCTCTTTCTGCATTGTTTGTAGTTGTATTGTTGCTCATCTTAAGGGGGGGTGTTAGAGAAAAAGGTTAATTTAATTTTATTAATTAAATTACCTTTTCTCCCTTCTTAAGATTTCACTTTATGCACTTATGCATTCTCATTTTTAATAATTAATTAATTATTATTAAATAGTATTTACCTTTTAGGTTACCCTTTTTGTGTTTTGATCTCCTACTATAAGGATATATCATTTGTAATTATCTTGCATCTTTTTCATTTCTTAGAATACAATTTGCATATTTTTAGAGCAAACCTTTGCCTCTTCTTGTCTTTCTCTTCTTTGTGATAGGCTTTTACATGTAGGTATTCGAGGGCTTTGTGGATTTGTATTGCATATTTCTCAAATCCTTCAATTAGGTAGATACACTCAATGTCAGTCTTCATTTTCCCACAACCATGCAATAAAGATCTCAATTGCTTGAATTTCATCAAGAAGTCCTTAATGGAGGGAAAAGAATCTAGCATAAGTGAGGTAACCTCTACCTCAATCTAAAGTTCCCTAAAATCATTCACTATACCAAACAAGCCTTCAAGCTTAGTCCACATAGCTAGAGGGGTATTGCACCCATCAAGATGAAACTGTAGACTATCGAAGACCTATAAAGAAATCAATCCTATTGCCTCATACAACTTGTTCCTATGTTGTATGACCTTAAAAGGCCTCTATAAAATTGGTTGCCCTGCATCTAAACAATACCACAACCCTTTTGATCAGAGAAGTCATGTCATCAAGGTCTTTCATGTGCAATAATTATGAGGGGTCAAAAATTCTAGATGAGAAGAGGTCTTGGTCATTGTTTTAGAAGGTATTGAATTGTTTTTGAATGTAGTTCTAGTTTACATAGGTAAATAATAGAAACAATATGAAAAAACATTACTCAATGGTTTTTTTCCACCTTCTTCAAGTTTGAACCAGTGCTAGGGTCTATGGAGACTTGGGGAGTAACAATGGCAAGAGGGTTAGCAAGAAGAGGTGGGTTGAAGGAAAGTTGGAACTTGTAAAGTTTAAACATGAGAGCCTGGTGTAGAATATAAAAGGGTCTTCCTTCCTCCCTCTTTTTCCTAACATTAAACACACTAGCCTCCATCGAATGAAATATAAGGTGCAGGAAGGAAATAATGTCTTGGTTCCTAAAATGGTTTAAAATAGGAAAATGGTAATAATACAACACATGAAACCAATCTTTGAGAGTTGTGTAGTGCATAATGGTGTAGCACACAATGTCCCAAGGTTTGGGTAGGTCCTCCCTTGAAAAAATACCCCTCATATGAATAGGATCCTCCTTAGTGAAAAATAAATTTTCTCAAGCTCGTTTCATTAGAAACCCTAGCCTACTTATGCCAACTCCTGCCCTCAAGAGAAAACCATCCAACCGTTATGATGATCTCCTCTATCATTTTGAACACCACCCCATTAATATTCACCTTCCTATTATTCTAGGTGTTGAAAAATTGTAGGGACACATGCTCATCATATCCTTCAATACCTGCCATGAATAGAAACAAACCACCTTCCCAAGATAAACCCATGTTGCCTCAATATCCATGATGCAATCTTCAATATTATCTAGTTCAATGCAGTCAATAGTGCAAATGTCTTCACCAAGTTCAATCACCAAATCCTTAGTTTTCTTTGTCATCCCCTTCTTGCACGATAGAACTTAGAAACTGGGGTCATTTAAAGATATAATTCTAGTAATGAACTTGAGAAAGTAATTGATTCTCATCATAAAATCACAAGGCTTCATATTTTCCAATTCCCCTTTGGCTTGAGCACATGTGAACAATACCTTTCCCATCAAAGTTAGCCATTACTAGCTATGCATTAAGTGAGGTGTAAGGGAATTGTCATTATTATTCATAACTCTCATCTTTGGCAGATTTATCATTCTCACCATTGTAATTAATGCTCATGGTGAGGGAAACCCAAATATAAATAAACACAAAATCTTTCCAAATATTCCTAAATATATGATTTTTAACTCTTGGGTTCTCCCACCCACCTGGATCCACATCATTATGCCATTTTTTGTACATCATTAAATTGGTCCACAAAGAGTACATCCACTTTTGACCATCATTTGTATGGATGGTGGGGTTTGGCTGAAGTCATCCCATTCCTTTATTCCTTCCATGTTATGACCAACTTTGGCTAGGTCATCTGCAACCTTATTGCCTTCTTGATATATATACTCCACATGAACTTCAAGAAGCTCATTCAATAGGCTATGGATTTCCTCTATTGTCACTTTTATCTTCCAATTACATCTTCCAGCTTCGTCCTTCACAACATTGAAGATTAACATCAAATCTCCCTCAATAGGTAGTCTATTAATTCTTCTAGCTCTCGTTATCCTCATTCCCCATAGTAGGGCCAAAGCTTCCACTTCATTATTTGATCCCCCCATATAGTTCCCAACATAGGTAATCACCACCTTATTGGTATTATCCTAGACAACACCTCCAATCGTAGTCCTCGTAGCAATGGTTGAGCCATCAAAGTTGAGTTTCAACCAATCTCTTGGGGGGTGCCAAATTATTTTATGTCTAGCAATAGCTTTAGAGTTATCGAATCTTGCCACCTTCAGAATTAAGTCCCAAGAATTAGCCCATCTCATATCTTGGTCCCTTAGGGGGGTTTGAGGGGGTTTCTAATGTTAGATCTCACTACAATCTTTCAATAGCCTAATCACTTGTTGAGACACCACCTTGCTAGGAGCAACCTTGTCCCAAAATATACGATTGTTTAATTCCTTCCAAATTTTCCATGACACATAAGGGGGGGATGACTCTCTAGAAGTTTTTTAGGTATGGGTGATTAGAGGGACCATCCCAATTAGCAAATTGGTGGAGTCTCTCATTGAAGCACCATTGGATCTCCCACATAGAGAAAATCTCTCTCCAAACCTCCATAGAAAAGCGACAATGTATGAGGAGGTGTTGGATGGATTTCACTACGTTATAACATAACACACAATAGTTAGCCAACAAGAATCCTCTCCTTTGCATATTTTCAATGGTGAGGATTGCCCTATGTAGAGTTGTCCACCAAAAGAAATTTATCCTTTGTAGGATCTAGGGGTGCCAAACATTTTTCCATTCCCTTGGGGCTTCACCACCCTCAAGACAACAAGTATAAGAAGATTTCACTGTGAAATCCCAATGGGGCGAAAATTTCCATATCAAAGAATTATCCAATGGGACAGAGGGGATATACATATTTTGCAACATCTCCAGCTTAAGTAGCCTCATTCTAGGATTGTCCTAATTGTAAAGTCTTTTCCATTTTCTCTCAAGGGTAATGTAGTTGTGAACCAGAGTACCATATTTCTTTGTACATGAATCTCTTAGAGGTTAGATTTTGGTATTCATGAGGGGGACATCTTTTAGCCATTGATCCTTTTAGAATTTGATGGTGTTCCCATTCCCCAACACCCAATGAGTACCCTTCTTCAGAATTTTGTGGGTTTTCAAAATATTGTTTTAAATTTTTGATCCCCAAGGGAGAATCATGGTCCAAATATGTTGGTGACATGATTCACCCCTTAGATACATAGCCCTAACAATATGACACAAACTACTCAGGGAGCTCATCGATTTCCATTCAACCTTAACCAGGAGGGTCTTGTTCAAATGCCCAATTCTTCTAATGTTTTGTCCTCCCAAGGACTTAAGTTGGAAAACTTTCTCCCTAATGACTAAACTTAGTCATTCTTATCCTTTTTTCTAGACCATAGAAAATTTCTTTGAATTTTTTTAATAATCTCTTTATATCTACCCAAGATTTTAAAGAGTGAAAGGAAGTACACATGGATGCCCTATAAGGAGGTTAAGAGAAGCTAAAGTTTCCTCACACTACTTAGAATTTTCTCTTTCCAACTCACAAGATTCCTCTATATACATTCCACCAATACATTCTAGTATTGCGAGGACACTTCTTTTATTGTGAGAGGGAGGTCAAGATAGGTGTCTGGTAAGCTCGCCTCCTAGCATTCTAGAAATATGGTAACTTTCCTCCTGAGATCTTTACCTATATTAAAAAACACACTTTTTTTTTTTGATAATTTATGCACTATCCTGAAACCATCTCATACTAGTTAAGAAGGGTCTTCCAAGCTCTAGCTTCATGAATAGAAGATAAGCCAAATAGGAAGGTGTCATCAACAAATTGTTGGATCACCTACGAGGGGCTAGAGGAAGCAGGTTTAATGCCTTTTATATTGTCATTGACTGCCAAGACCTTTAAGTTTCTTCCGATCACCTCTACTAAAATTATGAATAAGTAAGGAGAGAGGGGCCCCCCTTCTCTAAGCCCTTGAGTGGAGGTAAAAAATATGCCTGGGGCCCCATTCACCAGGACTGAGAACTGGACGGTATTAATTGCAGCCATGATAATACTAACAAACTTCTCTTTGAATCCTAACTTGGTTAGAATATCAAATAAAAATTTCCTCCTTATCTTATCATAGGCTTTTGAAATGTCAAGTTTTAGAGCCATACTTGGATTCTCACACCCCTCCATGGAATGTAACACCTCATGGGTGGTGATGATGGCATCTAGAATATGTATGCCAAAGACAAATCCATTCTAGTATGGACCTATAAACTTACTGAGTAGGGGCTTTATATGGTTCACCATGACCTTAGTGAGGATCTTATAAATCATGTTGTAGAGGCTTATGGGTCTAAATTCCTTGAGACATCTCGTCCCTCCATCTTTGGTGTTAACACTATATAAATCTAGTTAAGTTCCTTTAGTAACTTTCCTATTCTCAAAAAGTCCCAACAGCATGAGAAATATTATACTTGATGATATCCCAAAATTCTTGAAGAAATGTAGGGGGAAACCCATCTAACCCTAGGGCTTTGAATTGGTTCATATTAAACATAAAATTTCTCACTTCCTCCTCCATAACCTTTTCAATCAAGTCATTGTTCATCTAGTCATCCACAACCGAGTTCATGATCCATAAAATATCCTCTAAAGTGTTAATAATAATTTAACATGGTGGGGGGATGTACATCTCCTGAAAGTGTTTAGAGGCCCATTCCTCTATCACATCCTCCTTTGATATTTCCCACCCATTATTGTCCAGCAATGGGCTCATGGTGTTTCTCTTTTTTCTCTTTAATGTCAATCTATGGAAGAAGACAATATTTCTATCACCCTCCTCCCACACTTGCACTCTAGATCATTGCTTCTTGAAGATTTCCTCCCATTCTAACAACACATTCCACTTAGTTTGGCATTCATTTTCCTCATTTTGATGATCTAGAGAAGAATTACCACTTGCCAAAATGGCTTGGAGGGACTCTAACTTATTCGTGGTCATCTTCTTTTTCCTAAAGATGTTACTTAATAATGACTTGCTCCATCCTTTGACCTCTTTGTGAATTATTTCAAGTTTCCTAGCAATGTGAAACATTTCAGAAGCTTGGACAAGCATGTTCCACTATTGGGAAATATGTTTTCTAAATGCTAGGTGAGAATGCCACATTATCTTGCACCTGAAAGTTCTTTGTCTATTTAAGTGGTTCTACTTCCATGATAAACACATCATAGAGTGATTAGAGATGGTCCATGGGTTGGCATTTGAGGAGGTGTGTAGGAGAATGTCCCAACCCACCAAGATAATAGCACGATCATGCCTTACTTGAATCAGATAGTTCCCCAATATTTTATTTGACTAGGTGAAAGTAGTTCCTTGGAGATCGATATATATTAAATTATTTCTCCCCAAAATAACTATTAAATTATGCATACTCTCAGAGAAGTCCTCCAGCCCACCTAATTTTTCATAGGGATATATGGGGGTGTTAAAGTCTCTCATACACAAAATGTTCTCATACCTCATTGTATCAGTAATTTATGTTGCCTCTTCCTGGGCCAAAAGTTGCCCATTACAGGTATTGGGGGCATAGAAGTTAAATAAGTTATAATTACAAGTTTTGATAGTGAAGCCCACCACCAGAAAATGGGGGCTTAGGAAAATCTCTCTGCCCACCACTCTGTCCAGATTCCAAAGAGTCGCAATGCCTCCGAAAGCACCCATTACAACACCATAAGAGAACTTATCTCATGGCCATAGATATCTGGCCACTCTAGAGAACACCTTCTCCATCATTTTTACATCCTTCAAAAGAATCATTTCAACCTTAATTTCAATAATCTTTTATTTAACTTCATACTACTTCTTGGGGCTATTGATCCCTCTTACAATCTATATTATTATCTTCAGCTTCTGTGTGTTTGGATCTCAACTAGGGTCTTTTGTTTCACCTGTGTTATACCTTTTGTTTGAGGTTCTTAGTTGGGGGTCTCCCCACTTTCACCACTATCCCAACATTGGCTTTGTTACCACCCCTTAAATTACTCTTGGGGATATTCTATTCATCCCTGTCTAGAATGTCAATATTAGCTCCATTTTGGGTTGGGGTATGTATTTCAATAATATTCGATAGTGAAACCACTAGAGTTCCATCCCTAAAAGGTGAGTTATTTCCCTTTACCTGGGAGATGCTACAGTGTTCTATGGCCTTAGAACACCCTTCTACATTTAGGAGGTTCAAGAAGCAATTCTCTTTCCCCCCAACAAGATGGGTGACCTGCTTGATCTGTAATGTATCAATCTCCCCTTCTTCAAGTTGAGAATTTAGATCACCCTCTACCATAGTGGTTTTGTCAGCAATTTCCTTCTTTTCTGAGTTAGTATAATCCCACATCTCTAGGGCCCTCTCCATTTCCTTTTCCTTAGTTCATTATTCATCCTTCCCCAAGAGTCTCTCCCTCCCACAAAAGAATGAGTTTCTATAGGCTCCATGATCACCAGGGGTTCCACATTGGCCTGGTCTTTTGCATCTGTAGTCTTCGAACACTCCACCAAAACCACTCTAGGTGAGGAGACTTTCTCTTTAAGTTTATCACTCTGCCTATAGTCCACAACTAGATGGCTAAGCATATTATAGTTTTGGAAAAGGGGTACGACATTTTTTTATAAAATTGGATGTGACCAAGCACCCCATTTCAATTTTAGAGCGACTATAGTCAACAAAGGTTTATTCATCCCTAAATTCACACATATCCTAGCAAAACCCAACTTATCCTTGGAGCTAGTGGTTAAGTCAACATTAATGAAGTCTCTAGAGGAGTCTCTAATCCATCTAAACACTCTCTCATCCCAATATTCCAGACAAAACCCAGGCAATCTGATCCAAAAAGGTACCAAAATGAATAGGTCCTAGTTAGGGAAGAACCTTAGTTTCCATCTAGCGAGCATGAAAACATGCTTTCCATAATGCCAAGAGCTCACCAAGATGGTGTTTTGATCCATTTTGGCTGTGAATCTTAATAGGAAGAGGGAGTTTTCCATCACTGAGACCGTTACCAATCTAGACAGTCTCCATCTAATAGAACACCAATATTTTCTAACCATTTCCACATTATGTCTAAAAGAAGAAAATTTACCAACAAGGCTCAAGGAAAGTCTTAAGTAAATTGAATGAACCACATAATCTAGGAGAGAAATCTCTAGCCCTATAACACCTGAAACCATCATTGGTTTCACCCCAGGCTCAACGAGAATCTTGGATCTGAGAACCACCTTCAACAATTTTGGTTTCACGAGATCAATTCTCATATGAATCATATCATTCGTTGGGCCCCTTAGAGGGTAGGATCCCACACAGGCCAACTCATTAAGGACTACCAGCACCTCAGCCAGGTTAAGACCCCAAGAAGAACAAGACCCTTCCTGGGCATTATGGGTTTTGGCAGAGAGGACCAAAAAAAAATCCAAACAATCTTGCACCAAATCCAAAGGAGGAGGGAGGGGTGGAGGGAGGGGACTCTATCCCCCTGAGGACTATGAAGACATACACCCAAGTTGCAGGCAGTTTCCAAGGCATGAAGTTGCAGAGCTCTAGATTTACTTGATTCAATGACAAATTGTTAAGGTGTCATGTCCAATTATTTTTACAGATTTGATATTTGTGTTGGGTTGAAAAAAATTATGTTTTCATCATTATCCTAGTAGAGGATAAATGATTTCTTATTACCTTCATCATCAAACAATTTCTTTTTTCAATTTCTCTAATGAGAGGGATTTTGCAAGAATAATTTTTCCAGAACTGTCGACAATTTTGTTTTGACAATTTTATCTTTCTTGGGATATTTGGAAGAGAAAATAAATTTTTCCTATTAGATTGATGCTTATCCTAACAAAGGGAATGGGAGTTTTTTTTTTTTCAAAATATGTGTTGTAAATAAGTTGGTTAACTAAGTTTTTGTAACTAATGCAACTTTATTGATTATAAAATACTTTAGTATATCCCTATATAAAGGAATATGCCTATATGAGAAAAACAAGAGAGTGAAAAAGAAGTACATATAATCATTTTTTTTTATATACAAAATACTTTTTTGGAACTTTGAGAGAAAAATCATGATATTTTTTATATGCATAGGTGTATATGAGAAACATGGAGCTATGTATGTAAGTAATTTGAATATAAATACATTGTAAAGAGAAGGATTGGAGCCCAAGCACTTGAAGTTATTGTTGTAAAAAAGAGTGGATGCTCAATATAAGTATAGGTTCCAACAGAGTGGATTTTTCTCCCTATGATGAAACTAAAAGGCTTTTGAGGGCTTCCCACTCAGCACAAATCTTGTGCCTCTTTCTTTTTGTAAGTTGCATTCATTTTCTCTAATATCTTGCATTTCAAGTTTGAAGATAAGAGAATTCTATTGTGGATAATGTTATTTATGCATTTCAATTCAATTAAAAGGTTCAAAGTTAAATAAATTACTTTATTCTGATTCACCTGCCCCCCCTCCTTAGAACAACATCTACTTCCAACAAGTGGTATTAGAGCTAGGGTTCCTTCATAGGTCCTACCTATAGTATTTTTTCTTGGGACATTTGGAAGTAGAAATGGCATAGGCTAAAGGTTCCTCTCTAAACCAAGCTCCATTATTTGATGGTAATGATTATGTTTTTGGAAGGTTATGATGGAAGAATTCATACATTCTTTGGATGTCATAATGTGGATTGTAGTTATTTCAAAATATATTATTCCAACTCACTGATCCAAATAATAAGCTCACATATGAATTAGATAAAAAGGCCACATATGCTCTTCTATGTGGTCTTACCAAAGATGTATTTGCTAAAGTAGTATATTATCAATTTACAAATGACATTTATGTTAAATTAGAGACTATCTATCAAGGAGATGAGAAGGTCAAAGAGTCAAAACTATTAACTCTAAAAACATAATTTAATAACCTAAAGATGAGTGAAGACAAAAATATAGCATCCTATTCCTTGAGAATAGATGAAGTAGTTAATGTAAGAAGAGGTTTAGGAGAACAGATTGAAGAGTGTGACATAGTTTCAAAATTCATAAGGTATGTTTTACCTAAATTTAAAACCAAAATCTCTACCTTGGAAGAGAAGAAAAACTTCTCTAAAATGATAGAGCTACACCAATTGCAACGAACCTTATTAACTACATATGAAATGAAAATTAGTAATCAAGTTGTTTCTTCATTAAAAGAGGCAACATTTGAGGATAAAAAATAGGAAGAGAGTGATTCAAATTTCATGGATGATTTAGAAGCATTATTGGTTACAAAAAATGAAAATGAAATATCAAGGAAAACTGAAAACTAATCAAGATGATAATGATGAGAAAACTAAAAACTTTTCTAAATAGAAACCTTGGAATCAAAATAAAAGATTCAATAATTTTGAAAAGAATAATCTCTTGTCAAAAGAAGACTCGAATAAAGAATCAAGTGATCCAAATGAGGAATAAGAAAGATTTTTTATGGCTAAAATAATAAATATTCCCAAATCATAATCTAGTCAATCAAAATCTTCATCTAATTTAACTAAAGAAGTTGATCTTGACGAAGAACTCCTTCAATATTTGCAGGAACTAAAGAGATTAAAGAAATTAATATCAAATCATGAACCAGAAAATAAAAATCTTAAAGTTGAATTAGAAAATGCAAATCAATTTATTGAAAATCAAAAACTATTACTTGATGAAAAATAAAAGAAATTGATTTCATACAAAATTTGGTTGATAAATATTATTTAAATATCAAAATAGTGAAAGAAGAAAAATCTTCAAAACAAGGCTCAAAATATCATTTTAAAGGATATTATTTCAGTTGCAATATTTTTTGTCATAAGGAATATCAATGTAATTTGAGCAGTTCTATGGTTTGAAGAAAATAATAAGGTGCTTTGAGTATTTTTATTATGGGCACTTTGTTAATTAGTGCAAACTAAATTTAAAGTCTAGACATTTATGGAAACCTATTGTCAAGAATATGAAAAAGTCTTTAATTGTTGAAATAGCCTTATTTTCTCACAAAACTACAACTTGGGTTTTGGATAGCAGTTGTTCACATCATATGACAAATTGTAAAAGAAATTTTAGAACCCTAGAATATTTTGATGAAGGATTTGTTTATTTTGGTGCTAATTAAGGTGCCTACATCACAAGTCGTGGCTCAATAGCTCTTGATAAAGATACATCTATTCATGATGTATATTATGTTGAAGGTTTAAAACATAATCTTCTAAGTATAAGTCAAATTTGTGATAGGGGATACACGATTTCTTTTAGTGCTAAAGGATGTTCAATCAAAAAAGAAAAGAGTAAAATCATTGCTAGTGGCTTAAGGCTAGGTGCAAATCTTTATAAGATGATTGATTCTATAGTTCAAGAATTAGCATTAATTAATACTTTTCTTATAAGTCAAGTTGAAGAAAACTAGTTGTGGCATAAAAGATTTGGACATCCAAACTTTGATAATCTTGCTAGAATCAACAAGAACAAAAATATATAGAAGATTACCTCTAATTAGTAAACCAGCTAATGTATATGATGAATGTATTAAAACAAAAAAAAACAAGAACATCTTTCAAAATGAAAGAATACTTATCAAATAGACCACTAGAACTTGTACACATAGATATATTTTGTTCAACTAAGACTCCATCTTTGAATGGTAAAAAATATTTCATGTTATTTGTAGATGATTATTCAAGAATGGTTTGGGTAACTTTTTCAAAGCCTTTGAATGCTTTAAAATATTTAGAAATTTTTTGGAAAGAGAAACTAATCTAAAATTAAAACTTTTAAGGTAAGATAGAGGTGGAGAATTCACCTCCCAAAATTTCAATGAATATTGTGAAAAATGTGGCAATAAAAGGTAGTATTCAATTGTTCGCGCCCTACAACAAAATGGTGTTGTGGAAAGAAAAAATAGAATTGTTAAAGAAATGGCTAGAAAAATGTTGAATTAAGCCAAATTACCTAACAAAATTTGGAAAGAATTTATTCATGGAGCTATATATATTCTTAACATGGTTCAAATAAGAGTAAGGATTGCTTACACTCCTTAAAAATTGTGTAAAATTAAAATAACAAACATCAAGAACTTTAAAAAAAAAAATTTGTAAATATTTTATTAAAAAGGATAATGGTTTTTTAGAAAAGATCTAATAAAGGTTTTTTCCTGGGATACTCTACACATAGTAAAGATTTCAAGTGATATAATAAAAGGTTGAAGAAAGCTACTAAAGCCATAAATGTTATATTTAATAAAAGTTTTTTGATGAAAAATATAAGTGATAAGAATATTGAAGAAGATTATTTTCAAAAGATTGAACATCTTTCAAATGGTCAAGAATCAAATGATGTTGATCAAGAAATTCCTGATCGGGATGAACAAGAAAATTGTTCAACTACTCAAGAAACTAGAACTACTCTAAAAACACCTTCCAGAATCATCGCTAAAAGGCATCCTAAATCTATCTAGGAGATAAAGAGGTTGGTATCTTAATGAGGAGAAAATCCAAAACTAGTGAACATACGCATTTTGTAGAACACTATTGTCTAATTTCAGTTTTTGAACCAAAAATTGTAACAGAAGCACTTACATATTCTTGTTGGTTGAATGTTATGCAAGATGAAATTAATTAGATTGAGAAAAATAAAATCTGGGAAATTTTCCTCAAACATGATGACAAGAATTTCATAGGTGGAAAATGGGTGTTTTGAAATAAATTGACTGAATATGGCAAGGTTGTAGGGAACAAAGCCAGGTTTGTATGTAAGGGTTATGCTCAATGAGAAGGTATTGATTTCAATGAAACTTTTGCACCTGTTGCAAGAATAGAATATAATAGAATATTTCTTTCATATTCTAGTTATAAAAAAAAAAAAAATATCACATGGATGTTAAAACAACATTCTTCAATGGCTATTTTGAAGAGGAAGTCTATATGGAATAGCCAGAAGGTTTTGAATCTTCTCATAAACTAGATTATGTGTATCATCTTAAAAAGACACTATATGGATTGAAAAAAACTCCTAGAGCTTGGTATTCCAAGCTGGATAAACATCTTATTGCAAATGGTTTTACTCATGGTAGCATAGACAAGACTTTATATACTAAAGTTGTAAATGATGATATTTTAGCAGTGAAAATTTATGTGGACGAAATCATATTTGGATCCACAAATGATAATTTGTCAAATTAGTTCTCTAATACTATGGAATTTGAATTTGAAATGTTACTTTTGGGTGAACTTACCTTCTTCCTTGGCCTACAAGTATCATATCTTGAACATGGTTTATTCTTGTCTCAAACAAAATATGCTAAGTAATGTTGAAGAAATTTAACATGGCTGATTGTAAACCATTTAGTACACCAATGGAAATTAGTTGCAAACTAGTTAAAGAAGATGGCCAACATTCAGTCATTCAAATAGCATACAAATCCATGATTGGCATTTTTCTATATTTCACATCTTCAAGACCTTATATAATGCATGAAGTGTGTATGGTCTCTAGATGTCAATCTGCTCCAAAACAATCTCACTTTAATGCAATCAATCAAATATTTAAATATATTCAAGGTACTCTTGATTTTGTCTTATGGTATCCACAAAATGATGATTTCACTCTGGTTGGTTATATAGATGTAGAATGGGGCGATTCCAAAGATTTTTTTTATTTTTAAAGCATACTATTGGTGGTACATTTTTTCTCAATGACTAGTTGGTTACCTAGCATAGAAAGAAACAAGAATATGTCACATTAACTACTTGTGAGTCTACAAAAATTTCTGCTATAACATGTTGTATTTAGGTAATATGGATGGATTATAATTGTCTAATTTAGGCATTCAAGTCTCAAATTCTATCGCTATTTTGTGTGATAATATGAGTGTCATATAGTTAAGTAAAAATCATGTTTTACACTCTAGAACTAAACATTTTGTTGTGAAACTTCATTTTATTCATGATAAAGTCATTGATAATGAGTTTTAGTTGTTATATGTTCACACTCAATAGAAATTTTCTGCTATTTTCACCAAACCCTTAGCTCGTAACAATTAGAACAGTTCTAAACAAGATTGGGAGTTATCTATCAATATGTGTTAAGAGTACACTAGGAGTACCTGTATATAAAGGCCTCTGAGATGCATCTAGAATGCCTCAGAATCAGCATCATGATAAGTCATACAACCAAGCACATGTCCACTAGATATGGGTTATCCTCCATTAAGCATGAAAGTAAGTGTGATGATGAGAGGATAAGCCTACAAGGGTGTAACACGCAAATTAATTTTTTAGACAACATGTGCTAAAAAGGGAGTGTGAATAACTATGTTGTCTACATGATAACTCAATGAATGATGCAAACTCTAGTGTTGTAGACACCATTTGCTAAAATAGAGTTGGGTACTTCTGTGTTGTCAACATGACAACTCAAAAAGGTGTGCAAACTCCTAAGTGTCTCACAAAATAAAATAATAAAACAATGCATTAACATAAGTAAACTAAGTGTAAAGAGTAAATACGTATTTACACCAACACCCCCCCCTTAAGTGCAACTTAGGGGAATGCCTTTAAGCTTATGAAAACTAGGATGAAATGTAGAATGGGTCCTGGCTACTAGGCCATGTTAGGTACCCATGTACATAATGAAATGCAATCTCTCATAAAGCAAAGAAAGAGGGAAAACCTAATGGGAAAAACCCTCCCCCAAAAAGAGAGATGAATAGGGATGCATGGATAGATGGAGTACTCAAGACCCCCCCCATTATGAAATACATCTAGTATATACAAAAGTGAAGAAAGAGAGAGACAAAACTTCATAAGAGGGAAAAGTCCCCCCCCCCCCCCCCCCCCCCATACCAAAGAAGAGGAAGAAAGACAAGGTAGTCCCCCCCCCCCCCCCCCCACCCCCCCCAAATGAAGAATGCATGTTAGTGAAAACCACTCCAAGGAAGAAGTTGATCCAAGAGTGCAGAATGATGTTCCTCCCATTTGGAAGAAACAATGGCAAAGGTACAATTCTGAAGATGTATCATGGATGTGAAACCTGCTCAAATATCCCTGTGTTGATGCTGATGTTTGGCCCTTCCAACTATGCTAAAAAGAATGATTGTAGATCTGGCAAGGATGTATGTTGAACTTGTTCCAAGGGACCATCCACATCTATCTCCTCAACTAACAAAGAGACCTCCGAAAATCGCTATTCATAAGGATCCACAATCAGACCAACCTATAAAGATTGATCATGTAGAGAATGGACATGAGGGTTAGAGTGATCTCTCGCAACAGCTATATAAGGATCATCTTCATCAAAGAGAATATGTAAATCATCAAGGCTTTCTCCCAAATCAATAGTGTGTGAGTCCATGAACAAACCTGCAATGTCTGCCATGTAGTCATCAACTAAAGCTAGAGCTAGAAGACAACATGTACCTTGTTGTATTAGACCTTTCACTATGGCAATATAAGCATGTGGGTTGAACTAATGATGTGACCTCTTACTGCAACTATTGATAGAACCCCCCATTTCTGAATTTATTGAAGCACTATCACTGGTATCTCTATCAGTTTCCACAGTATATGAAGTGTGGAGAGGATTAGAGGATAAGCTGGGTGAACATTCCTCAAAGTGAACATCCTTCTCCATAAAAATCCCATGAGTCTCTAGATCCATTAGTCTGTATGCCTTTGCATTGTCTTAATATCCAATGAAAGTACAAGGCCTAGATGTTGGTACCTTGCATCCCTAGAAGATAGGTTTGCCCATGCTGGACAACCGAAGACTCAAAAGTGACTCACAACTACTTTTATGTTGCACCATGCCTCAAAAGGAGTTATGCCATCTAAGGCATTATGAGGATACCTATTAAGTATGTGAGTAGCATTGTTAATGGCTTCAACTTCAAGTGTAAGATCAAGAGACTTGGTTTTTATCATGCAACTTTCCATGGTCTTAAGAGCCCTAATCCTCAGTGCTACAACATTTGTCTTATATGGACTAAATGTTGGTGGATTCTGAAGATCAATCCCCTCAAGTTTGTAAAAGTCCCTAAGTCTTCATTCCACATATCTGTTCTCATTGTCCACCCATAGAACCTTGATGGCTTTCCTAGATTTGTGTTCAACATGAGTCTTTAAGGCTTCAAGCTTATAAACCACTTCATTTTTGTGATGAAGGAAGTAGACCATATGAATCTTTAAAAGTTATCAACAAAATTAAGGATTTAGCAGCCTTGGCTAACTGAAGTCACTACAAAAGGACTTACTAAAACCATGTGAACCAACTGGAGAACAACTGGTGCTCTTGAAGACTTCCCTTTATCATTATTCTCCTCGAGATGCATATCCATTGAACATGATGAACACTCACCCTTAGAAAAGTTGATGTTAGGGAGACCTTTTACCATGCATTTTGAGCAAAGTTGCTGAAGAGAATGGAAGTCAAGATAACCAAACTGCTCATGCCATAAATTGGTTTGTGAATTAGAGTGAGTCAACAAGGCTTGAGAAGGAGACTTAGGCAAAAAGTGGGAGAAGGAATAAAGCATCTTGTCATCATTGATTTTCCCCACTACAACCAATGAATCATCTCTAAGACTGCGCACCATCACTAAATCTAAAAGGAACTCAACTTTGTGACCATCTCTAAGGTGAGTGATTTGGTAAACTAAGAGGAGATTGGAGCTAAGGTTTGGAATGTAGAGAACATCTTTGAATTCCCCATTTTCCATTTCCACATGTTCTTTTCCTTCAACTTTCAGTTTGGTATCATCTCCCATGAAGATGTGTGGTACCTTTGACTACATCAATGAAGAAAATTCTCCCTTTGAAGAACCCATATGGTAGGAGACACCTGATTCAAGTATCCATTCTGAAGAAGAACTTGAATTCTCCATAAGTGCTTGCCCTTTACCCTTTGAAGAGGTTGGAGTTGAATCATTGTAAGTACCTAGCACTTGAATTTTGTTCTTCCTGAGTAATTTTTCCAACTCATCGATTCTTTTAGTTTTGCAATGATGCTCGTCATGATTTGGCTTTTTTCAGTATGCACAAAAAATTTTGTCCTTCTTGTTGGAAGAAGAATTGCCTTGCTGTGAGGAGGATTGTTGTGTCTCAAATTGTGATTGGTTCTCATCACTAACCACCAACGATTTAGTCTTTGATGTCATGAGAAGTCCTAAATCCATCAAGTGAGTTTGTTCAACAATCAACATCTTTGCAAATGCATCAAATGAAGCTTCTGGTAAGTAGTTCCCATGGTCAACCTATGAGTATTAAAACTCAAAAAGAAGTAAGTATACTCTAAAGGTAACTTCTTCAGGATGTGATGAATCAACTTTTCATCCTTCATGGGATTTCCACATTCTTTAAGAAGTGCCCTATACTCATTGGCTTTGTTGATATATTCTTGAATTGTGTCAAAGTTCTTTGGATCCAAGAGAAGTAGATCATCCTCAATCTAAAATCCCTTTTCTTCATCCACCTTAACATTCAATGATTCAAGTTTGTCCCAAGCAGGTTTGGATTTTGTAAAACTAGCAATGTGAAAGAAGAGATCTCTATGTACACAACTCCTAATAATTCCTAAAACCTATTGGTCTTATTTTTTCCACTCAATAGTTCTTTAGCATCAATAGGTTTGGTAATTGTACCATCAACATAAAGATTGTAACATTTTTCCATTCATCTACTCCATGCAATATCTTTCCATGTAGGATAATTGTGTGAAGTAAGATGTGGACATTTAAATGAACCCAAAATGAACAAAGAGGACTTTCTAATTTTTCTTTTACAATTACCTTTTGAGCTTAAATCTATCACTAAGCACTGTAGCTTAGATGTACAAACATTCTAAAAAGTAGTCAAAGCTTTACAATGCAAAAAAAGCCCTAGTTCTAAAAGTGAGAATTTTGTCCATACAACCCTAGAATCTAATTGTAGATCTAGAAAGTAGAAAAAAAATAATGCACTTTAAAACAAAAATAGAACTTGAAAAAGTGACCAAATGTGCTCGTACGAAGTGTTTGAAGTTGCAAAATGTAGGATTATGTAGGCACAGTTGCCAAAAAATGCAATTTCTAAAAAATCCTTGCACCAAAACTAGAAAAAAATACTAGCACTAGAAAGTTTAGGAAATTGCACCCAATTTTTAAAAAAATTGCACCTAAATTGGAGTTCAGATGACCAATTTATGGGCTAGCAAAGTTAGGCTACCAAATCAAAAAGCAACCTGGAGAGGGATCTAGAAGGAAAACTATTATCTTAAATTTGATGGTCAAATGGCCATCGCAGTAGTTGAAAAATGACAAGGAAGGATGGTCTGACGGCTATCAAATTTAACCTATTGAAATGTTGATGTCAGAAAAAAAATTAGCACCCTAGGGTGACGTAGTGGCTGACTGGGAGTGTCATACTATATGAATGTAAAAATTTGTATAGTAGGTTGTAGATGTGGCAAGCTGAGTCACTATTAGATGTGGCACTAGGTCCACCATAGCAAACATTTTGATGTGTCTGTATGATTTGTTGAGGTGTCAGTCTTGCATGGAGGGTACTAACATGTTGTTTTGTGTGGCTAGGTAGGTGGCTTACATGTTCAAAGTCCATGTATCTGTAGACGTGTCCGCAGGATTTGTTGTCATTGCTTGTTGTTACACCATGTGTCTTTTGCACAAGGTGTCATGTGATGGCACTACTTGTGACAGCTAGGGGGGGTGCAAAAGGCATCGCGTGACCAAAAAATACTTCATGAAGGACAAAAATAAGTTGTCTTTGGGAGGACAGACTTCATTAGAACTAAGGAATTCATGGGCCAAATTTTTTAAACCTCGTCAAGATCAAAAACCAACACCGGGCAGGAGGGGTTGTTGGGAACTCCAAATAGTCATTGGAGAGATAAAATACGGTGCCAACTGTTTAAAATCTTTATCCCACATGCGTGGGGAAATCGCATGCAATGCAATTTATAAATAAATAGCTGTACTCATAAACAAATGAGATGTCACTGGTTGACTTCGCCACCAGGAGGGTGAGAGGTGTGTCGTGATTAATGTGCTTGGCCATATATTTAATGCAAAATTTGCCAAATGTAATTAGGCTGCTCTCTAGAAAACATGAAGAATATGCCAACTACAGAAAAGAATATTCCCTACGCCAAAAAGAATATGTCATGCTGCAACACCAAGGTGTGATTGCCTGGTTTTGCAAAAAAAAATTCTCTACTAGCTGTCCGAAAGGGCAAAAAAAATGTCAAAATAACACAATCGAAAATAAAATTGCAGAGAATAAAATTACAGACCCAAAAAATTAATCAAATAGATCTGCAAATGACCATACCCAAATTGCAAATTGGGGCCTCCGGGTGCCAATTTGCAAAAAGAATTTTTTCTTGTGATTGACTTTGGGCTAAGGTAGTCGAGTTTATAGTTGATTTTCATTGAATCAGTGTTTCAAACACAATGACAAGGTTAGATCTGGCTCTAGACACTCCCAATTTCTACAGTACTCTAGATTCAAGCCGAGGTGCTGAAGCAAAAATGGTCTCAAATGGCTATGTCAAGAGAAAATCTCCAAGCTCTGATACCATGTAAGAATTTTCCTTAGGGAAAAATTCACCCAAGACCTAAGAACTCAAACACAAGCACAACTATGGACCAAAAAGAGAGAGTATGATTAGAATGACAATATATTCTTTCAATATGTGTTAAGAGTACACTAGGAGTGCATGTATATAAAGGCCTCTAAGATGCATCTAGAATACTTCAGAATCAACATCATGATAAGTCATACAACTAGGCACATGTCCACTAGATATGGGTTATCCTCCATTAAGTATGAAAGTAAGTGCGATGATGAGAGGATAAGCCTCCAAGGGTGTAACACACAAATCAGTGTTGTAGACAACATGTGCTAAAAAGGGAGTGTGAATAACTGTGTTGTCTACATGACAACTCAGTGAATGATGCAAACTATGGTGTTGCAGACACCATGTGCTGAAATAGAGTTGCGTACTTCTGTGTTGTCAACATGACAACTCAAAAAGGTGTGCAAACTCCTAAGTGTCTCACAAAATAAAATAATACATTAACCTAAGTAAACTTAAGTAAGTGTAAATAGTAAATACGTATTTACACCAACACTCTTGCAATACCTATTTCCAACTGGGGGATTCTATTACAGTTTTATGCTCCTATACATTAACCTTTATGATGTTTAAAAGTAGTAATGACAATGATTGTATATGATAGTGTTTTTTATCAACCTGATCAATTGTGTGTGATCATATTTTTTTAGTCCTTGGTGTAAAATAAGGGGGAAAATCATGACATCATTTACTCTCCTTTATGATTTCTTTCATGCATGTTCGTATATGTGACAATCATATCAGTTGGTTTCAAATTTTGGCATATCAGTTGGTTTTAGATTTTGGCACATCTGTTGGTTTCAAATTTTGGCACAATTTTGGTATTGATCTATCAGTTTGATGGCTTGTAGTATATGGTATTTCATTTTTTTTACTTCATGAATCATGTTTAGCATATTCAAATGTAGATGTTGGTTTTGGTTGTCATGTATGCAAGTAAATATATATTCTTTCTACTTTTTTATTTCTATGATTCTCCTAAATGTTTATCTACATTTGTTCATGTATTATATGAGAAAATTTAAATGTTTTTCCTCAAGGACAATGGGGAGTTTTTTTTATCACAGGTTATCCTTGATGCAATATTAAATGGGTGGCAAAAAAATTATTTGACAAGTGTTTGATGCCTTGGAATATTCGTATGGAGTGACTTACCATATTCATTACTAATGGCTTAAATATTTTTATCCAACCTTATATAGTGGTTATATTAAGCAGTGACAACACTTTATATCATTTGGTAAAGGTAGTGTCATTTGTCAATATAGTATGGTTGGACTTGAAATATTATAAAATATGTTTTGAGACAAACAAAAGAACTGGAAAAAGCTATAAAAATGTTTTATGTTTCATTTCATTTACCCTAACAAGCACTACCATGAGAAAAATTTTGCAACTCAGTGAAGCTAGTCCTTGTGATGTTGTATTCTGGGTTTTTACTATGTTAATGATCTACAATCTATACTGGTCAAATAGAGATCATTTTTCAAAGGACTATCAAAGGTATTGTATAGATATGGTTTTTTAAATTTTGTGTAACATAAATATTGATTATAGTGTTTTGTTTAGAGCTTCTAATGAAATGTTCTTTTGTTTTGTTGAGAGTCTTTCTCCACTATATTTTGGTGTTTTACTCTT